>CM053581.1:199715843-199731701 GCA_028627135.1 Pseudochirops cupreus
ATGTAATGTTGTGAATATTATAATGTTTTGAATGTTTGTCTTGATTTGTAATGGAATAAACAGAGTGTTCACTATATTTTGTAATCTGAACTATAAAAGCTGTTCACAGTAGCATTCTTTTGGGAATCTGCTGGTGCATGGCGTTACACCATTTGCTGACAGATAAAATTAGGGGGTAGGATCTAATGACATATAAGGTCCCTTCCAACTCTAAACTATGATCCTATGTCCAGAAATGCATCATATTTAATGTAAGAAACCTCCTGTGTGGGATTTGAAGAAGTTAGTTGACTACACTCAGTCATATACCACCAGTAGAATATTAGCAGTAAAATGGCGTGTCCTTTTTCAAGAAGAAGATTAGGGTCATCACAGCATCATAGAAGTTTTGATATTTCCCAAAGATAATTCAACTTATTATTCTTTCTGCTTAGTCCTTGATCCAACTTATCGTCTACTTGAAGAGTTTTTCCAAAACGTATGAATGAATTTTAAAAAAAAGTATTTTTACTATGTGTCATATACCATGCTAAATGCTAGGGACATAAATATGAAAGAGGGACAATCCAAGCCTCAAGGATTTTACATTTGAATGGTGGGAGACAATGTATATGCAATAGTGTTGATGCAGGAGTTTGGATCTGGGGAGTGGCTGGGATAATGAGTTACTCCTCACCTAAGGTATTAAACTTGAAGCCCATCAAAGCTGCAAAACCCCCAAATTCTGATGTGTAGCTTGAAATAGATTAAATTATTATTAGGAAGTGTTTAACAAAATAAATAAAAATACAATACAAAATAGATAATATTAATTTGTCGCTTTATAAGTCATTTTGCAGCATGCAGGGAGCCATTTCTATTTGAGTTTGACAAAATACTCTTTCCAGAAGCAAAAATAATATTGATTTGATTCCTATGCCTAAAACAAGAGATGGAAAAAAGGAGGAAGTGGGGAGTAGAGGAGCCCTCAGGGCCAATGGCAAGATAGATGTTGTAGATAACTGGATTGTACATAAAGCATGAGCTGATCTAGGACTGAGTGGACAGAGTGAACTAAGTATGTACAATATTCACTCACCAATAAATATAGCTCAATTTCAATGTGGGAGTTCCAAAGTTGAGTGAATAACTGTCCTAGGGAATGGAGTGATAGTTTCTAGCAAACCAATACAATATATATTCTGTATACCTTTAAGTAAATTGTGTGATGGTAAAAACATAGCCTATTTTGGAAAACATCTTATTAAAGCTTCCTGATCCCTCATCACAGATGTCTTCTATTTATATACATACTATTCTCATAAAAACTATATAAAAAAGAAAATGGGTTTCTTGACTAGAAGTTGTTAATGAACACTAGTAATAGTCACTTCCTATTGGGAAAAGGGAGACTTATTCACTGCTTTTAGGATGAACGGTGGATGAACCACTGGATTTGAAGTCAGGAAAAACCTACATCAAATCCGACCTCAGACATCTTCAAAGTGTATGATTCTACAAATCCCTTAATGTCTCTGCCTCAGTTTTTTTATCTGAAAAATGGGAATAATGATTGCACCTACTTCATGTGGTGCTTCTGAGTTTCAAAAGAGCTAATATGTGCTTTTGCACACCTTAGCACTGCATAAATGCTAGCTCTTAAAGAGGATTCCCTGACTCAGGAGGAAAATATTACTCTAATTTTCAACTGACAAATGTCAAAAAGTGGCCAAATTTCTTTAAAATGCAGTCTTACGCTAGGTTAACTTTGAATAAATAGCTTATTCCCACCCTCTCTTTTTTAAGGACAAAAAAATATAAGCCACAAATGTTAGAAAGACTAAAGGAAATCATTATAAAACAAAGATAGGGATAACCTAGGGTCTAGCCCCACATAAATATGCATTAGCCATAAATTTCCCATGTATCAGAAATGTTTCCTTCCATTAGTCTCATCCACAGAGGTGGGAAATTGGTCATCTGTCCTGCAAAGGTGAATCATGTCCTTCCTCTATAATCCATCAACAATCTTCATTGATGTAGCAATGCCTATCTCTGTTCTGGGCCCCCAAGCACAAGCCAGCTTCTGCAAAATGTTCTTTCCTTAAGTGAAAAAGAGGAAAACACTACAGATGTTTCACTCAGGAAAATGTGTTTTTCTTCATTATCTCCCCACTCAGCCCAACCTGTTTAGCAGTTTGTGGACTCAGATTCTGTCCACCCCTTCAAAAAACATTTCTTAATTGCTTCCTAAGTACAACTCACTGTCCATGGTCCTTGGGTGAATAAGAGCCTTTTCCAGTCTCTATTGAGCTTACAATTTAGTAGAAGATCATAGATAGAGCTGGATGGGATGTTAAATGTCATTGACTTGTGTGTCCACATATGTGTGTGCACACATGCATGCACGCACACACACACTTTTTTTAAAAACAAATGAGGGCACTGAAGTCCAAATGAGGAAACTTGCTGTTGTGATGAGCAGCAAGGCAAGCTTTAAAGGATCAGAGGCAAGTTTAAAACACAGAGTTCTCTAAAGCCAGAGTCCATGAGTTTTGTGTACAGATAATGTGATAAAACTATAATATAAGGAGCCAAATAAAAATTCAAGAATCTGAATGATCAGACAAAGATGAAACCAGGAAATTCAGTTTAATTGAGCAATTATTAACTGAGCATTTGTGTTGTGTTAGATAAAACGTTTCAAGGAAGAGCTGGCATGAGAGTTGGACTTTGAAGAATGAGCAGGATTTCAATAGGAATATAGCACTATCTGTCACAAAATCCCTCTAGTGATCAGGAATTGAATGTTCTTAAAAGAACATGGCATTAAATGTAATTTCTCACTTCCCTGTCCTGACAATTCTGGAAGGAAGGAAGGGAGGGAGGGAAGGAAGGAGAAGAGAAAGAAAAACTAATAACTATCTTTTCTGCAGCTGGGAAGCTTGGAAATAACAGGCTAACAAAACGCCCTGGCTATCAGAGGTTTCTTTCTCTAGCTCTGACATGGCTCCATCTGTATCATTCTGTCTCTCCCTGGACCTGGAATCTATTCCTGAAGAGAGTCATATCTGATATTAATCACCCAAGTTAGATTGCATGAACTGTCTAGGAGAAGAAAATGACATGATTACAGTATTGTAGCTGCACTAAATTTTCCTAAGCTATTGGGGGGCGGGGTGGAGAGCAGGGGAAAGAGCATTTGCAGTAATATTTTTTAAAAGTATTTTTAACCCCTAGGGGAATTTTCACCCCTGTATTTATAAATGTAAAAGAAGGGCTTTGCTCTTGCCAGTTTCTGTTTTCTTGAGCTTCACCATGATTCTTCCCTTATCTGGAAAATGAGGGGAGTGGTTGAACTAATTTCTAAGGCCCCTTCCAGCTCTGAAATTGAGGTTCTCTATACTATGGGACCTTGGGAAGGTCACTAAAGTAGCATCTTGTCCTTGGTCTCATGGAATACTGGAGTTGGAAAGGTAATTCAAGATCATTTAATTCAGCCCCATCATTTTACAGTGGAAGCAGTTCAGGGATGCAACATGATTTGCACAAGATTATGCTGTTGAGTTAGAGAAAGGACTGAAACTAGAACTTAGGTATTTTTTGTTTTGTTTTGTTCATTTTTACTGTAAGACTAAGCCTCTTTCCATTACACTAGACCCTTTCCACCTATAATATTCTAGTTTTCTAAATTACTGAAATATCTGTTTGCATCATGATCCCCTGCCACAATTAGATTTTAGCCAGGCAAATACCCAGGGAGTTACTGAGTCGTGCTTTCCTGATGTGAACTCATGCTACACAACACTTCCAACTTCCTTTTTATTTCTAGGGAAAGTATTCTGGATCACATCTGGAGACAAATGTTTCTTTCAAAGACACTAGCAAGTTTTAGGATACAAAGCTTCTTTTCACATCAAAGTGATCTTGCTGACTACTGGCTTTTGGTAGAAAGAAGGGGAGGGAAGCATTTCTTTAACATCTAGTATGTGCTAAATGCCACATTATGTTAAATGCTTCACATATATTATCTCATTTGAGCCTCACAAGAACTACCCTACCCTAGGTGATTTGATTTCCCCATGTTACAAAAGGGAAACCGAGAAAGAGGTTAAAGTAACTTGCCCAGGGTCACACAACTATTAAGTGTCTGAGGTCCAATTTGAACTCCCGTCTCCCTTTCTCTAGGCCCTACTGTACTATATAGCACCATCTATGTGCCTCTAACTGGTAGAGCAGTCAACAGTCTATAGAGTCTTACCTGGAAGAATAGTAACTAAGGATATCCCCTGCCACATGTCAATTTCCTAATTAATTTCAAAGGGATCAATATTCCTTGAAAAGGAGCTGGTCTGATTACTTGGGATTCTATTCTATTATTATTCTAAGAATTGGTTTAGAGGATCTTCAATTGGAAGGGTCCTGAAATGTGTAGTTAAATTCCTTCATTGTAGAAATGGAACAATTAAATAAAGCTCAAAGTGGGGAAGCAACTCACCTAGAGGTGGTAGCCATGGATAGTATTCCCTCATATAGAGTTTGGAAGACCTGTCCATTTAAACACTTACTAGCTGTATGACCCCAGGCAAGTCTTTTCTTCCATAAAATAGGAACAACAATAGCAGCTACCTTCCAGCCTTGTTTTGATGAATTAATGAGATAGTATTTTTAAATCTCTTAGCGCAGGATCTGGCACATAATAGGCTCTTAATAAATACTTGTTTCCTTCCTTCTTCTTCTTCCCTCCCTCTTTCTCTTCCCTCTTTCCCTTTCCTTCCTTCCTTCCTTCTTTCCCTCTTCCTTTCTTTCTTCCTCATATAGGTATTAAATTGGAAAGGCAGGATTCAAATCCAGGGCTATGATTTTAAATCAGGCTTTCTTTCCATTCCAATGCAAATTCTAAAGTTTGAGGAACTACAGTTTGCACCACCAACAAATAAAAGGCAAATCACAAATTTATATGGTAATTTGTAATTTAATTTTTTTTTTACAATTCTCTTTTTTTAATCCTGCAACAATGTTGCAAAGCAGGAAAAGTCAATTGTTGAATGATTCCATTTTTGGATTTCAAGAGAGCCTAGTATAATGAAAAGAACACTGGTTCTAAAATTGGGGGACAGGGTGGAGCTGGGCTCAAATCTCATCTCTGACATTCCCTATGAGACTCTGGGCAAGTTGCAATTTGCATGAGCCTCAGCTTCATCATCCATAAAATGGGGGGGTAGAGGCCTGATACTCCTTCCATCTCTGGATTTATGATCATATGCTAGTAATAGTACTATGAAAGGCTAGAGCACTATTCCAGGTCACACAGCAAGTGACAAAGCAGGAAGTCAAGCTTCTCACTCCAAGCTCAGCACTCTTTCCATTTTCATATTGTTTCTTTACTGAAAAATATAAAGAGGAGATGGAATAACTCAGCCTATCATGAGAGCTGATAAAGTTGGTGTCAGAATCCTAGGAGCCAAAGTTAATCACAAGCAAAATTCCAAAACTGGCGAATTCCTCCTTTGGTATGGTCCAAGTCTTCTTTTGACAGTGTCATCATTTCCCTTGCCACAGGAAACCATTATGCTTTTCTGTTTTTTTTCTTGACTATAAATAATTCATTATTAAAAACAAAAACCTGGAGCCCTCTCTAATCCCATTTAAAAAAAATTCCCCATCATGAGTCCCATTCCCTTAGGCCTCTGTAGTATTACAGACTTATTCCTTATAAACTAATCTCTGTTAATATACTTGGTTTTGTTCACCCCTTCATGGTTCATTCTCACCTTGATCATCCATTTTGGTGGAACAGGTCCTCAGAGGACAGCTGACTACTTTTCCCCTAGGGTCCTAGAACTAATTGTAAGGATTGAAGTTGTTTCTCTGGTACTGTTTATGAGCCCCTAGTTTCTCTGTTCCCTATTGATTATGAAATCACCAGTCAGAAGGAGGTTTTAGAAAGGAGTACTCACCAATGTAGGGTTAAAAACATTGGTATGGACACTTCCCTCCAAAAATTCGAGACATATTCTCTCTTACAAGCCCATATAAAAGTTCAAAGGGAAGTGGGCTCAAGCTTAGAGGGCATCCTAGTGTGTTAGTCAAGGGCTAACACAGCTCTTAGTTAAATGGAAATCCTTTTCTCCCTTCTTTGAGTCCCCATGAAATTCTCCTGAGCTGTATGTAGGTCTGTGCTTGGACTTGACAGTTCTTGACCCTTACAGAGTCATGAAGCTGTCCTGTTTACCTCAGTGAGGTCATGCTGCAGTAGTTCAATTGTATCAGTATATTTATTTTATTTTCTCCCAGCTTATGGATTGATGCATTTTTTTAAAAAATCTGAGAATATATATCTTACACAGGTGGAAGATCAAGGGCTTCTTATGGGCCCAAATCCCCCTCTGATAGGTATAAGATAGGGATCGGGAAGCTGAGGCCTCAAGGCCACATGTGGCCCACTAGATCCTCAAGTGTGGCCTTTTGACTGAATCCAAACTTCCAAGAACAAATCCCCTCAATAAAAGGATCTGTTCTGTAAAACTTGGACTCAGTCAAAAGACCACACCCAAAGACCTAGACCACATATGGCCTTGAAGCCACAGGTTTCACTCCATGTAGGGGCTTTGAACTGCTACCTGGCCTGGTTTGCCCCTCCTTTGGCCACCTATTGCCACCGACTTTTTCTTAGAGGTTCATCATATTAATGCCAAACAGTGTAAACACTTGCTCAATTTAGTCCACTGCAGGTCAGAATTCTTGAGTTCAATAACCTCAACCTGTCCAGCAGCAGCGATTAGAGTCATGTACCACTATGCTCAGCAGAATGAATTATTTGGTTTTGGTCTAGTCTAACTGATGACATAATTATATGTGGATAGGGATAGTTTGACACTCTCTGTGAGCTCACTCCCTGGCCTCTACACGACCTTCTGGTAATAGACCAAAGAGTCTACATCCTCAAAATGTCTTCAAAGTTTAATTCTTGAAAGCATTGCTGCAGCGCTGTTGTTGGAATCTACTTCTCTGATATACATGGTTCCAGAGGTATGTCAAATTATCTCAACCAATCCCAACATATTTCTTCATCTTATTTTATCCAATAGCTTGACATACTTCACTCCTTCCAGATTTGATTAACTGAGTTGTTTGTACCTTTCTTTGATTAATTCAAGAGAGGTGTCTAGGAATTGTTTATACTGTTTTGTACTTTTGATTGATTGGTTCTATAACTCAAAGAGGCATAATCACCTGATAAAAATGACTGATAAATATAATTTTAAGGCACCAAAAGCATCTTGCTATATTAATTGGGGTCAGAGAGTATGAAATACTCTTCATATACAACATAAAAGTTCATGAAACTGTTAGTGTTTCGTGCTGCTAATGGCACTTAAAATGGCATACTTTTTTTTCAATATGTTGGTTAATTTTGCTGAATTTGTTTCTTCTTTTCCTTCTTTTTTATAAGGAATGGCTCTCTGTAAGGGTTACAGGGGATGATTGTTGTCCATCCTTCTCAAAGAGGATTAAAATGGCCTCACTATGTTGGGGCCAAGGTACAGCATGTGTGATTATGGCCAATCAGACCAATACAAGTTCAGAAGACTCTACCCCAGATCAGGCACAAATAGTCCATAGGGACATTTGGAGTGGACATAACTCTGAATTTGTACCTCTCACCTTTCTTAAGCTAATAGAATTCTCCTTTGCTCACAAAGCACAGTGCCTTCTCACCTTCTTTGATATGTGCTGAGTAGTCCTGTACCAGTGTCTCCCAGGGCTCACAATCAATTCCAGGGAGACCTTGAGAAAGCAAAATGCAGTGGGAAATATAGGTGATATAAAACCACACATTTCAGTTAAAATTGGTTTAGAAGTAATTCTTGTACTACCTACCTTAAAGGTGTGTGCAAAGCTGCATATATGAGAGACTCATGTGACCATACACGCCAGTCAGCAAGACAATAAACATTTATTAGACATATTCTATGTGCCAGGTACTATGCTAATCCTAGGGATATAAAAAGTGGCAAAAGATAGTCCCTGCCCTCAAAAGGCTCACAATCTAATTGGGGAAAGAATGGACAAATATGTACAAACAAGCTATATGCAAGATCAATGATAAGTAATTAAAAGAAGGAAGACGCTAGAATTAAGAGTGGTTGGGAAAGGCTTCCTTTGGAAGACAAGATTTTAGTAGGGCCTTGAAGGAAGTCAGGGAAACCAGTAGGCTTCACAAAAAAAACGAGTCAGACTCATTTGATGCAGCAGGGCTGCTGTTGTCTTCCTGTGACCATGCTATGACATGTCACTATTGCTTCTTTCACAGGTTTGGGTTGAGGTTTAGACAAAATAGCGCATCAATAGAAATTATATGCAGAGAGTGAGAATCTTGCTTTCTTGGATGCCTTATTTTGTACTCTCATTTTATTTGCTTACTAAAAGTTGTCCTTGGCCTCTTCTCATGTCTTATCAATGCAAGTTTGCTTAATAGCTCAGCTCAAAGAGAGGAAAGAAAAGGAATAAGTATTTATTAAGCACCTACAATATGCTAAGTGCTTCATAAATATCACCTTATTTAGTCTTTACAACACTGGGAGGCATGTGCTATTATTGAACTCACTTTACAGTAGAGAAAACTGAGGCAGAAAAAAGGTGAAGTGACTTGCTTAGTCACATAATAAGTGTCCAAGGCCATATTTGAATTCCTGTCTTCCTAACTACAGGCCACTTAGCTGCCCTATGTCTCTACTTGGATAATATCACATTAGTAGTCATGTAATATTCAAAAGAACCAGAAGAATAGTGTCTAGCATGCCAGTTAGATCTTCTGTGGATATTTTGCTAAAACATATAGATAAAAATCACACAAGATGTAAGGACGAAGATGATTCTTTGATGTGTACCTTTGAAAGAAACTCTCGTGCCTATGAGAACATAAGTTAAACATTTAAATATTGAAATATTCTTGAACCTCAGAAAAATTCATCTTGCTAAATTCAAAATTCCATCAATAATATCAGTGGTGTCTGGTGGACTTATAGAATCATAACATATCAGAACTAAGAAAGGATAATTCATTCATTCATACACCATATATTACTAAGGGCTTCTTTTATGTTGGACATTGTAGATACTAAAAAGAAAAAAAATCTATATTCAAAGATCTTATATTATAGGAAGTTCCCTTGCCCACCCTTCTCGTGTTACCAATAAGGAAAATGGTCCCAGAGAACTTACACAAAATGACATGATTAGTGAATGAATCAAGACTGGAACCCATGTCTACCAATTTCTTGTCTGGCTCTATTTCCATTACATTATAGTCTAGCAAACTCTTCATTGAAATGAAAAAATGTTTTATACCTTGTCCTCCCTCCACTTCCTCACTGAAATTAATTTCTACTCAGTTTTTTGCTACAAATTTTCATGATTTTATGTAAACTTAAAAGTCTAGAAAGTCCAACACAATTAACTCAAAGAAAAAAATCAAGCAAAATTTTGATTGTCTTCAGGAGAAATTTATGTTATTAAGCAGTTTTCAGTATACAGCAACCATAAAAACCCAAATACTTTACTTATTTCAAAAAAGAATATGCAAGAATCAGAGAGCGGGAAGAGATGGAAGGTGGGTGTTTTTAAAACACGTTTGGCAAATGAGCTTTCAAAAACTGGCTCTGCATAAAAAATTTAGGAGTGATCCATTCTACTTGCAGCTTCTATGCTACATACAATACTACTTTAGCCTCTCTCCCTGGGAAAAAGATAACAGAAATTTTATTCCATGAATCAAGGGTAGCTTTCTGTAAGGACCATGAAGACACTGAGATTTAGAAGAAAAATCAAGTACCTAAAATAATTCTAAGTGGTGGGGAGAAATCCTGACCCCTTGAAATAAAAATCAGACTTTTATTCCATTGCTAAAATAGTCCCATTAAAAATTTACTCCCTGAGATACAGAAAGAGGTCTTTTACTATAACTTAGTACACTGAGTGTTGCATGTTAAATAAGGTTTGTGCATATTTGAATAAATGAGAAAATTATAAAATGTTATCCTACATTGCTTTGCTTTTTGCTATTTAAATGCATGTTAATAAATTATTGTACTCGGTTAAATTTAACACAAGTTGATGAAATCCCAATTATCAGAGTATTCTGGGATAATCCCTTGATATTTGCCAGTTGCAATGCCACTACACTTGTTGGGAAAGTCAGGGATGTGTGTTCCAGGGGAGTATTTTTTAATACCTAAATTTAATAAGAAATTATTATAGGATTCATTTTCATGTATCACTTGAGTGTCCATTAGATGAATTATTTTCATTTGGACCATTCTTGTTGACAGCCTTCTCCTAATGTAAAATATAAATCATATTTCTGCAGAGGCTCTATATTTCCCATTAAGTCAGGGCTGGAAGTGGGTTTTGCATTGCTGGAAATTAACCTGGCATCTCAGCACACAAAACCATAAGCCCATGGAGATTCAGAAGGGGCAGGGGCTAAGTTTGAAAAATGAAGGATTAACTGTACCTAGTTTGACCCCTGCCAAAAGTTTCATTGAAAAAAAAGCATGAGCTGCATTTTAAAAAGCTAGATGGGGAATGTTGATTATTCAGGGTTTGCTTTCTGACTTTGCTTCCACTTCTCCTCCAGTCAAGGCATTTTTTTCAGTCATTATCAGTTCACCAAAGGGCTGAGAAGAATAAAAGATGAATTTGAAACGATTCACTTATGCTATTTGTTAGTCACTTAGGAAAAGATGGAAACCATTAACTAAAGTGAGGCTTTTGAATTCACTGTGGATTTCCATTACACACAAACTTTGAGTCCCTCCACCACCCTGATTTCCTGAAATAAGTGAAGAGTAGTTTTTAAGCATTCTTACATTCTCATGGAATAAAAGCTGTACCTTGTAAGCCTCAGATCTCATATGTAGTTTGACATTAGTGGCAGGGTTGAACTGAAGCATTCAAAGAACTTGAAATGGCTCTGGAACTGATTCTTTATCAAAAGAAATCTGAGTTTTTCAAAGTCTAATAAACTCTAGCATCTCTCTTCTTCAGCTGAAATCTACTCAAGCACTTTTCAAATACCTTCAGATGAAAATGGGTCCTTTCCAATAACTCATTCATCATTCAAAAGGATCTTTCACAGGGATGATCAATGAACAAGGCTGCAATGATCCAATGATCCTGAAAGGAAATGGGGGACATTCTGAAAAAGTGATCGCTGGTATATAATTTCACTTTTGTGAAATAGAAAACCTAGAGGGGGGAAAAAGGCCAAGAAGCAAAGGTCTCTGAACTGCCTGAGATAGAGAAAAACACTTTAGATTGCTTCACGCCATAACAAGCAGCCGGGTTTATTGTTTTGTTTGCAGACTGGAGTCTGTAGAAAATAAATATCTGGGGCTGAGGGCATCTGGAGATAATGAACATCCAGAGCTGAGAATGCACCCCAAGGTATTTTGGGAATCATCTTACTGACAGAGGAAAAAGTAGATAAAGTAACAGAGAAGAAATTTTTAGCAGTAGAGAAACAATGAAGAGGAGCCTAGGAACAGGGACAGGATTTGGGCTGGTAAATAATAGAATTCTAGTCTATTCTATAACAAGCCACATACATTCAGTGCTGGCTGAAGGATGGCATTTGCTTCAACAATACTCTCTCGCTTTGGGGTGTTTTGTCTCCTAATAAACTAGAGGATCCATTACAACTTTATAAAGTTGAAGTTCATTTTCTTTGTTATTCTCTCCCAACAAGTACTTACTGATTTCCTTTGAATGTGCCAAAGTCAAGTCATCTCCAAAAAGGTTCATATTAAATTTAAGAATATGTTTCAATTCACTGATTTTTTTAAAATGCCAGAAACACACAAGGGATCTCCTGCTCTTAAAGGCTAATTTTTGACAAATATTGGCAGATGCTATGGTAGAACTGTAGAAATTGATCAAAACACTTTTTTTTCTCCACAGTTTAAATATACAAATACCATCCTTTAAAAGGCTATTTCATCTATGATAATCTATCATACAGAAATCTTTACTCTCTAGCACTTTTTGCATGTGTGTGTGTGTATGTATAGCTCACCCAGTGAAAATTTATAACCATAACGGTGAAACAGAGACATTGTGAGATCCTGACATCTTTTCTGCATATAATTTTGATAGAGGTTCAGTGTTGAGTATTTTATTCTAATTTTCCAGTAACTGACAGCCTAAGTATATTACTAGTGATAACTTTATTACCCAGAATACTGGGTTAACCAGAAGATCCTAGATTAATCAATCAACAGGAATTTATTAAGCACTTACTCTATGCCAGGTATGGTTCTGGTTGCAACAGACATAGGAACAGGGGAGCAATTCCTGTTCAGAAGGATCTTATATCTGATGGGGGAGCCAAGTATATACACAAACATAGATGGAATTTCACAAATAAATATAAATATACATTCAAAGTAGCTTTGGACAAAAAAAGGTTGGGCAGAGAAACACTAGAAATTAGAGGGATTCAGCAAAGACTTCATGTCAAAGACCTGCTTGACCTATGTTTTAAAGAAAGAGAGGAACTTTGAGGTGGAGTAAAGGAAGGGTGGATTCTAGGATGGTAACTGCAAAATCATAGAGACAGGAGATGAAATGTTGTATATAAGGAATAGAGAAAGTCAGTTTTCCTAGTCCATAGAGGTTGGAACAAAGAATAATGACCAATGAGACTCAAAAAATAGGTTGGGGTCCTATTAGATAGAATTTTAAAATTTAAACAGAGGAATTTATATTTTATCCTGGAGGTAACAGAAAGCCAAAAAAAAATTGAATAAGGGAGTCACATAATAAGATCTCTATTTAAGGAAATTACATTGGCAACCATGTGTTGAATGGACTTAAGTGATGAGGTACTTGAAGCAGGAAGACAAATAGATAGTTTTTTTTTTCAATTATTCAGGGAAAGGTGATAAAATCACAAGATAAGATGGTGACTGTGTGAGTATAAGAGAAAAGGCCAAAGGTGAAAGATGTGAAGTTGAAAATGGCAACTGTTTGGATATGTAAGGTGAGGGAGAGTGAGGAGTTCAGAATAAAACCAATATTATGAGCCTGGCAGTCTGGAAAAGTGATAGTGACTTTGAAAGCAGTATGGAAAGTTAGAAGAGTAAAGGATTGAGGAAAACATGAGTTTCACTTTAGATATGTTGAGTTTAAGAGCTAGAATTAGTGGGATTTATTATAAGTCATATTTTTGCTTGGAAAAAATCTACTAAATAGTGGTTTTATGTCACCAAAATTTAATCTGGATTAGCACTGACATAGAAAATAAATGGTAAATTATATTTCTGAATTTAAGGGATTTGGAATTAAGGCTAAATTTTCCCTAAAAATCTGTGCAAACCTGAATCCTATGATTCGCCTCAACCTGAAAAACAAAACCAATAGTAAGCCAATTGCCTTGTTTATCTAATACCTGCCAACAACTTTTGACTCCTTTTTTATGCTTTTCCCCTTTGTATGGTGATATAGTGTTCTATAGTCAGAGCTTAAATGAATTCTGTTGACACTCAGATCTCAATTACCTATATGTAGAACTGTTAAAGTAGATTTTTACTCCCAGCCTGTCTATCCTATCAACCAATATATATCTGAAATATTCTCTATTTTTCACATAGTAGGCACTTAATGTACATTGAATTGAAGTGAATCTTCTCCAACTGCCTGCTTATGAGCACTTTAGGATATATAAAATCTCTGCAGTATAAGCCTAAACGAGATGTAATTAGGCTACATATTACAAATATGTTTTCAAAATCATAATGTTAAAATGGGTTTCAAAGACACATCTAATTTATTGGGATATTAACTTTGTTTAGAGTCCTCCACATGATCCTTGATCAGAAAGAATTGGCTTTATTTTATATAGCTTTTATATAGATTATATTCCACTAGAAATAGATGGATGAGTAAAGAATCCCTTTTCTAACATCTTGCCCTGCATTTCCATGAAAGAGAGATAATTTAGGAGAGAATTGCATATGTAGGAGAAAAATAGCTGTGACCATGATACTGATGAGGCTGACTTGACATTCTCACCTTTCTTTGCAGCTTATAATGGGAAATCATGTCACCCCTGACTTCTATTCCTCTCGGTCTCTTCCTCATGGGAAATATCAGCATAAGAGAAAGCATGAGAGAAAGAATCATCCTGCACTGACAGACAGCTTGCTCATAGGTTAATCAGCAATAGTCTTACCCATCCCAAGATTCTAATTGGCCCTTTTAAGCTAGCCTGGTATTGGAGGAATCGCTAAATTGGCCTCACTCCTCTCCCCATCTTTCCATCAAGAGTGCTATGGACCTTGAATCCACCAGCAGAATCTCTTACTCAGTGAAGGATTGGTGGGGCATGAGGGGTATAGAAAGTCTGGGGGTGTTCAGTAAGTTTTAGGAACAATTAAGCCTTTCCTCTCACAAACTCCATATTAAATTTATTTTATAGCCTTTGGAAAATAGAGAAACAGTTGAAAAGTATAGAGTAGCTGGAGGATGATGAGATAAATGCTAGAGAAAGAAAGCAGCCCAAAGGCCATAAAATTCTATGTGGATTTGTGTTTATTGTCTCAAAGTTGATGCTTAATTTTGTTGAGTTTTGTAATTTATTTACCCAGAAAAGGTCATCTTAAACTCAATGTCGGTTTTGTGGTGACAAACTGATTTTTTCAAATTTTCCAGCAGGATTGAGTGAAGCATTAGAAGGTCAATGACTGTGAGTCAATGACTTTGTCCCCTTTGGAGGCTAAATTTTATACCTGCTTCTCAATGCCATCTGCTATTCCACTAAATGTTATGAATATTTGTATGATTTTATTGTAGGAAGGCTTAGAGGGAAGATACTTCCACTACCTATTTCATGGAGACATAATGAGAATCAAGTAAGATAAATAATGTATATCTCGAAAATAGCAAAAAAAAAAAGTCATCTGCTATTAAAAGTAGTAATAATATTGTTCTGATATATACTTATGAATGAAGAAGTACACAGGTAATTTTTTAAAACTAGCATGGTGACTTTATTATGAACTTTAAAAAACAAGCTATACATAATGAAAATTAATAGTTTTATAGACTGTCTTTTTTAGTTCTGTATATGTGAAAGTATTAATGCTTTTTGCTATTTGTCAAGTTCAGAAAATTAATTTTTTTAAAATAGTGCTCTTATAGAATTAACTACCCTGTAATCTTACCTAAAGTCATTAAATGGGGTATGAGTACATAAGCTTTTAAGAGTGACAGATGGGACACAAACAAACAAACAAAAACTCCTTATTTATCAATGATGGATTTTTTTTCTTAGGTAAGATATGAGTTATAAAAACAGCTTTCTTGGTAAATTTTTTTAATATTCAAATTTTATAATGAGTCCTATTTGTTAAATTATGGCACTGTAGTAGCATGTAGACTAAAGTTTAAAGGTACTCTTGAAACCGCATTCTTGTGGTTATTACAGTTCATTCTTTCATCTAGCTATACCTCACTACTTCTGTTGAAAGACTCTAGACCAGGTCCTCATTTTCTCTTAGTTGGACTACTGTAATAATCTCCTAAATATTCTCTCTATCTCCGGTCTCTCCCATCTCCAATCCGTTATATTTCTGCCAGAGAAATAGTTCTTGACTCAGAGGTTTGAGGATTTGAATGATTTGAATGCATTACCTGCCAAATAAAATACTAACAGCTTAGCTTGGCATTCAAGGCCCTGTATCAGCAATGCAGTATTCACAATGCCTACAGTAACTATAAATATGCTGATATAGTTATTAATCACAAAATGGAACAGGCTCTCTACATAAGAAATATAGATAGTGCATTCATTTAAATACCAGAAAACTGAGTCCC
>CM053581.1:199732201-199761635 GCA_028627135.1 Pseudochirops cupreus
TATTTCTTTCTTTCTATCTATCTATCTATCTATCTATCTATCTACCTACCTACCTACCTATCTATATTTCTTTCTCTATTTCTACTTCTATATCCATATTAAGTACAACAAGCTTTCCCATTGTTATATCTCGTAAATATCTAAAATGGGATTTTAAGACTAAGAGCTTTTTCCTCTATACCACCCCAGAGATAGAAGTATAAGCAATTTTTTTTTTTTGAGGAAGAAACAGGAAGTTTTATTCTCTTCTCCCAAAGAGGGCAGGCCTCTCTATGGAGGGGCTCAAGGAGAGGAGGTGTTTTACAAAAGAAAGAACAAGAATTTATACCCTAATGCAGTCAAGCCCCCTCCCCCTGGCTGTCCCTTCTCCCATTGGCTGAGAGGTGGGCTTTTAGTCTTGGTGTGAAATCTAACCCAATGGTGGATAACAAAGAAGCCCACCACTATCTCCTATTGGCAGGGAGGTAGGACGGGGAGCCAAGGTATCATCCATGTCCTTATTTGGTAAACTCCAAGCAAGGGAGGAGAAAAGGTCACAAGCAAGGGTGGAGGTAAAAAAAATAAAGAAACTCCTGAAAAAAGGAGCCTAATACTTTTAAGGGTGAGGTGTGCAAGAGTGGAGGTCTAAAACTCCTGAAAAAGGCCTAATGCCGATGGCAACAAGGGAAGGCGGAGAGGGTCCTAGGCTCTTGTAAACCCAGGACTCAGGTCTGTCCAGTCTTAAAAAAGTCTATCTTGGGTTAGGCTTTTTTTTTAAGGTTCTGCCAATGACATCCCTCCCCTTATTGGATACAATTTCCTCACATTTTATGTGACTGCAATTTTTGATGTCCTTATTTTTCACTTTTATTTCCAAGTATAAGCTTCTCTTACCCACAATGCCTTCCCTTGCGATAAGGAAAAAAAACAAAGAGAGAAGTTCAATAAACAACAGTATATCAACTGACTCTAACAGTTGGGGTTGTAATATTCTACACCATTGGTAGCCCGCTTCTGCAAATATGGGAGGAGGTCCATTTTCTCATATCTTCATTGGGACCAAGTTTGGTTATTATAATTACACAGCAGTTTTGTTTCTTTTTGTCTTTTAATTTATGTAGTTGTAGTAATTTTGTATATTGTTTTACTGGCACTTCTCACTGTACCATGTATCAGTTCTCATAAGTTTTTCCATGGTCCTCTGCATAGCTTTTATTTAGAACTTTTTCAGGGGCAGTAATATTCTTAAATGGCCCTTTCACCATTCATGAAGAAGAAAATATTTATGTACCCATTAGGATCTTTGATGCAAAGGCTTAATTATCAATTAAACTAAGGACTAGTTCCGTTACCTTTTTCAACCCTTCTTTTCTCACATATAAGAAATGGAAACAAATACTCCTTCCCTAAAAAGTGTGGTTTTCAGAGGGTCCAGGCTGCTTTTTTCATCATGGCTTTCTGGTAGGCCAATAATTCTTAGGTTATCTCTCCTGGATCTGTTTTCCAGGTCAGTTGTTTTTCCAGTGAGATTTTTTGCACTTTCTTCTAATTTTTCAATTTTTATGTTTTGTTTGAGTGACTCTTGCTGCATCATAAAGTCCTTAGCTTCGATTTGACTGATTCTAATTTTTAGTGAATTATTTTCCTCAATTAGTTTTTGCAGCTCCTTTTCCAAATGTTCAGTTTTCATTTTTAGGGAGGCATTTTCTCCAGTTAGATTTGGGACCTCCCATCCTAGTTCTCCAATTTTACTTTTTAAAGATTTGTTTTCTCCAGCGAGATTTTTTTCCAATTTGGTCACTGTAGATTTAAATTTATCTCCTACCTCTCTAATTTCATTTTTAAAATCCCTCTTGAGATTCTCCAAGAATGCTTTTTGGGCTTGAGACCAATTCACATTTCCTTCTGTGGTCTCCAGTGTGAGTATAGAGTCCACGTTGCCTTCTGAATTTGGTTGTTCTTGCTCACTATAAAAAACATTTGATGGTCCTAGACTTTGTGGTTTCGTTCTTCCCCATTGTGGTTGCCTATGTCCTGGATTTTTAGAGTGGATATCTGTTTCTGGGTGCAGAAGTATTGAGCTTCTCAGGTTAGGGGGTAGGGGTTTGGTTGTTCACTTAGTGAGCTATAGCGAATGAGTGTGTAGATGGAGGCCAAGGCCAGGACTCTCAGTGTATCCCCTGAGTTATCCTGAAGCTTACAGAGTAACCTATAGGGGAGGGGTGGCCTGGCTCCTTCAGGTTTCCACCTCTGTGTCTCTGGGGTACAGCTCAGGCAGGCTCAATAGCAGGAGGCTAGCTGAAGGGCAAGGTAGGGCTGCAGTCTGCTGATTGGCCAGGTGGTGCTAAAGCACACCTAGGCTTTTGTTGTTAGGGCTTGCTGGCTCCACCCTCCTGGGCTTAGACTCCATACTGTCTCCCTTTCCCTTTCCTCAGTGACTCCCAAGCCTGAGGCTGTTTCCACTAATTCAAGATTTTACTCTGGGTGGGGCATTTAGCTCTGGACTTTTTTGGGTCAGGAAGGGGGGATCAGAGCAACTAAATTTTATTCCTCCATCTTGACTTCTGGAAGTTTGGGTATGTAATTTTTAAACATCCAGGCTGCAGGCTCCAGGAAAAGCTGCTGACCCTGCTTTGGGCTCCAAGTTTTCTCCTACCCGGCTCCAGGGACGATCCTCTGTGGTGTGGTGAGATTGCTGCAAACCCCTCCAGCTGGATGAGTTTGCTGGCTGGCTGGGGCTTCTTCTCAATCTGCCATACTCTGCTCTCAGATCCATGCTGGTGTGCAGCTCCTGTGTGCAGCTCCTGTGTGCTCTGTGTTCTCCCTGCCTAGACCTGAGTAGGCACTTTTCTGGGCTGGAAATCTGCCATGCTGTGTCTCCCAATGGGTTCTGTCACTCTTAAATCCATTCAAATTCACTTTTTAGCTTTTAGCGACAGAATTCTTGGAAGAGCTTGAAAAAGCTACTGCTTCCTTTCTGCCATCTTAGCTCCACTCCCCTTACTAGCATTTTATATTGCTTTTCTTTCTTGCTTCCTAAATGACCCTCCAAGCAGGCAAGTATGTGATGAGGTCTGACCAAGATCACCAATGCTGAATTTTGAGATGGTTTCAAATCATAATAAGACATTCTCTTTTTGAGATGATATCTGGGTGTTTGTGGCCACTGGAAGGCCCTCAAATGACAGAAAAGGTCATTGGCGTATTGACTTTAGAAAGAAGATATCTTAGAGATCATCTAGTCCAATCTTATCATATTGATGAAGACAAAACTGGAGCCCAGAAAAACAAAATGATACATACATGGCAAAGTGGGAATTTGAACCCACACTTTCTGATGTAAAATCTTTTATTCTTTACCTTGCCCCATGCTGCTTTTGTACATTAGAGAGAAATAACTTTGTTTTCTTTAGATAAATTTTAGTTTTTCTAAATTCTGTTTCCAGAAGCCTTTTTTAAAGGTATATTAACTTGCCAATAAAAATGTATTACAAACAACAACAAACTTGCATGGCTCTTTGCATGTAACTTTGCTAGTATTTGCATCCTTTCTCAGGGATGAAATGTTGTGTTGAGTTGTTACTGTGCAATGAAAGAACTATGTTGCCTCATGGAAAGAAGGATATATGAAATCCTGCTTTAGGCACTTACTAGCTGTTGTAAACCACTTAAACACTATCTGCTTTAGCTTCCTCATTTGGAAAATAGGGATAATGATAGTACCTACCTCACTGGTGTGATGTGGAATTCAAATGAGAAAGTATATGCAAAGTACTTTGCAAAGCTTAAAGCATTATACAAATGCTACTCATTATTAATATGAATAGTTGTTATTTGGAAATGGTAGATCTTGATTTAAGTCTTATTTCTACCATTGCCACATGATTTTGGGTAAGCCAATTCATCTCTCTGGGTCTCAGATTCCCTACCTATAATATAAGAGTGTTAGTCAACATGTTAGATGATCATTAAGGTCTCTTTTACCTGGAGATTTATTAGAGCCAGCTTGTACCTGATCCCAAAAGCCAGTTGTTAAATTTTCAGTATGAGCATTTACACTTTGGAAATCAGTAAATGCTACACATCAAGGATTAGCTTATTATTTTGTTGATTTTCTCTGCTGAAAGTAATGGAGAAAATATTAGTAATGCAGATTACGTCAGGCATACATTTTTTGGGGGGGAGAGCTATTTCTAAATATTTATCATCACAACCTGGCTTCCAATTCTAATCTATAATCCTATGAACCAAGTATTTCTCCTTTTCATATGGATCAAAATACAGAAGAAATCCCGTGGAAAGATTCTCCCTAGTTTCTTCTGACACTGCCAATATTTTGATGTGGGCCCCCATCACCTGTAATGGTGATGGAATTTAAGTTCTGTAAGAGTTTCATTGCAATAGCTATGTAGTTTTTTTTTTAACTTTCAATTCAATGTGAACTTAAAGAAATGGTATTTCCGGATATAATATTTCTATCTTAGTATTTCTAATTTATATTCTCCTGCCTAGGAATTACAATAGGAAGTTCATAGGATCAAAGAATCATACATCTAGAGCAGAAAAGGACTTCATAGATCATCTAGTTCATTTAATTTATTTTGTAGATAATGAAACTGAGGCCCCTAGGAGTTAAAATGACTTGCCCAATATCATACAGGTAAAAAGTGACAGGATTTGAACTCAAGTCTTCTGACCTCAAATCCATCACTCTTTCCACTATATGTGTATACTTATTCCTTTTAAAAAATGCTTATTGACTGTGACTAGAGAATGATAAATAACAAGAATTGTTCAGTGTTTCATTTTTTTTTGACTGCTGAAAGATTAATTTATTGTGAAAACACATGAACAGTCTGGATCCACTGAGGATAAAAGAACACAAAACCTGGTAATGATCCCTTTAGCTTGCAGTGTGGGAGACAGTCTCATGGATTAAATGACCATCTCTATGGAGATGAGTCTGAGGTCTACTTATTTTGCCCCAATCTCTCTGCTGACCTCCAATCTCACATTTCTAACTTCCTTTTAGCTATCTTACACTGAATATCCAAGACCTATCCTAACCTAAGCATGTGGAAAACAGAACCAATTCTTCCCCCCAAACTCTCCCACCTCTTAGGATCGCCATTTACTATAGAGGGCAATGCAGTCATTCCAGTCCCTCAGGCTCCCAAACCAGGAAAAATTTTTGGTTATTCACTATCTTTCAACTATTCTACCCTCTCCCTCCTCCACCATCCAATCTATTGGCACCACTGATTTCACTTCTACAATGTCTTTCAAATCAACTCCCTTGTTTCTTCTGACACTGCCAACATTTTGATGTGGGCCCCCATCACCTATAATGGTAATGGAATTTAAAGATCTCCCTGTATTGGCTTGGTTTTCCAGTTGAGTGTTAAAACCCAGAGCTTGTGAATCCCACTTGTGGGATGGACTTGTTGAAATGAAGAGAGAGGGCTGAACTGGAAGGAGCTGGTGCTGTGAATTTAGAGAGAAGCCCAAGCAGAGGAGGCCAGAAGAATTTTGGGGGAGCAGTATGAAAAGAGAGAGAGAGAGAGAGAGACAGAGAGAGAGAGAGACAGAGAGAGAGAGACAGAGAGACAGAGAGAGAGAGAAGAAAATTGTGGGGGGGGCCAGAGTTGCTGAGAGAGTACTGCTGAGGGCCAGTTGGAGCTGCCCAGGATTTTTGAGAACTGCCACCCAGAGCTGCCAAGGACTAAGAAAGCATTTCTGTGATGCCAGTGTTTTGTCTGTCTGTTTTGATGTTGTTTTGCCAGATTCCTCTGCTGGTGAAGTACAGTGCTGTTGTTGCAATGGTCCTGGAACCTTGCTGTTGGTTCAGAAGCCGTGAAGAAGGATTTTCTTGTTGTATGTGCACAGAAATCCTTGAAGAGGGTCTTGCTGATGTTTTCAGAGGTTCTAGGACTGATCTGCAGGCAGAGAGTGGATTAATGAGGGCACTGGCAATGTACATTGTGGCTTTGTTAAGCTTTGTCTCCCCAGGAATAGAGATTGCTGAGAACTTGCCTTCTGTCAAGATGAAGACAAGACCTCTCCCTGGGTATTAAATGCTGTGATGATATCTTAACATTATTGTAGTTTAAGGGTGGATGGCCTTTTGTGCTCTCCACTGCCCCTTTTGAGAAAAGTGCTGGGCCTTAATGGATGGTATTGTAATTCAGTTGTGATCCAGGGATGGGGAAACTTTTGACTTTTTGTGCTCTGTGACTGACCGACTGAATGTACTTTGTTTATGATTGGAAACTAATCTCCATTTGAGAAGAGAGATTTTGTTGACTGATTAAATGAATGTACTACCCAGGGGTGGGGTACTCGGACTTTGGTACTTTGCAATTGAATTGAGGATTTACTAAATTATTGAGTTATATTATATTTTGATTTTCTGTGAATGTTTTGCCTTAATCTGTCACTGAATAAATGGAGTTTGCTATGCTCCAAATCTGGAAGTTGCTTTTGCTTGGTGTTACCTCACCTCACACCTGGACTATTTTGATATTCTATTTGAAGATCTTCCTACCTTTAGCCTCTCCCCTTCTCCAGTCCTTCGACTGGTGTTTTAGCAGTAAAGATGCACTGGGAGTTGGGAGTCAAAATAAAATGTAAAAAGCCTAATCAGCAACACCACAGACTTTTTAATGTTTTGATTAGGTTTAAGTATCACTCTCCTAGCAGATTATGACAGTATTTATAAAGCATTATTAAATTCTGATTGAACTCTGTCTTTCATGGTTAACATTTCTTTTGCACGTAGGAGTAAATTACCGTTTTTGTACCTAATTCATATGTACATTTAATACAAATTTATTTACTCCTCCTTTTGGGGGAAAGCTTTAACATGAGCCATAGACCAGTTTCTAAGTAAAATCACCCCTACCCCCAATTAGGGTGGCAGTTTAATGAACCAAAGAGTTCAAGAATGAAGGGACTAGATGCCCTCATCATAGATTAGGCTCACCAGTACTGAACACAGTCCAAACAATATGCTTGCATAAAGAACTGGGAATACCCATAGCCCCAGCCTCTGTGGGCTCTCAATATTGGATTTATAAAAATGTTTTGATATATCAATGATAAAGTACAGGCTCTGGGAGCCCCCTTGAGCTCTCCTTGAATCTTCCCATGGAAGGCATTTGCCTGATGTCATGGGCCTTAAGTTGTGGCTCTGCCCAAGTCCTTAGCCCTCCTTTGTTCCAACAGTTTTCCACCCTTGATGCTCCTGTTCTCACCCTTGGGGTCCCAGAGCCTGTACCTCAAAGATCCAATGAGAGCTCAAGGGGGCTCCCAGAGCCTTCACCTCATCATCATAAACCAAAAGAAATATTTAGTAAAATACCTACCATTAAAATACCTACCAAATAAAATACCTACCATTTATGTTCTTAGATTATAGAGAGATGCAATTATTAAGATATTCAAATTACAGAGAGATGTAATTATCAAGATATTCATAACTTAGAATTGTCATGTTTTTATATTTCCCTGACTATGCCCCATGCCTGGAATGCTTTCCTCATCTCTGATTCCTGGTTCACTGGCTTCTTTTAAGTCCCAACAAAAATCCTGTCTTCTTTAGGAAACCTTTCCCAATGCCTCTTAATCCTAGTGACTTCCCTCTCAGTTAATTCATATTTATCCTGTATTTAGCTTGTATGTATGTTATTTTTTGTTAATGCTTCCCCCATTAGATTGTTAGCTCCTTGAGGGCAGGGGCTCTCTTTTGTCTCTTTTTGTATCTTAGCACTTGTGCCTCACACATCCATTGTAAGTACTTTATAAATGCTTATTTACTGGGTAAATTTAGGGGTATTTTTTGGGGGGGGTGGTAATAGCATATGGTTGGATTAGACATTTATGAAGGACATGGTATATCACAAAGAATTTGCCCTAGGTGTAGGTGTGTTGGGAGATGGGTTATCCTGTCTTCAATATCCTTGCAGCCTCCCAAGAGGAGGCAATGGAGGTAGAGCAGCGGTTCTCAACCTGTGGGTCGCAACCTCTTTGGGGGTCAAACAACCCTTTCACAGGAGTCACAGGAGTCACCTAAGACCATCAGAAAACACATATTTCCAATGGTCTTACCGAGACACCACTCCTCTATTTGTCTCCAGGCAGGACCGCCCACATACACCCACATAAGAGAATTAAAGGGTTGTGGCATTAGGAAGGTTGAGAACTACTGGGGTAGAGGAATGCTACAGATAATGATAAAATGACAGACAATTGGACTTCAGCATCATGACAATGAAATCTTGGAGATGTTAGATGAGTGAGGAAATAGCAGCTATGTGCTGGGTAGTTGATTCAGGCAGCCACCTTAGGGAGGAAACAAGTTCCTGCTATGTCTATACTCTGTTCAAAGCCCAGTTCTCCCACCCTAATTATTGCTCTGAATACTAACTGTGACTTTGGATTTGCCCCTCTGGAGGCAGGGTACATACTAGCCAGGGATTAGAAAAATCTCTTCATATTTAATGGGGGATGGCTATCCTTGTCATTGGCCAATGAGGCAAGATGCTAACAGGGAAGAAAGCAAGTGAAAACTGAAAAGTCAAAGCAGCTGACACCTAGTAATCTGCAGGCCATTGAGACCAAAGGTGCAGAGAATATGTGGAAATGAGTTGCTTGAGCTAGAGAATCAAAATCAAGGAGTCAGAATTACAAGAGAAGCCAAAGAGGGAATATTTGGAAATTGACCGTTTGAGTCAAGGCAATTTCTCAAAGCTTTTATAAATTCCCCACTTGCATCCAGCATGGGTATATAACAATGATTATAAGATAGACTACAAATGCATCTGTTTGATTTAGCTGCCCTGGTTAGGTCACAGTCATTTAAATCCAGTCCTCATCCTACTGAGTTCATGATCTAATAAAGGGAGTCAGCATTAAGCTTCAAGTAATGAGGGTCATGGTGATTTAATCTACAAATGTGGGTTAAGACTCTAGCCAATACTCAGGTAAGAATTAACCTTCTGATCATACCTAATCTTTTATTCATATCTGCAACTATAAATTCAAATTCTAAAAATATTTTGTACCACTTAACATTTTAAAAAATCTGTTTGCATTAGGCTTTAATCATCATGAGGGGAAAATGTAAATGACTCCAAAGGGTCCAGCTACGTAAGTAAACATCAATTTCTTAAGTGCAGTAGTTTCCCTCTTGAGAAGATTCTATGACTTTGCAAGTAATACAACGGTAATTAATTACCTGCCAGAAATAGATTAATACCACATGCCAAGAATGATAAACCAAAGCATGCAGCAACTTAAAAGAGGGATGCTCCAGACTGCGGAGAAAGGGGAAAAAGAGCAAAGACAATTTCACATAACCTTTTTAACTTATTACTCAAATTGCACCTAAACAAACTAGCAAACAAATAATAGAACAAAAAACTCCACCATACAGGTATTTCTTTGAACAATGGGCACATTAATCACAACACAGCACTGTATGATATTTGTGTATTGATGGGTGGGACCCTTTGGGGGTGTGGCATGAGACCAAAAGATGTCTGACCAACCAATGAGAGGGTGGGAATATGAGTTGACTCCAATCTTACCTGAAATAGACAATTGTGGGGCTTCTAATCAAGAAAACCACCTACCTTTCCCTCATCATCCTCAGTACTCCTTACCTTCCTACCTCCCTGCAGCTGTGGGAGTTCTCAACTGCTTCCTCCCTACTTGCCCCTGGTTGGTGGGGGGAGGGTATAGTTACAAATGAATAGTTACCTGGGTATCTATAAGAGCAACCACTTAGAATTTTCCTCCTGTCCTCTGCATACGTAGTCTTTGCCCCTCAGGTCACTTCATGGCTATGACAGGCATCCCTCAGAGGAGGAGTATAGACACTCCAGAGTAGTTTCCAGTAAAAGCCCTTCCCTATTGTTTATATTTTAGGTTGGAGAAAATGAGTCACACAGTAGTATATGTATATAAATACATAAATTTAAAATACATATATTTGAGAATTCTGAAAATCTTTTACTGAAAAGGATCCATAATCAAAAAATATTGGTGATCATATTGTAAGGGTCGGATAGGATTTATTTTCAATGTGTAGTTTTATCTGAGTCAGAAGGACAGTCTGAAGCATGGGTGGGGAACCTGTGGCCTCAAGGTTGCCCATGGCCCTCTAGGGCCTTAAGTGTGGCTCTTTGACTGAATCCAAACTTGATAAAACAAATCCCTATTTTGTTCCGTGAAATTTGGATTCAGTCAAAGGGTGGCACCCCTGGTCTAAAGTATGGCAATATCTCTTGTCATTTAATTCTTTTATCAACTTTGTAAATCTAGTTGCTTTAGAGGTATCAACACTGCATCTATGATTTCATTGTTCCAGGGAATTTTGCAGATGAGGAAACTACCCGTGCAGGTCAGCACCTTCTCTGAAACTTAGTCTTAGAGAATTGCTTAGAGTAGTGGTGTCAAACTCAAACAGAAATAGATACAAGCTGGCCATGTATTGACTTAGAAAATGACAAAGCAACATTATTTATGTTATATTGTATTTTTAAATTTTATTTTGTTAAATATTTCCCAATTATATTTTAATTTGGTTCCTTCCACACAAAGGACTTTCTCAGTCTGTGGCTAGCTGCTGAAAGTTTGACACCTCTGGCCTAGAGCACTGAGAAATTAAATGACTTACCCAGGATCACACAGTCAGTATGTATTAGAGACAGGACTAGAATCTAGGTCTTTACTTTAAGGCTAGCTTTCCATACATTTTTCTATATTACCTGTTAGTCAATATATAGAACGATAGAATCCTGGAACTGGCAGGGAGCTCAGAGGGCATCTAAGTATGGCCATCATACCTGATGAAGAATCCCTTTTCTAGCTTACAGAACAAGTCATCATCCAACATCTAGTTGGGCATCTCTAATTATTAGGAAGTTCTTGCTCACATTGAAATGAAATATACCTCTATTTCTTATATATGATAGCCCTTCAAATTCTCAAAAACAGTATATTTTCTATTTTCTCTGCTTCTGGCTAAATATTTCCAGTTTCTTCAAGTGTTTCTCATATGATATGAAATTTACTAGTGTAATATGAAAATACTAATCATTGTTAGAGTAACAGTAATGAGTCTATGTCATATTTGGCTATAGAAAGATGTACATGGTTGCAAACAGAAAAAAGAAGGAAACACTAAATAGATAGTGCTTTTAGCTGAGTGAAGCTTCATTTTAAAAAACAAACCAACCAACCAGCCTTGTGCCCAAATGACTCATCAGAGTAGGCTCTCATAAGTCCAGTTTCCTTTGGAAGTCTTGAGCAAGGAAGACAAGTTGAGAAAACTGATTCCAGAAGAGAATGGCATCCAAGGTACAAACCACAGGTCATGCTTGGTCTCAGGAAGGTCACATCAATTACGAAGCTGTCTTAGGAATTTAAATCTTTCCAATCAAAGATATCCTAGACAAAGATTTTCCACTGTATGCACCAGAATACTCTGAGCTGGATTAAAACTGGACAAGACACTGAGAGATGCAACATCAAGATGGGTATTGATGTTGGTTCATATGTTATCATTCTATTCCATGTTGGTCTACATAAGTGATGAAAAATTAGAGGCATGAAGTCATTCATTGCAAGTTATCATGGAGACATATGACATTCTTTGTCACATTTCTTGTTTCTTTTCTGCTGAAACAGCCATTTTATTATTCTCTTGTTTCACTTCTTGAATTGTCATGAGCAAGTCAAGACATTACCCTCATGATGTCATTGGTCCTCTTTGAGAACAAAGGATGAAAATAAAATAGCAACTTGAGATTATGAATGACACCTGCTTAGTTGGTCTTGTTTAAATGGAGTCAGAGAATCTGGATTTAAACCTTAGTTTTGGTATTTGCTGCCTAAATCCATGGCTTTGGGTAAGTCACTTCACCTTTTGTGCACCTAAATGATTATTAAGATTCCTTCTTTCTCTAATCTATGGTAGTATTAAAAGACTATTTTCCTCCTTCATATATGGACCAAAAGTATAAATTAGTCTTGGGCACTCATAGATAGAGAGATTACTATCAAACCCATATTACTAAATGTTGATTTATTAATAGCAAAAGAAAAGAGAAGTGAGGAGAAAAGGGGAAAGAATGAGAGGGAAGGGGAGGAAAGGAGAGAAGACAGGAGCAGCTTTCCAAACTGATATCCAAAATTGGGAAAACACATACTAAATGACTAATTTTACACTTAGAAACTGAATTTTAGTCTTTATTGAGAGCATCTAATCTTTCTTGGGGTCATAAATAGATAGTTAAAACATTTCGTTACTAGGTTCCAGGCCCTAAGGTAACTCATTTTTGTCATATTTCCAAAACTTCACACCTGTGCATATGTTAATAAAAGGGAAAACAAAACAAAAAAATAAAATAAAGGTGATATCTTGCTGTATTTACAATCTTTTATTTTTGTACAAATGTTACAGATTTTTAGGAAAAAATATCACTGACCTGAGAGCTAGAGATCTGGGTTCCTGTCTTGCCTCTACTACTAATCAGTAAATCAAACAGCAAACACTTACTAAGTTCCTATATTGCTCTAGACCAGCAGTTCATAACCTGTGGGTTAAGTTTAATTTGTAACAATGAAAATGCATCCTGCATAACAGATAGATTCATAACAGCAGCAAAATTACAGTCATGAAGTAGCAATGAAAATAATTTTATGATTGGGAGTCACCACAACATGAGGAACTGTATTAAAGGGTCACAGCATTAGGCAGGTTGAGAACCACTGTTCTAGACTCTCTGTTAGGGGATAGGGATAAAAGTGCAAAGAAAATGAAAAAGATCTTTCTTACAAAGAACTCATAGGAAGACAAGTATGTGTATGTGTGTCTGTATACACATATTTTTGGATCTGTACATACTGCATATGCCTATATATATGTGTATGTGTGAATATAATTACATGTGTGTATGTACATATAAAATAAGTCAATGAAAAGTAGTTAAATGCATAGTAGTTTGAGAAGAGAGAACACTCACTATGAAGCCTAGGACAAACACATACCACGTATACTCTCTCTCTCTCTCTGTCTCTCTCTGTCTCTGTCTCTCTCTTTCTCTCTGTCTGTCTGTCTCTCTCTCACACACACACACACACACACACACACACACACACACACACACACACACATACACACACACACTCCATATCCCTTTCTAGGTCTCAGTTTTTCAATCTGAAAAGTGATTGAGTTGACCTAAATGAATACTAAGGCCTTCAGTTTTAATATGTAGCAGTTATTCCTGAGTTTTAAGAAGAGGCAGAGTGGTGGAATGAGAAGAGCACTGGTTTCACAGTCAGAAAAGACAGGACTTGAAATTCTAGCTCAGACACTAATTAACTATGTGCCCCTGGACAAGTTGCTTAATTTCCCTGGGCCTTAATTTCCTCCTCTGTCAAGTAGGTTAGTAAATACAAAAATTCTACTTATCTTAGAGTTGGTAAGAGAAAAGGCCTTTGTGAAATAGAAAGGGCTATGAGAATGAGAATTGTAATTATTAGTTGTGTAAGAGCACACTAGAAGTCCTTAGAAACAAGTTAAGCACCTTCTCCCTTTAATCCCCTCTTCACATATTATATTGCACAACATTCCCAAACAGTATCTCAAACACCAACTTCTTTGTGGCACTTTTTTTTGAAGAAGAAATTCATTGCCCCTGTACTACTGGAAAGTTTAATTAAAGTTATTTGCTGCTTTCGAGATGAAACCCTTAGCTTCACTGGTTCCCTCCAGAGGCTCTGCTCTTTCAGGAGGCTTTATATATTCAAATTGTATTCACTGGAGCAGCACCTGGAGAGGTGAGGCTGTGTTTCAGAAGGATCTCAGGAGACCACTCTCATCTAGTCCCTGTCTCACGATGGGAGAAGTAATACAATGGTGTCATCATTAGACATCAAGCAAATATATTTGTGCTCCAAACACTAATAAAAGTCATCAGACAGAGAGAAAATAGCCCTTTAAATCAAAAGCAGCTCTGTCTAATGAGACTCTATGTAGCCTTTTGTGCCATTGATAAGGCAAATGGTAATATTAAAGACCATCATGCTCAAGATGGAAAAACTCATAGAACTAGGAGTTGGAAGGGGCCTAAAAGAATGTCATGTAGTCCAAAGCCCTCAATTTACATATGGGTGAACTGAGGTCCTGAGAGGGAAGTAAATGTCACATAGGTAGTAAATAACAGAGATGGTAGTACAGCTCTAGTAGGCAGAAAAATGTATTAAGTTCTTACAATGTGCCAGCACTGCACTAAGCACTGAGAATAAAAATGAAAACAAAAAAGATATTCCTTGTCAACAAGGAGCTTATGTTCTAATGGAATAAGAAAACACACAAAAGGCTCCTGAAAAGCAGAAGAGGAATGAGGTGCATTCTGGAGAGTTAAGTCTCAAGAATCAGAAATAGAGCCAAGAAGACAAGGAGTGGTGGCCAGTCTTGGTCTCTACAAAACAGAGATTGTGGGAGGGATTTACCAATGGGGAAGAGGTTCAGATGTCCAGAAGTATATTTCAGGGTTAGATGACTGCAGTGGATGAGCCGACTTCCAGAGTAAGAAGTCAGCTGAGTCATGGTAGTGAAGTCTAGAATCAAGCAGAGTTGAATGGAATCATACTCTGGTTCTTTACACCCAGTTTAGTATGGTATATCATAATATTTGCATGTATATATGCATATATACACGGACATACAAATCCACATACATTTACTACCTATTTTTTACCTTTTCCAGTTGGCCACAAGAGAGCTTTGTGATTTGACTTCCAGTCAATTATGACCCTTTTGATGGGAATCCCTTCATTCTCTTTTGAAGGAACTGTGGACTCAAGTGATATTATTAAAAAAAAAATCTGAGAGAGAGACAGACAACTTTTGGTTGTCAGTATGTTATTTTCTAGGCAATAAGATGAAATTGCAATGAGAATTAGAGGAGGCCCCTTCTCTACCCAGACAAAATGGTGATCATCTGCTTCCTTTCACTCTAATTGGTGTTTCCTTTTCTTGAGCAGATGGCTTTGTGAGTTCGAAAGGTTCTGGGAGTCTCTTGTTGCAGTGGCAGCACTATAAACCAGTAGGGTAGCCATAGCAGCCACCAACAGCAAGGAAGCCGCAGTGTTGTCCTTCAGAGCAGCAATGGAGAGAGAAAGGCCACTGGAAAGAAGTCTGGCCAACTGGGCTATTTTGCTGGTAGGTTTTTACTAGTAGTTGATTGGACAATGTCAGTCAAAAGAAATTATAAAATGACTAACGAGCAGACTTTCAATTTTTTTTAAATCTTGATATGACTTAAATATCAGCTTCCCTACAGATGACAGTCATAGTTAGATATTGTTACTGAATCCTGTTCCATTAATGTATGTTATGATAGTTTCTGTATAGAAAAAAAAAAAACTTCCTATTTTATATCTGATTCAAGTTTATACACTGAGTATATTTGTTACTTCCTCACTTCAGCGCTTTTTGGGGAAAAGAAGACAGCAAGTATCTTTTTTTTCTTTTTTACTGTAATTAATACATGTCTTAGGACTTGGTAATAAAATGACATCTATAAGAATGCGGAGCCTAATCCTCTAATTAGGGGGGTCAGGCTTCCCCAGAACTGAAATTGGGCAGATCACAATGGCTGGCTGAAGGTCAGAATTGGTACTAGTCTCTAGTTGCTGTGGCATGAACCAAGTAATACCTCCATGCTGAATACAGGTGTGTGTATGTTGATAGATATAGATAGATAATAAGTTAAAATATCTATATGTATAATATGTAATATATAGATATATACATATATTTGTGTATGTGTATATATACATATGTGTATATGTATGTATGTATATGTATATATGTATGTATCTATCACTCGTTCTATGACAGACATTGCTAAATGTAAATGCTGGGGCTATAAAGAAAGAACAAAATAATACATTTTGTCAAGGAGTTCACATTCTAATGGCATAGACAACTTGTGGATAGCAAGGTTTTGTATGAGATATATACTGAGTAGATGGAACATAATCTTGGAAGTGAATGTAATAGCAATAGTGGGCAAAAGGGGACTGGGAAAGGTCTGTGGAAGGTGAGATTTGGACTGAGAATTGAAAGTGGCCAGGGAAATTAAGAGGCAGAGATGAGGATGGAGAGCATTCCAGGCCTAGGGGCTGGTGTGTTATGTGAGAGAAATAACAAGTAGGCAAGTGTATCTGGATTATAGATTACATAGGAATAAAGTGGAATAGGACTGGAAAGGTAGCAAAGGGTCAGTTTATAGAGAGCTTTAAAGGTCTAACAGGGAACTTTATATTTGATCCTGAAGGTAATAGGGAGTTATGGGATTTTATTTCTTATCCTTTGTTTCTACTTCCCCTCTACTTCCTAGAATTCTTCACTTCCTTCCAGTGTTGTGCAGAGAATAAGAGTGAGCCAAGACCCGGGTTCAAGATAAATTTAGGTGTAGATTTATTAATTAAGTGCATGACTACCTGAGTGTATTCACTCAAATGAGTAGTAATCTTTTGGGAATACAGACTCGATTATATAGGCTAAAACCACAAAAACCACAATCAGGGAGGAGAGCTAGCAGAAGCCATGATATACAGAAGCAAAGAACAGCCACTGGTTAGATCTATAGCTCAGGGCTAATTTGGGAATATGGCGCAAGGGTACAAGGGTGCAACCTTCCTGTGTCATGTGGGTCCCTCCTAGAACAGGGTGGAAGGCACAGGGTAGAGGGCCATAGTCAGTGCTTTCCAGAGCAGGGTAGAGGGTCATGGGGTAAAGGGAACTGGAATTCCCCAGAACAGGCTAGGGTCATGTTCTAGGCGAGGAGGGTGGGGGCCCTGCTTTGTCAGCGGGACAGGACAGGGTGGTCCCTAGATAAGATCCTTGCACCATAATGAACCTTATATACTATAATAATTCAAGGAGAATATATAAAATGCTGATTAAGGAAGGAGGGGTCAGGGAACTATGCCTTGAGCAATATGCCCAGACATGCCTTAAGCAGTTTTCATGCTATGACAAAATGTAGAATAAAAATATAAAAGCGGCTTAATGGTGGGCCAAAAATCAGGTGGTGCGTAGTGACTTGGGATTTGGGTTTGGGAGCAACACCAGAAACGTTTCAAGCCCAAAGTCTGTGAGAAGTCCTTACTGAACCTCCAAACTGGTAGTGCCTTCCTTCCCTAGCTACCTTGTATTTAACTAACTTTTTTACATTATGTGAGTCAGCACAGAATAAAGAGTGGACAGTTGGCCAGGAAGACTCTGGCTCAAGTGCCACTACAGATCATGTGCCAAATCTGGTCCCAGTTACTTGTTTTTGTACAGCCTGTGAGCCAAGAATGTCCTTGGCTTTGTTTTTTACATATTTAATGTTACATTGTATTTAAAATCATAAATACCCATTCTTAGTCCCAGACAGCAGGTCAGATCTGGACCTCTCACAGAAGTTTGCTGGACCCTTTTCTAGGCCACCCTCCAAGTTACAGAGAAGTTGCCAACCTGCATTAATAGAAGGATTCTCCTTTTCTGGGAGTTCCCTATGCTGTTGAAATCACAAATCTAATCCTTGTTCTGTCCTATATTTAGTCTGTATGTACTGATACAGGTATATGTTGTTTCCTGTAATAGAATGTAAGCACATAAGAACATGGATTGTTTCATCCTTTGTCTCTGGGTCCCCACTGCCTAGCATTATGTTAGTTGTCTCTTTATAGATGCTTGTTGATCAACTGATTGCTTGCTCAAATCAAATGTTTTCCCAGAATGTGTTCTGATTCAATGGTTATTCTGTTCAGAAAGTGAAGCCAGATTTCCTGAACCCTGTGGAATACATGATATCATGGAATGGTCCCATTCCTGACTGAGCAATTCATCCCTTTCCTCTTCCTGAAGAGATGATCTACCTGCAGACTAACCATGTAAATGCAAACAACCCTCTTCTACCTTGGCCACCCCTGCAGTGCTCTGGGCTGCCAGGGACTCACCTTGTGAGATGCCCCATGTCTCAAGAAGGTCAGCTAGAGATGAATAAGGTCCCCTGGCAACAGCTGACTTCTCTTTTATGAACTGCTTGTATCTATTGCCATATGGTAGCTTATTTATTTGCTTTTTGCCTGAGCTACAGAATCACTCCAGACATTTAGAGTCAGAAAAAAAGCATCAAGGTTTAGCATTTATTTTCTGAAAATCATTAAACTTCTTTAATATTCGATAAATATTTTAAATTATCTATTTTTCCCTATATAAAATTCCCATTTGGTTGTGAATCCTTTTACAAACCAATGCATATCATTGAGAAGCAGCTTCATTATTCTGACGCATTATTTTAAAAACATTTGCAGACACAAAGTCCAGCTAAAAATCCCCAAAAGAAATTCTCGTCCAAACTGAAGATGTTTTGGAATGTCCCTGCAGAATAGGATTTTTAGCTTCTACAAGGATGAGAAGCAGGGCTGTCAAAACAGCAAACACACCATTACTTTTCTTCCTTGCACAATTTCTGACCTTGAACAAGTGTTGATCCTTTCAGAAAATGGATTTGCTGTGGAGTTGAGAGGGCTGTAATGTGTCAGTTCTACCTCAAGAGCCACCTGGATTCTTTAGGGAGGAGATAAGGTCATAATTCTCCTTTCCTCTGGAAGCTCCAAGAGAAGTGGAAAGAGCCAGGGAAGTTATTTGTTGAGAACTATGTGGGGAATGAAAAGGTAGAGAATTCTGGCACAAATGATATTTTAGGTCTATTCCATTTTCAGCTACCACTGTCCCTTGACATTCCTTTTTATGACCATTTGAATAGATATAAACTATGTGTACACAATGTCAACACAAACCATTAAAAAGTCAACCATTTAATCAATCTTGGTGTGATTTTGTTTTTTGTTGTAAAAACAAGAGCAAATAACTTTTAACTGATTTTATTTGAAGAGAGCTAGGGGCAGAAACTGAAAACCAATTCATACAATAACAACATTGTAAAGGAGGGGAGGGGAGTAACTTTGGAAGACTTAAGAACTCAGATCAATCCAATGACCAACCACGACTTCAGAAAACCCTTGATAAAGCAAGTTACCCACTTCCTGACAGATAGGTGATAAACTCCAGTCTAGTAATAAGGCATACTTTCAGACAATGTGACAATTTGTTTTGACTATGTATATTTGTTACAATGATTTTGTTTTTCTTTTTTACCTTTTTAAATTTTGGATATGGATAAAAGGCACTGGTGGGCTAGCAACAGAGTTGCCAAAAATGGAAGGAGAGCCATTGAGGTATTTAAATACAGAGAGAAAGAGAGAGGGAGACGGACAGAGAGAGAGAGAGAGAGAGAGAGAGAGAGAGAGAGAGAGAGAGAGAGAGAAGGGAACAAAATGAAGATAAGATATAAACAAAGAAGCCGGGAAGCTTTGAAAGTTTCATGGCTAATTTATAATTTGTTAGGGCAATGACTTTTTTTGACACATTTTGTATCCCATCGCTTAGCACAGTGCCTGGTACAGAGTTTCTTGTTGTTATTATTGGAGCAGCTAGGTGGTATGGTGGATAGAGCGTCAGGCCTGGAGTCAGGAAAACTCATCTTCCTGAGTCAAATCTGGTCTCAAACTTTTACTAGCTGTGTGATTGTGGGCAAGTCACTTATCCCTGTTTAACTCATTTTCCTCATCTGTAAAATGAGCTCGAGAAGGAAATGGCAAATCACTCAACTATCTTTGCCAAGAAAACCCCAAGAATAAGTGGTTCTAAATGTTTATTGTATTCAGTATTAAATTTCCTAGTTTCCTAGTTCCCCTTTTCCTACTCCACTCTCACCTTTGGAACTTACTTCTTTTGGTACTTAGGTTAAAATCAAATAGATAGACAGTGTGGTGTATTTGAGAGACAATTTAACTTAGCACCAACTCTACCATCTATTAGCTAACTTTACGAACTCAGTCTTTTTGAGCTTCAGTCTCCTCATCTGAAAAATCATTCTCATAGTACTTGTAATTTCAGACTTATTAAGCACATTGATTAATTTTGTTTATTTTTTTCTTCCTTTTTATTTGTGATAACTCTTAGAGAGTGGGTACAAGGAAGGCAAATGTAGATAGTATAAAAACAGTGTAAATCAGCAAAAGTGTATTTTAAAAAATAATATTTGTACTCCTTACTTCACAAGCATGTACACAGCCACACACACAGGGACATGACCACTACACACATGTGAAGGGTCAACACATGCCTCTCATTCTGCAGAGCTGCCAATGCCTTTTTTTTTGGAGGGGGGAAGGTAGGGCAATTGGGGTTAAGTGACTTGCCCAAGGTCACATGGCTAGTAGGTGTTAAGTGTCTGAGGTCACATTTGAACTCAGGTCCTCCTGACTCCAGGGCTACCTAGCTGCCCCAGCTGCTGATGGCTTCTTATGACCATGCTATATAAATGTGAATTGTGGATGTTATATTGCTCAGGCTTAAGCTGAAGCTAAGATAAGACACTGTATAAACATCAACAGCTTTACATATACATACACACAGAGTAAGAATATCCCTGTCCTCAGCTGCCTTATTCTGCTTTCGTGTTCTTTTCTCATTTAAAGCTGTTGTTATTTTGGTCTTTTCACACTTCTTAACATCCCTAGTTTGCTTTAAAGCTCAGCTCAAAGTCTTCTATATACAAAAGCTATGCTGAACCTTACAACTGTTAGGACCTTCCCTATTTTGTATCTACATATATATATGTACATGTTGTCTTCCCTGATAGAATATGAGGTCCTTGAGGGTAAGCATGGTTTCATTCTTTTGTCTTCATTTACTTGTTGTCTCCTGAGCCTAACACAGTGCCTGGCAACTAATAGATGTTTAACAATTACTTATTAATTGATTGTGTTTCCCATTCCTTTTTGGTCTGAGGGTTTACTTGCCAGATTTTATGATATCCTGTAACTATCTGAATTCATTCCGTAGTAGAGTTTCATACTACAATTTATAGCCCTAGAAAGCTGGCAAGGAGGCTCTGAAGAAACATTTCTGGCTTGATGATTTTGTTAAGTTGCATTAGATCTTTTTAACATAATGAAACACAGTGATGGCTTCAACACAAGGAATACAATTCAGTTGCTGACAGGAGCTATGGTGTGTGGTGTGGTGATGCTGCTGATAAATATAGTCTGAGTGAATTGTTCTGTCATTTTCTGGTAATGGAATGTTGGACCTACAAATTTGGTGGAAGCTTTTAATTTTGTGCCCCTACTCATGCACTATAAAGATGAGGTAGCCCAGTGACAACAACTGATTAATTCAGAGGATTTTAGCTGAAATGTGTCTGCAAAGAAGGTGGCAGCAGAGCTGACTGTTCTTCATTTAAATAAAATCATCTTTGCTACCTCTATACTTTATATCTATATGTAAAACTATTCGATCATGGCAAAGAAATCGGAAACCCCTTTTAGGATTGGAGCCGAATCTTGTTTTTTCTTATATTTCTCAAGGTTCCCAGCACACAGTGTGAAAAAGGCCAGGTGCTTAATCAATCTTGATTTGAATGAGGAAATGGATAAGTTCCAGAGTTACTTTTCAGCTAATTTTTTTTTCAAGCCTCTTAGCACTAGCATATGGGAAGCTATTTGGGGGGCTATTTATTTACTTTGAAGCATTTCACAGGATCTGGGAAGCCATTTTGTCCCACCCCATGCCTGGTACACAAATCCCTTTACAGAATTCCTACCACAAACTTTGATTAACTCACTACCTCCCAAAGTGTTTTTCTCCTGATTTTTGGACGATTTTTTAAAAAATTTGAACTTAAATAAAAACTTCTGTTTTTATATAACTTCATTTGTTGTTGTTGTTTGTCTTTTTCTCTCAAATAGGACCAATGACATCAGTCAGGTGATGTCTTGATTTGCAAGGAAATTGGATTTCAGTGAGGCAGGGCTGTGCAAAGTCACCAGCCTCACTCTCTTTTCCAGAGCCATCTGGGTCCAGTGCCAAGACATAGATCAGTATGATTGGCTATGACCCAGATGCAATGAGACACTTTGGCTTTTTTAAGCTAATATCTTTCACAGGTCTCAATATGTCTGAGGCAATACCCATTCAGTGATTAGGGTAGGTAAGAAATAAGGGAAAGGATAGCCTCTTTAACCTAATAACAAAAGTCAATCTGGGAGGGGAAGACCCTCAGGGTTTCTGGTCAGAACAGAATCATTTGCTATTTACACTCAAGTTGAGACATTCAAAAAAAAAATAATGAACAACCGAGGCTTAAGCTGGGATTTATTATTGGCCAATCAGTGTGAACTAGAGGTTGTGTTTGTCTTTCATTTTTGAAGAAGACCATGGCACAGGGAAATGATGTCATGACTTGAAGTTGACTTTGATTTGAGTGAGGGAGATCTGTGCAAGGTCACCAGCCCCACTTTCTCCTCCAGAGCCATCTGGATCCAGTGACTAGATATTCATCAGGGTGACTGGAGATGACCTAGGATGCAATGGGAACCAAAGTGATTTCTGTTTAAGGCATACTCAAGCATCTCCATTTGAATCCCAATGGGCTTTACCAAAGCCTGGTTTTTCCACAGGTCTGTTTTAAGAAATTTACTTTACTTTGGGCAGAGCGCCCATATTTAAGTATGTGATTCCCCATGTGAACAGAGGGAGGAAGGAAGGAAAAAAGGAAGGAAGGAAGGAAAGAAGGAAGGAAGGAAAGAAGGAAGGAAGGAAGGAAGGAAGGAAGGAACAACATTTCCCAACTGGAATTGGCCAGTTGGGTCTCCAGTGTGTCAGCTGCTACAAGTCACAGATTGTTGTTTGTGCTTCATTCTTGAAGAAGACCAATGACATCAGGAAGGTGATGACTTGACTTGCAACTGAATTGGATTTAAGTGAGGCAATGCTGAGCAAAGTCATCAGCCTCACTCTCTCCCCCAGAGCTATCTAAGTCCAGTGAGAAGACATAGATAAGGAAATTTCATTTCTAAATATATCCATATGTCCATACAGTGTTATCTCTTGAAAGAGAGAAAGAAAAAAGAAAAGAAAAACTGTTCAACAAAATTAACCAATGTATCAACAGAGCTTGAAAATATTTGTAATATTTTTATCCTCTGGCTGACTAATGAATATGAACACATTGGTGGGGGTTTATGAGCTGTAGTTTTTAGTAGATGTGGACCCACAGAATACCTTCAACCTGTGCTAATTTAGTCTGCAATCTTGGGAGATGATGCCCCCAGACACTATGTATAGTTGCCAAGAAGGCAGTACAATAGAACCTTATTTTTTTATGGCAAAAACCATTTGGCTTTTGAATATGGATATAGAAACTCCAGTTAAATATTTTAGCCCTACAAAACTGGCTAATTTCCACTTTATGGAAGCACAATTCTATCCATTGTGAATGTTTCAACATTTTTATAATATTCAACAGCATCATCATCATAACAGATGGCTCTTTTCTCTTAACCTATTTTTATGAAGACATAGGTGTGTGCTTTGAAAATGTGTATATACATATCCTTTAATGAAAGCCTTGCTGCACAAGTACTTTGTTGCTAATGCATTCTTAAGTGAAGTTCTGCATTCTTAATTTTCCACTCAAGTAATTTAGAAACCATTAGTTAAAAGTGGAAATCTAAGATAAAGTAGAATCCTTGTAGTTCAGATGGTTTCCTCTGAAGATTGCACTTATAATTGTCAGAGAAAGATAAATTCTTAATTGCATTTCATTACATCTGGGTAGCTGAAACACATTTGCTTTCCAGATACCTGTCTGGAAAGAATAGGGGAGAATGTGAGATTAAATAATACAGTACTATCAAGCTAAGATTTTTTTTTAATATCCTGGCCAACTGGCTCAAGCAAGAAATATTTATTTTGTTCTTCCTGCATCTCCCTTTCCTAAGCTGTTAAGTTGCTGATGGTCTTTTCCTCTGTTCTGATTACTCTTTCTTGCAGGCACTTACTTTGCAGGACAAGAGAAAGAATATTGCTCCAGAAGTTAGAGAGTTGTGTTAGCACCTCCTGAAATCAGAAATCATGGATGGTGGTAGTGGTAAAATCAGAAAGTTGTGCCCTTCCATGATTTTCCGCCTGCCTTGTGTGTCTCTGCCTTGTGATTCTTTTCAGATCTTATCTCCAAACCTCTTCCTGTTTTGTCTTTGCTCTGATTTTCCTCTCGGTATAGATCTCCTAGAGGAAAGCTTTGAAGTACAATCAAAGAAAGATTTCAAATGTGGACAAGTGAATTATATACATCTCAGGCAAGGCATTATGTCTGAAAACATACACATTTGCCTGGTACTTCTGCTTATATGCAAGGATATGCTATATGACTTTTTCTGCCTGTGTATTTTCTTCTGTTGTTTGTCACAGAGGCTACAAAGAGACCCTTTCATTTAGAGGGCATAGGCTATCTACTGATGTGTGGCATTTAACCCAGGGTTTTATGTTCAGAATTCTTATGAGACCAAATGAAAGGTCTTAGACGTGCCAAATTGGATGAATAAATTTTTATTGTAAAACTATAGTTCTAGATAATTTGAAAAAAAAAAGATCTGTCTGTGTTAAGTGATAATTTTATGTACTTTTGAGGTGTTTAGAGGCTTGGCGTAGAGAATAAACATTGAACTTAGAGCCAGAAGATCTCTATCCAAATCTGGGCTCAACCACTTCATAGCTGAGCAAGATAGGACAAGTGAATTCACTCGATTTCACTTTATGAAGGCCTCTTTTTTTTCTTTCTAAAATGAGAATGAAAATACTTACAGGATTTACTTTATAGAGGTGTTACCAGGATCAATGAGGCAATACATGGAGAACATTTTTAGTCATCTGTGCTGTGAAGAGCTACAAATTACATACAGATGTGTGTGTGTGTGTGTGTGTGTATGTGTGTGTGTGTGTGTGTATTATTTGATGAGGAATAAGGAGAGGTAGTATTGAGTAATGAATAAAAAGCTGACTTTAGGGGTGGCTTGGTGGCACAGTGAATAGATCACCGGCCTTGGAGTCAGGAAGACTTGAGTTCAAATGTGACCTCAGACACTTAACACTTACTAGCCATGTGACCTTGGACAAGTCACAACCCCAATTGCCCTTCCTTCTGCCCCTCCAAAAAGCAAAAAAATAAAGTTGACTTTGGTGTCACGAAGATCTGGGATCAAGTCCTGACTGACACATTGTAATAATAAGCTTTAATAATAATAACTAGCATTTATTATAGCACAATAAACTTTACAAAGTGCTTTGCATATTATCTTCTTTGATTCTCCTAACAACTCTTTGATATAGGTATCATCCTCATTATACAGAGAAAGAAACTGAGGGTGAGAGATTAAGTGACTTGCCCTGGGTCATATAGCTAACAAGTCTCTGAGGTAGGACTTAAACTCACAGCTTTATGACTCCAAGTCCAACACTCTATTATTGCACCACTGAGCTAGCTACATGGAGGCTGCATGACAAATAGTTAAGTCCCATAACCTCTCCAGTGCCTCCAGATAATTGTTCAAAATTCTAAGTTACAGATGACTTGCTCTGGCACTTCTTTGATGGAGAGAATTCCCACATCATTAAGTTCCTCACATAGATGAAGTTATAGTTCCAGATAATAACAATTATGGCAATAACAGAACCAATAATTACGGTGATATATTTATCTGAAGCATTTCTAATAATCCGTATTCTTTGGAGTTTCAAAAAATTTTTTTTACTTATTCAATTAAACATTTACCAATTATATTAAATTATACTTCAACATCTATATTTTAGAAGTAAGCCAAGAAGGCAGAGTAGAGACAGCAGCCTGGCTGAACTCTCCCCAAACTCCCTTTTAAACTACTTTAAAACAATGCTCAAATAAAATTTTGGAGCAGCAGAGCCAACAAAAGGCTGGAATGAGGCAACTTAGGAGGTTGGCAGGAGAAGTCAGTAACACCAGGGTGGAGGACACCCAGAGTACACATGTCAGCAATGGTACCGGTAAGCTTTGGAGGCAGCTGCAACAGCTGCAGCAGAAGCTTTGAGAGTTTTCAACCTGAAGAGAGTAAGGGAGACAGAAAACTGATCAGAAAGATAACACAGGGGACCCTTTGATGGCACTGAGTACAACTGGTGCTGATCAACAATTGCCTTATATAGTTCTGGGTCATGGTTCCAGGGCAGAGAGGAGTATGTATGGTCAGTCACAAGGCAGCAGGGAATCTGGTCATAGTTCCAGGACCAAGAGGAACACTAGCACTTATGACTGCAGAGGAGCAAGAGTCCTTCCTGGGTAGAGACTAGAGTGCAGCTTCCCAGATCACACCACCTAGGAAGGATTGCAAATTTACATGTCCCCAGAATTAGCTCTGAAAAGAGCAACATGAAAAAACTTGAACTTTGGGACAATCCTTCCCCAACCTTAGATGAGCAGAGCCCACCTTCACCATAAAATTGAAAGTCAAGATACAGGCTGGAAAAATTGGTAAGTGATAAAAAAGTGTTGACTATAAAAGCTACTTTGATGTCAGAAGACACAAAATACAAACTCAGAAGAAGACAACAATGTGAAACAGCTATAAGCAAAGCCAGAAAGAAAAAAAAAAGTCAATTGGACACCAGCCCAACAAGAATTCCTAGAAGTTAAAGAGGAAAAAATGAATGATAGAGGTAAAAATGGGGAAAGAAATGAGAGTGATGCAAGGAAATTATAAAAAGAGAATTAAAAGATTATAAAAGAGGTAAAAATACTGAAGAAAATATCACCTTAAAAAGAATTGAACAAATGGAATAGAAGGAACAAAAATTCACTGGAGAAAAGAACCCCTTAAAAAGCAGAATTGCTCAAATGTACAAAGGTGTAAAAACTAATTGAGGAAAATAATTACTTAAAAATTAGAATTGGGCAAGTGGTAGGTAGCTAATGATTCCACAAGACATCAAGAAACAATAAAATAAAGTCAAAAGAATGAAAAAAATAGAAGAAAATATTAAATATCTCCTCAGAAAAACAACTGAGCTAGAAAATAGATGAAGAAGAGATACCTTAAGAATTATTGGACTACCTAAAAGCCATGATTAAACAAAAGAGCCTAGAAATAATATTTCATGAAATTATTGAGGAAAACTACCATGATATTGTAGATTCAGAGGGCAAAATAGAAACAGAAAGAATCTATTTACTGCCTCCTGAAAGAAATCCCAAAAGAAAAACACCCAGGAATATTATAGACAAATTTTAGATTTCCTAGCTCAAGGAGAAAACATTTCCAACATGCAGAAAGAAAAGAAAAATTCAAATATCATGGAGCTACAGTCAGAGTCATGTAAGATTTAGCAGATTCCATGATAAAGCATAAAAGGCTTGGAATATGATACTCCAAAGGCAAAGGAACTAGGATTATAGCCAAGAATAACCTACTCAGCAAAATTGAGCACAATCCTTCAGGGGAGAAAAATAAACATTTAATGAAATAGAGGACTTTGAAGTATTCCTGATGAAAAGAGCTGGGATGAATAGAAATTCTGACATTCAAACACAAATCTCAAGAGAAGCATAAAAAAGTAAATGTGGAAGAGAAATCAAAAGGGACTCAATAAGGTTAAATTGTTTACATTTCTATATGGGAAGGGGAAACATGTAACTCCCAAGGTATTTATCATTATGAGGGCAGTTAGAGGAAATCTACGTAGACAGAGGGCATGAGTGTGAATTGATTATGTTGGAATGAAAAAAAAATTGAAGGACTGAGAAATTTGGATGCTTTGGGAGAAGTGGGAAGGGAGAGGAATAATGGGGAACTCACATACAAGAGGTATGCAAGGAAGAACTTTAATAGTGGAGGGGAAAATGGTTGGAGGGGGGCAGGAAATGCTTGAACCTTACTCATCAAAACTGATTAAAAGAGGGAAGAAAACACACACATACACGCATATGCACACACATAAATATATGTTATATATGAATATGCGTATATATGTATATGTGGATTGTTATGTATAGGCAGATATACATACATACATATCACACACACATGCACACACATGTTTTCAGTTGGGTAGAAAGATCTATTCCCACCCAAAATGGAAATAGGAAGGGAAGTAGATAAGAGATATAGGAAAGGGATAATTTAAAAAGGCAGTAGTCAGAAGCAAAACGTGTTAGAGGAGGGACAGGAGAAAAAGAAGGAAGGATCAACAGAAGAAAACAGGATGGAGAGCAATACATAGTAATCATAATTGTTGATGTGATTGTGGTGAGCTCATGCATAAAATGGAAGTAAATAGCAAAATGGATTAGAAACAAGCTTGCAACAATATATTGTTTAGAAGACACACACTTGAAACCGAAATACACAGACAGTTACAGTAAACAGCTGAAGCAGAATCTATCATGCTTCTGCTGAAGGCAGGGTAGCAATTCTGATTTCAGACAAAGCAAAAGCAAAAAGAGGCCTAATTAAAAGATATAATCAGCAAGACTAGATTTGCTAAAATGTTCCAAAGATAATATCAAAATGTTTTGCTTCAAGTTTCTTTGATAAAGGCCTCATTTTTCAAATATATAGGGAATGGAGTCAAATTTATGAAAAATAAGAGCCACTCCCCAATTAATAAATGGTCAAAAGATACAAATAAAAACGGGGGCAGAGCCAAGATGGCAGCGTAGCAGCAGCAACATATTGCAGCTCTCACATAGCCACCCCAAAATACCCATAAAATAGGACTCTAAACCAATCCTAGAACTCCAAAACGCACACAAAGATACTTCCCACTAAAGTCAGCTCGGCTACGAGGAACCATTTCAGCACTGCGAATGGAAACCAGCCTGGCCTGAAGCTGTGGCTGTGCACCAGGGGTGGCTGGACGGGAGGAGCGGAGGAGCTTCAGGTGAGCGGATCAGTGGCAGCTGCAAGCAGCGTTCAGCACTAGCTCAGTGGGGATTGCGAATCTAGGAGAGTTAAGCAGTCTGGTCAGAAGGCCTCCAGAGCGGAAAAGCAAAAGGCAGAGGTTTTGCACCTGCCTCCATGTTGCAGCTTCCCGCCTGTGGCCTGCAGACAGCAGGGGGACTAAGTGATTTTTTTGAGGCCAGTGCTCTTGCTTTGAGCGGCCTGGATCCGGATCACCGTCTTGGGCCTCGGTCTTGGAGTCTTCATTATCCACTCTGCCGGAAGAAAGTAGGAAGAGCCCCAGCATCTTCCTGTGTGCTATGGCAGCCGGGAGGACCCCAGCGATTTGGGACAGAGCTTTCCATTCTGGAAGCAGAGCCCCACAGAGATTTAAAAAAAAATCACGGACTGAACAACCATGAGTAAGAATAAGCATAAGAAGCAAAGTAAGAACAGCTCCCAAACCCTAGATTCCTTCTTTGGGGAAAAGAAAGATCATGGGAGAGAGAGGGAGGAGGAGAGTGCAGCCAGAGCGCCCCCACCATAGGCCTCCAATAAACATGAAGAA
>CM053581.1:199762135-199783093 GCA_028627135.1 Pseudochirops cupreus
TAATGTTTGTTGAATGGAACCAGACTGAAGTCCTGTGAGCTCTTCCTACTTTTTAAATAGATCCTCAGGTTTTGAAAGGACAGGAAGGGTCACAGTAAGAATTTTTTTAGTGACTCCAAGCTGGCTGTGTGAGTAATTTTCTGAAAAAGAGGAAAGATATTGATCTGGATATTTTGGATCATAGAATGTCAATGCCAGAAGGAACCTTAAAGGTTTCTAGTCCAATCACTCTATAGCGGGATGAACCAGGGCCCAGTGGTTCCCTATTGCCTCCAGGATGAACTGTAAATTCCTTTAATTTGCTTTAGAAACACTTCACAACTTGACCCTAACCTATCTTTTCAATTTCGTTGGACTTTACTTCCTTTTCTGAACATTGTGATCCAGCCAAACTGGCTTTTCCTCTGTTCTTCACACATGGCATGACATCTTCTATCTCTGTGTCTTTGCATTGGTCTTTTCCATGGCTGGAATATAGCAACTTTCCTCACTTCTGCCTTGTAGAATCCCTCTCTTTTTTTAAAACACAGATCAGACACCATCTTCTTCATGAAGCTCTTTCCAGTCCCACAACTACTAATTTGCTCTCTCCCCAACTATTTTGTATCTAACTCTCTTTTATGTATTGTCTTTATAGTCATCATGTGTGTACATATACATGTATTTGTCTTCCTGTCCAAAATGTTTGCCCCATATAAATAGGAGTTATTTGTCATTGCATTTGTAGCTTTAGAACTTAGTACTGTGACTTGCATCTTGTTAATTGATTGATTGACTGATAAAGGTCACAAAGTTGGTTGTAGCAGACTTGGGACTGCAACCAATGCTCTTTTTCTTTTAGGACACTAATAGAGCATTGGTTTTGGAATTTAAATGGAGACCGAAACCAAGTCATTAAAAATTCAATGATGTTCACTTAATTTATTCTGCAGGAGAAAGTCTATGGTAGGAGAAGTTTGAAGGCCACTAAAGAATAAGTTCTTCATGTGTTGATATCTAGGGATGGTGATTGATGATAAAAATATAAGAAGGACCTTGATTTTTTATTTCTCCTTATCTAATCAATAAAATGTTAATTATTCTACCTATTTTTTTTTGTGAAGTTTTATATGTGTTAAGGTGGATCATTGAAAGTATCGATGAAAAACATAGGTTCCTGCTGAGCTTGGATAATGAATATTGACATACTTTCACTAGGAAATTACTGAGTTGGAAAGGGAATTGGGCAACTTAATAAATAACTGTCCCAAACATTTGTGTTGTAAGAACTGGCTATGATGAGGTAGAAAGGACGTCAAAATATTATTAAAGTAAATATCACTTTCTAGAACAGAGGGAGGCATGGATAAGTAATGGTGGAGTTGGAAGTCTGCCTCCCAGAGGATCCAGAACAAAATGATGCTTTTAGGGTAGAATAGAATAGGACCAAGGCTTGAATCCAGATTCATTAACTCTAAATCTTCTTACTCTGCTGTGTCTGATACATTAGGGTCAAGGAGCATTATTGCAATTAGGTGGGGCCAGAGTTCTTGCTATAGATTGTAATTGAAAGAGGGGCTTTTCAGCATCTCTTCCTCTCTTCCTCCTTTTTTATCTTAACAGGAAAAAGTCAGGAGATGGGGATGGATGTGAACAAAGTTGTTTATCTTTTTTCTGTCATTTATGGTTATATATTCTGTTAATCTACATAGTTGAAAAATGAGGGAAAAAATTTCAAATGTTTTTTTTTGAAGTAACTGCTTTCTAAGAATATCACAGACTTCAATCTTCAGTATTTGTAACTCTCTTGTAGGGCGTCTTTGTCAGGAGCTCTTTAAATAACTCCCCTATAAAACATACTGCCTGTCTCCGCTCTGATGGTTATAGTTTAACAGTCTATGATTACTTGTCAAATCTTGTTTTTAGTGTTAACGTGTAAAATGATACCACTTTTTTCACCATACAGCTCTCTAGATGACTGAAAAGAATTCCTATTCAGTCTGAGCTACCATAGGTATAGACACATCCAATTTTTATGTGGTCTCATAGGTCTTTAGAGCTGAAGGGGACTCTCAGAAATCATCCAGCCCAACATCTGTGTGTGTTGTAAAGGAAAGAGCATTAACTCCTGGCTCATAGAACCTGAGTTCAAATTCATCGTCTCCTGCTCACTACCTGTGAAGCAGTAATTAAATCTTCTGGGTGTTATTTTTCTCTTGTGTAAAGTAAAGGGAGTTTGGATTATATGACTTTTGAGTTCTCTTCCAGCTCTCAATGTACAGTCTTGTAGACTGGCATTCTTCTCACTTTGTAGATGGGATTGAAACCCAAAATGGATATGTCTTTCTCAGGGTCATCAGGAGAGTTAATGGCATATCTCAGGTCTTTTGATACCCTGTCTTATGTATTTCTATTAAACCATACTGCCCACTTCTTATTCCTCAAATTTTGACAAAGTTATAATGTAGATCCTACTTTGGGCGCTCACAGCCATGAGCATATTCAAACACCATGAGTCAAGTTCACACTCACAAGTTTAATTAATCATTTGTGCCCACAGAATGGCAATAGCTCCTTGAAGGCCAAACAGAAATTACTTTTCCCAGAAAGATAAGTTTCCCCCAACCCCCCAAATTGGTTGTCAGTAAGAATGTAAAATCCATTGATTCCTTGATGGTCAGCAATAAAGGAAACTTTGAAATGTCAACTTAATTTTTGAGCCCCTTGAATTTACCTTAGAGAGAGATGTACCATTTCCCCCTTGTTCCTCTCTTCAAGTAAGGGTTTATATGGGAAATTAGAAAAGATAGAGACAAAATGTAAAGGAAAACTTTTCTAGAATTAGAGATGTTAACAATTTAAATGATTAGTCAATTTTTGAGCTTTTTGTGCTTCAAACTGATGGTGGAACTCCTGGTTGATATAGAAAGGACAATAATATTTGGCATTTTAAGGGTCTTTCCCCTCATTTCTTCCTTTTTATTTATAGAGGTGTATATAGATACAGATATTTTTACAGATAGTCTATAGCTATCCTGAGTTCCAAAGCCTATTTTATGGTGCTTTTTGCTCACTGGTGTTAGAGGTCAATGCCCTGCACAAATGTGAGGGGAAGGGTGGAGTTGGCAAGAACACCAGACTTTTCAAATCTTTTCTTTCCTGGCTTCTTCAGTTTCTGTGAACTCTGTAGTTGTTTTGGCCACTTTAAGCTTCCAGTTTGGAGAGAGAAGATGGCAGATGCTAACCCTACTACAGATAACTGAAGGAAAAGACTGGGAAGAGGCCAAGATGATAAGAGCTAACAGCCTCCATTGTGTCTCTATCTCCAGCTTGCTATACTAGAGACTTGGGGGAACTTCCCCTTGGGTGAGATCTGGGACTCATTTGATTAACCTGGGTTACCTTGCTCCCAATAGGAGAGGTCATTCACTCTGTTTTCCATTATATATTCTGTTATGTACATTATCTCTGAATTCTGTTTTGCTATCTACTTGGATAAATGAATTTCTTTGCTACTTGCCGTGTTCATTATGGAAATGATAGTTGGTGGGAAAGGGGTAAGACCTTGGATATAAAGCTTGGAGTCCTTCCCCCTAAGTGATGAAAAATTGATCAGAAGTTATCTAAAGCCTAGAAATCAAATCCCCTAGATTAGCAATATGTAAAGGAGCAGATAGATAAAATTCTATCTAGAATCTATCTAGATAGAAAAATTCTAGCCAGTTACCTCCTCTCTCTGATGAGATCAGGGTGGCTAAGCTTTTTGCCTCAACTTCTTGCTCCCCCTCCTGGCAGGAAATAAAGTCTTGGAAAAAGAGTGGAGGGAAAATAGGCAAGAAATTTCAATTCTGCCTTCCTTTGAGCCACACAATGTCACCCCTGTGCTATAGGTGATGAACAGTCATTGCTACATGTATAAATTCATTTCAAGTCAGGAAAGATGGGACACACTCATAAAGTAGTAAATAAAATTTAAAAAGCCCAGTTCTTGCTCTCAAGATCAAGAAAGAAGACACACACTCACACCAATGACTAATGCAGAAATGAGGTAAGCAAAATGTGATGGGACCATCATACAGATGATTTGGAAATAGCTTTGCAGAATCTAATCAAAATTCCTTTTAAATGAATATTTGATGAGAAATTATACTTCCAGGAATAATAGCCTCCTCACACCTTGCAAATATCCAGAAAATGGAAACAATTATGCTGTTTTGAAGGGCTTTTCTGGAAAAGGGACAATCTAGATCAACCCTTTTAAAAGTATGTATCTAGGGCAGAACCAAGATGGCAGAGTAGAAACAGGAACTCTACTCTGCTCTGGCTCCAGCTACCTCCAATAGCTGTAAAATATGACTCTAAACGAATTTTTAGAGCTACAGAACCCACAAAGTGACAGAGAGAAACAAATCCCCCACTGAAGGCAGCCTGGCAACATGAGAGGAAGAGTATATCACACCCAGCTGGGAGCCAAGCACAATGCCATGTGAGCCACACTGGCCTAGACTTGCAGGACAGATCAGCCAGAAGAGACTTCAGGAGAGTGAATCACCAACAGCTGTGGCAATTTCTAGACTTCTCAACCCATAATCACCAAAGACAAAGTAAAAGGTCAGTGAGGAACTCTGTTGGAACCAGGTGATGGAAGAGCTCGGTCCGGCCCCAGCCCCTGGGGTGAGAGGTGCCAGAGGTGGTGCCAGCAGCTGTAGCTGCTACCTTGTCACCACCTCTGGAGCTCCTGGTCTGTAGATAGTAGGGGGACCAAGCGACCATTCAGAGGGTAATCACTCTTGCTTTAACCTGCTTGGATCCGGATTAATGTATGTATAGGAGGGTAACAGTGTCAAAGTAGAAAATAGAACAAGTGGTGGGGGGCATGATAGGAAGGCAAAGCTTAAATCCTTTGGGGAGCAACACTGGGTGAATGGGGATGTTGGATGTGAACTGCTATTCACAAAGCAACTAGAAGTTTTGATTAACCAGGGAATTGGGAATGGTTAAATTAATACATCTCCCCTGAAAATGTAGTAAAATGGCTTCTCTATCCGCTTCTCCTGAATGATTTCTAAGTCTCCATCTTTTTGTTTGTTTCAAATTCTGAAGCCTTATCTGAAGGAATAAAGTGGGGGAGAGCAAGGGAGGAGGAGAGAGGTAGGAGAAGAAATGGAGTGTGAAACTCTGAAACTTCAACTGATTTTATTTTTTCCTTTGGAAGCCAGGTAAGGGCAAGGGGAATAGGTGAAAAAGAGGTGGGAAATGAGGAAAGAAGTCAGGGATGGAGGAGAATAGCAGATCCTACAAAACCAAACAGAATTCAGGAAAGGTACCAGTCATTTGGCTCCATCTGTCACATTAATTCTGATCAGATAGGAGCATCCTGAATAGACAGCAGGTGTCAGATATAAGCAAATGTTTTGTGGGTTTGTTTTGCTTTTTGCTTCTCTGTCATCTTTTCAGGGTTACGCATCTGAAGATAATGCACAATGGAATTATGGAAAGATATTCCTATAGGGGAGATTTAAAGCCTTTTTTTTAGGACACTGTGTTTCACTGGTATATAAGATGAAAAGATTTCCTCATTGAAACCTTTTCATTCTGAGACTGCAAATGTGAAACTTGAGGCCTCCAAAAATCTTTTGTTTTTTTCAATGTGTGAATATAAATACTAGAGGCACTTTGGTATGTTGGCCTGAAAACTGATTAAAAAAAATAAAAAAGGTCACGCCACCTGACTTTTAATCTTGGGTCTATCAGTAACTATGATACCTTGGGTAAGTCACTCAACCTTACTTGGTCTAGTTTTCCCATCTGAAAAATGAGATTGTTTAATTAGATTTATTTTAAAGACTCTTCCACTTCTAGCATGAACAGCATAATTGACCTAAATTTGGAAGGGATTTTAGATATCTCCATTATGAGGTGAGATCCTTGAGATCCAGAGAGGTCAAGGGATTTGCCCAGGGTCACACAGCTCATATATCCGAAGTAGACTTTGAAGCAAGGTCCTTCTGACTACAGTTCAATACCCTGTCTCAGGTATCTTTTTGATCCTTGATTTCTACTTAGATCTAATACTGTCATTATTCAAATTATTTGAACGATAATTATTTTGATCATACCAGACAATGTTGCCTTAATTTCCTGATATATTCCTTAGACAGTTTCAGCTATCTACCTATATGAAATTGGCACTATTAAAGTAGCAGCAGAGGAGTCTCTCTGAATTAAGTTCATTGGTCTGGGAGGCTAGAAGTACTCTTGAAGGTCAGCTAGCCCACCCACTCTTTTTCTAATGAGGACCCAATTTACTCCAGGTCATGAAGCTAGTCTGTGGCCTGGCTCTACTTCAGAGTCTTCTGACTACAAATTTGGTGTCTTCTTCACTAAGGGAGGAGTATAATATAAAGTATGTATATCTACAAAAAAAAACTGGAATTATATTCAACTTCTATAAGAATCTAACTTGTTTTTTTCTTAACAGTTACTCTTCAGTGATATAAAGCATCTCTTCCCTTAAAAAATTTAAAAGACAAGAAGGGAGCATTGGAAGAATTTGCTTTAGTTTGTTATAGTCAAAAAACTATTAAAATTTTGTTGAAACTTGGCCTTGAGTGTGTTCCAGGCATATTTTCCAATAATTTTAACAACCTAGAAGGGTATTGAGGAAATTATTCATGCCAAAATAAGGCTTTTCTTTAGGAATCCAGATGATTGAGGCAAAAACCATTGAGAAAACTGGTTTCTTTTAATTTTCTGGATAGTTTACTTAATTCTCAAGTTCCTTGGTGACTTATGATTTGTGAATACAATACTATAATATTTATTTCCCCAATAGCAAAATGGATTTTGTCCCTTGAAACACTATGGTCAATATGGGTCAGTGAATTTCTCTGGATTTGAGAATGCCTCCCCCCCCCCCCACACCCACAGAACTCACAAACAGGCTTATTTTTCTCCTCCTGAAATTCATAGAAAATAAGCTATTGTGGTGGAATTCCCTTAATTTTGAAATGAAAAAAAAAACAAGAAAATATTGAGTTTAATTGGAGAAAAGAAGGAATCTACAAACAAACTAAGAAAAAGACTAAATCCAATCTTTGGACAAGTAGGGAATCAAAAGGGATAGACAAAGATTCTGGAGGTTTCTTCCTAATTCCTTAGAATAATAAAATGAATTATTATCATTTGCTCAGGAATAATCTCTGTCAGAATTTGAACCAGTGGCTCTTGGGAATTTTAATACCATTAGTTGTATTTAAATCTAGTTAAGCCACATGCTTAATCCATTAAACCCACTCCTAAACCATCTTGCTGGAGCTTGACTAGGAGAAAGAAATGAAATATACTTAGTCCCTCAATTTTGTTTTGTTTTGTTTTTCTGAGAATTGAGCATCAAATACAGGTGAAATTCCATTAAAACAAACACTAGCAGACTGATGGCATTGTTGTATTGCATTAGAATTATGCTATGTATCACAGGATAAATGGGTTTTTGCTCAGGTCAGGAGTTCTTAATCTGATGTTTATATACTTGTTTTTTTAAAAGAAAATATTAATAACTATTTCAATTTTATTCATCTTACTTGTAATTTTATGTCTCTTTATGCTCATAAAAACATTATTCTGAGAAGAGTTAGAGATGATTCACCAGATTGCCAATGGAGTCTATGATTCCTAGAACTTTAATAACCCAAGGACTGTGACTTGGATATGATTTTGGAGTATCATAATGAAATTGAAAGTACTATAGTGCTAGCCAATAGTATCCATAAATCCATCAGCAAAATGATATCTTTTATAGAGTGATTGGATAAGATGGCACTATTTTTGAAGCATTGGCAGCAATCTCTCCCATGTACATGACCATATGCTAAGAATTTTTAAGTAGGAAACATGAAAACATGATTCCTGCTCTGAGGAGTTAATGATCTACAATGAGACACATATTACAATATAAAAGGCAATCATGATTTTCATTCAAAATTAAGGTCACATATGTAGAGGAATAGAGATCTATGAAGAGTGTGATCTTTGTAGGGTGAATTGGTTAGGGAGAGATGGGATTTTGGTTTGGTCTTGAAGGATGGGTAGAATTATGAAAGTTAAAGGGAGTAGAGGAGACCTTTCCACATGGTGATATGTCATAAATAAAGTATTCAGAGGTGGGAATGAATAGGGAATGTTAGGGGAAAGTGACAGATTGTGAAAGGAATAAATTATAGGAGAGAGGTCATGAAGAAAGAAGGCAAGAAGGCCAAAGATTGATTTATGACTCCATAAGGTCAGAGCAAGTTTGCAAATTGTTCTGTATTGTAAAACTTCTTAGAATCCTCTTGTCCCAATAGACACATGCTCATTCCCCAAATAGTCCAGCTACCCTGCTAGCACTAGGAATATTCCCTAAAGCCTTGGACTTTGTCTTGCCTGAGACTTACCTTGCAGCACAATTGAGCCCATTGATCTAGCCAGGGAAAGAGGAAAAATGAGATTATTCATTATTGCTTTTTGGGTCCTTATCTTTTGGGTATCTCAGAATTTTAGTGATAGATCTATAGCATTTTAGAGTGAGAAACATAATCTAGTCCAACTCCTTCAATGTATACAAGAAGAAACTTCTAGTCAATGAAGGTAAGTACTTTCCCCAAGACCTTATGGGAAACTAGATATAGGAATAAAATCAAGTTATCTTGATGACAGATTTAGTTCCCATTTCTCCAAGTCTGAGAATAAAGGCAAAATGACTTAGAGCTGAAAGTATCCTTAGAATCTGTCTAGTTGAACTCCCTCATTTTACAGATGAGGAAACTGAGGACCAAGGAGGTGGAGTAAAATGACCTTTCCTAGGTCACAAAGAAAATAAATAACAAAGCTGGGATTCAAACCTAGTTCTTTGGACTACTGACTGCCTTGATCCGCTAAGAGAAAAAATGTTCAGGGCTGGGTGTCTGTGTTAACATTTGAACCTTTCCTACTTTCAGGTTTTAGGTTACAAAGAGATAAAGAGGATGCCTCTAAATCCTTTGGAATCTTGGACTCTGTGGTACAACTCAGTCTTTTTCATTAGAACTCTCTCCATCAGACTGATAGCAAAGCATTTCAGCCATCAACTCGAAGACCTTACTCTTTTATTTATGACATGGCTGTCATTTTAATCTTCTCCGGTTTGCTTTTCATCCATGTTGGTGTTGGTGTGAAGTACTGATTACTCCATGTTGGATTGGACCTATGTAAATGAGATGGTAGCCTGTATATATTTTCTTCTACAGGCAGGCAGCCTGTGCGTAGTCTCAAATGATCTAAGTTCTCTCATGTTCATCTGGGCTTCAAAGTCCATAAGCTTTTGTTTTCCCGCAGTGTTAATCCTCTGCAATTCCTATTCATTTCCTATCCTCCTGCAAATGCCTGCCCCAAATACCCTTTTGCAAATAATAATGCAATTCAAGTGACATCTCATCAGAATATTCTGCTGGTAATTGATCTGATATTTGAAGGAGCTTTTCTTTATCTTTGAGGATGCTTTGTGATGATGATCCTCTGCCTGTCTGTCTGGCCTAAGCAGGAGAAATGGAAATATTAGCTAAGGATGACAGCAGATTAAAAACAAGAAATTAGATAGAATGCAAACTATTGTTCCACTTTAATTTGTTCCTTTTCAAAAGATTCTTATCATTTAAGACTACAAATAAAACTTGCATATGTAATTATACAAATTATACACAGTAAGCCTGCCTTTGAGATGTTTCCTCTTTATGAACTGAGATGGTTACAATTGTCTTGGCCTTATGGCACAAGGAATTTAAAACAGGACTTATATAAGCTCTACATATGGGATGTGCCCTGATACATGGTCTGTTACTGGGCTGTACTCAATGCTTTTCCACTTTGGAAGGACCTATCAGACTTTGTGCTTCACTAGCAGTCTTTGAGAAGCAGGGAGAGAGACAGTGTGGTGTGATGAATAAAGCACCGAACTTGAAGTTAAGAAGAGTTGGGTGTGAGTCCTGCTCCATACTAGCTGTGTGATTATGAACAAGCCACTTAACTTCTTTTGGTCTCAGTTTCCTAATCTGTAAACTGGAAGAGTTGGTCTTGACCTCTGAGTTTCCTTTTATCTTTAAATCTGTGTAGCCTTGTGATTCCCTACTCAATCACCCCTAGAGCCCCTTCAAGCTCTAATCTGTTCCATGCCATGGTGAAGTGTCAGGAAGACTATAGAGGAGGTCCATGTTTTGCACATTGCCATAGTGACTATCTACATTTCTATTGCAGTTTAAGATTTACATAGGGCTTTAAATACAGTCATTAGAGTCAAACATTTAATATAAGTAGATGCCAGAAGTATGGCCAATCCAATTATTATCCCAGTTTTACAACTGAGGAAACTAAAATTTAGAGAGATATGTGATGTAGCAGGAAGAGCTTGGGATTTAGAGGACCTGAGTTCAAACTCTAACTCTTCCTTTTATTGGCTGTGTGACCTTGGACAAATCATTTACCTTCTATAGGCCCCAGTCTCTTCATCTATAAAATGAGGGGAGCTGAGTTAGGTGATTTCTCAGGTCCCTTCCAGCTCCAAATCCATGATCTTCTGATTTACCCATAGTCGCACAGTTAGTAAGTGGCAGAACTTAGATTTTAGTTCTTTAGACTTCAAATTCAATGATCTTTTCAGCATACTATAGGACAACACTAGAAGTCTGACTGAGATTCATGCCAGAAAATGGGTTTCTTTGATCTTGCTCTGAACTAACTTGAGTTAATCATTTTCTCACTGGACCTTGGTTTTCCCATCTGCAAAATACAGCAAATAATACTTTCTCTACAGTACTGTTATGAGATTTAAAAAGTTAATATGTCTAGGAAAGTGATCTCTACCTGCAGAACACTATATAAATGTGAGCCATTGTTATTCCTTGTTTTATAAAGCTTTATTGATTTTGTCCACTGTTTATATCCTTAGGAACTTTAAATGTCAATGTTTTTCTAATTGAATTCCCACCCCTAGGATAGTAAAGACTGACAAATCTCAAAAAACCAATTCTTTGGTATGGTTGTGGCAAATTGTAGACTATGTGAATAGACTTGAGTCATCTCTTCTATCCTTTTCTTCTGTAACTCTTTCTAGTGTGTTAGCCTAACGTTCAAGATCTTCTTTGATACGAGATGAAAGTTAACTATGGTATTAAAAATCAGACAAGATGGTGTTTTGTTTTGTTTTGTTTTTTTGGTGGCAATAACATGGGGTAATGACAGAGTGAGGACTGTTGGGGTCAGAGTCCAGAAAGTCATGAGATATAACTTCCAAGAGGGAACAATGCATTTTGATAAACATGCATTAAATTCTGATGATATGCAATGAATTGTATTTGGTGCTGGGAATAGAAAGAAAGAAAAACTAAGTCCTGCTCATCAAAGTTTCCATTCAATTCATGACAAGAAATGCTTATGTAAGTGTATAACTGTAATGCCATTCTTGGCAGTATTTGGTAACCAGCTACAAGTTACAAAAAAGGCCAAATCCTAGGGCATATAGTAACATAGAATGAAATGTGACTTTTTTTTTTCCCTTAAAAATGTTTGTTGGGGCAGCTAGGTGACACAGTGAATAGAGCAGTGGGCCTGGAGTCAGAGAGACCTGAGTTCAAATCCGCCCTCAGACACTTAACATTTACTAGCCGTGTGACCTTCGGCAAGTCACTTAACCCCAATTGCCCAGCCTTCCCTCCTCCAAAAAAAAAAAAAAACTGAAAAAAAATATTGTTATCTTTTTGTAACCTCATTCCTGGGTGAAGTTCTGAATAATCCTTACCGGTCCAAGACAATAAGGAAGAGGAGAATTGGGAATGTTGGGGGAGGGAGGAGTTATCCCTTTAGTATATTCATGGAGCCCTGGTTCAGGAACTGATCAGGAAGACTCAATCCAGCAATGGGTCATAAATTGTAGAAGCAAATGTTTTCACATATTGCTAGGAATAGTGACTGAATATCCTCCCAAAGAGGGAGGACGGGGAAAGATACTCATGATCTTTTGTTTTTACATTACCTTCATTTCTCAATACATGCCTTCATTGCCCAAAACAAAAAGAGAATACTTTTTAATGAAGAATAATAATTTTAAAAGGAATAGAAAAAGAAGCAATTTAACTAAACTAACACACATATGGCCATGCCTAGCAGTATGTGTAATATTCCATACCCATAATTCCCTAACTTCACAAAGAAGGAAAGTAGATGCATTCTCATAACTCTTGTATCTAAACTTGTTTATGGTCATTGTAAAATATTCTGTTTTGATTATTTTTTTCTTTGCAGTTATGTTACAGTCATTCTTTGTGTATATATGTGTGTGCACATATACGTATATGTGAATACATATGTGTATATGTGTGTGTGCAAATTTTTTTTCCTGGTTTCTTCACTTTGTAAGAAAACTTTCATATTTCGAGAGCATATAATCCCTCCAAGATACTTAAAAAAACAAGAAGGTAAAACATACATAGAGACAGACATGCAAACAGATTGGCAATGCTAAATAACCTAGTAATACTTCCAATATACTAACTAGAATAAGGAAAGTTGAGCATGAACTACTTCTGCATCTTTGATCATGCCGTTCTCAAATCTTTATTGTCTTCTCTTCTTTTTTGTCTATCAAGTTCCTCTCCATCCACTGGTATCCAGTTTTATTCTTGTTCCTGTCTTTCCCCTTTTTAATCCATATTGTGCATAATTCCAGACTGACATTTCTAAAACATGGGTTTGACCTTGTCATTCACGTTAAAAAGCCATTGTGATTTCCTATTGCCTCTAGAATAAAATATCTCCTCCTGTGTTTGTCATTGAAAGACCTTCACAGTCTGTCTACAGGCTGACTTTCTAGACTGATAATCATACTTCTTTCCTTGGCACATTCCATATTCCAGTGAAACTAGTTCACTTGCTGTTTCTGGCTCAAACATTCCATTTCCCATCTCTGTGTCTTTGAAAATGCTCCCTCCCACTTCCCCCACCCCATCTCTTCCCATGCCTGGATTACATGCCCCAAACCTTACTTTTACCACTTCACATCCTTGGTTTTCTTCAAAGCTCAGCCCAAGCAACAATTCCAGATCCCTTAGCCACAAATGTCTTTCTTCCCATTTACTTTGTATTTACATGATGGAAATGTGTATTTAATTGTATGTGAGCATGTACTTTCCTTGTGGAAATGGACTGTTTTATTGTTAGTTTTGCATAAATCCCTAGAACCTAGTGTATTTTAAGCAATTAATAAGCACTTACCAATGGCTTGGTCTCGGTTGTAGAGAAAATAACCAGAAGACACACAGAGAAAAATCTTTTCTTGATAGAGGAAAAAATATTTTAACAAAATAGAACTGTGCAAAAGTGAAATGGTTTACCTCTGGAGGAAAGGAGTGCCTCATCTCTTGACCTCATCAAGAGGAGGCTGGATGGTCCCAAACCAAAGAATCTGTTAAGTATATTTTCATTCATGTGATGGAAAAATTGGAATTTTGTGGTTCCATGTGCAAATATTGTTAAATGCAGCCTGGGTAGCTGTGAGGAAGAGTTATTGGAGAAAAGAACTTCTAATCATGTATTTTTCCTTACACAGAAGATCCTGTAACAGTAGTAGTTCCAACCATACCCTAGATACTATAGTAAGTACATTACAAATATTATTACCATTTGATTCTTAAATTTGAATCCTGGGATATAGGTGTTATTATTATCCACCTTTTACAGTTGAGAAAACTTTGATGAATAGATGTAAAGTGACTTACCTAAAGACCAGATGTGAACTTATGTCTCCCTGACTCCAGGTCCAGCATTTTATTCACTGGCCTACCTAGCACATGAAAGAATCAGAAAAGGGCATCATATAGAATGTGGTGTTCATTTCTGAAGGATATGAATTTTCTATGAAGCAGAAGCAAAAAAGTTCATTCCAATTAAAGCAAAAACACAGGGATGGGAGATGGGAATTCTATGTGTAAGGAATAGAGAAAATCATTTGAACTGGACTAGACAGTACAGGAAGGGGAGCTTGAAGGGAATCATTTTGAAAGTTCTGTCAAAGAGGAACCAGAGTGGGGAGAGACTTGAGGCAGGCAGATTTATTGAGAGGTCTAAAGTATATTCCAGATTAAAAGAGATAGGATCCTCAATGAAAGTGCTAATTACATGAATGGAGAGGAAAACATGAACGTGAGAGATGTTATAGAAGTAGAAATGACAATATTTCACATTATTAGTGCCAACTTGGTTTTTAGGGTCATATTCCTAACTGTGTTATTGTAGGAAAGATTTATAGCATAGAATTAGAGTATCGTAACAGCTAAGAGGCCGGTAAGTCTGTATGTCTCATGTGAAAATTATATCTAGCATTTATATAACATTTTAAGGTTTGCAAAATGTCTTATAGACTTTATCTCATTTTGTAACACAACAATCCTAGTAGGTAGGTACTATTATTATCCCTCTTTTACGGATGGAGATAGTGGAATTATTTACTCATGTTCACACAGCTAGTAAGTGTTGGGGAAAGGATCTGAAACTAGATCTTCCTAACTCCAAGTCCAATGTCCTGTCTACTACATCATGCTGTCTCTTATGTTAAAATAAGCCTATAGCCAGTATAATGGGAAAGGGGCACTCACTAATAACAACAATGGCAACATGTATAGACAACCTTTAACATAAGTTTTTTTACAAGAATTTTGCATAAATTTCCTCATTTTATTATTGCAGCATCCTGAGGAGGTAGATACTAATGTCTCTTCCTTAGAGTTGAGAAAGTTGAGTGAAAAAAGTAAAACGATTTGCTAATGTTCACACAAGTATCATAAATGGAATTCACACCCATGTCTTGTATGATTCCAACTCAAACACTGTTTCTTCACTAACTTTCAGAGCCCAGGACTCATAGTGCAGAACATTTCCCTACGTTACTATGCAACCAGATAAAGGAAACTTCTGTTTTTGTGGAGGCATCAAGAATCAAGCAAATAGATTTTCCAGGATTGCTTATTTTGTAGCAAGCATTGCCCTGTGGGAGATTACTAAGGAAGTGGTAAAGGGGAAACAGTACTGACTCTAGAGCTGGAGGTCTAAGGTTCAAATCCTCTCTCTGATGATCACTACCAGCCTGAGTCTACACTGTGTCACTAAACCATCTATGGCCTCAGTTAGGGCGCTTGACTAGATGGCCTTTGCTTTCCCTTCCAGCTCTAGATCTATGATACAATGATCTTGAAAACAAAATATGGCTCCTGACCAAAAAGAGTTTATAGCTTACTATGTCTATAGCACTTCAAGGGTTACAAAATGCTTTTCCACAATAACCCAGTGAGGAAGTTAGTACAAATACTATCATACCCACTCTATAGTATGTTTCCATAACTTCCCTTCTAATGCAATATCTTATATAGAAATGACCCTGGAGTCTCTAGACCCATGCCAGGGAGGAAGAAGCTATGACAAGTCTTGACAAATTGGAATGACTTAAATTAAGCATCCCCCAATAGACCTCATGTCAAATACTTATTTCCATTTCCCTCAGAGGAAAAAAAAACTCGCTTACTAGAGTTTTGTTTCTTGTCTCTCTGGTTTCACCACAAATTGGCTCCTAGACATGGAGTGCTCTTCTTCCTCACCTCTGCCTCATATAATGCTTTGTTTTAAGGTTAAGCTTGTGACCTTCCTACAATGGAAGGAGCTTTCTTGTTACAACCTCCGCTGCCAGACAGTCTTTACTCTTCTCTTTGTCCTCTGATTATCTTTTGCCGATTTACCTATGTGCCTATTATATCCCATCCCACCCCTAATCCAATTTAGAATGTACTGTAAATTCCCGGAGGACAGAGCCTAGATTTCATTTTGCCTTTGTATACCCGTTACATCATGCAGTCATTTGAACACAGTTATAGGTATGCATAGAATGGGGGCCAGGTAGACTGGTGAACCTAGGTGTACTTGGTCTATTTACCTACTCTTTAAATGTTGTAGGTGATTTTATACACACACACACACACACACACACACACACACACACACACACGTTAATGAAAAGCAATGTAATAAGGTCTAAGTAAAAGAGGCTATTTTGGCATTCATCCAACCATTAGAGGATAGGGACTAGACATCTCCTTTTATTGATAGAGGGAACTACCAGGTATGGAAACACTACTTTCCTCTCTGGAAGCAGAGTATCCTCTCTGCAGCTTTAGCCTGGGAGTTCTTGGGCACACTGAGAGGTTAAGGGACTAACCAGGGTCACAAAGCTAATATGAGTCTGAATTGCAACTCAAACCCAATTACGGATTCAAGGCTTACTTTCTGTCCATTTGGTATTACGTCTCCTATAATGCTCTTCAGCAATTTAGATACCTAATAATAAATGTTTGTTGAATTGAAGGTAGCTGAAGCTGAAAAAAAAAATGAGTTGGTTTCTTTAACCTTCAATTTATCCTGAACTTTTAGCAACAATGAACTTCCAGAGTTAAGGTTAGTCCAAAAAAATCTAATGCTCATTTGTATGAGATAAGCTTTGTAGCTTTTTAGCCAAATCATCCAGGATACTAAATTAGTAGTCTTCTCACATAGTGCAGGTGTCTGAGGTATTTCATAGCAGGAAATTTAACAAACTAAGGCAAATAGAAAGGACTCCATTGAGAAGTCTGTTCTTAAGGGGTGTGGGGGTATAGGGCGAGAGAGGAGTACATGTAATCAAAAATCCAATTTGAGTAATTTTAAAAAATAGTTCAGCTAAGAGAGGGCACGCTCCTAATAGCTCTGGCAGCTACAAAAACCCCAGTGATTTCGGACAAAGCTCTCCTTTCTGGAAGCAAAATTCTACCATGGCAAAGAGCTCAAAAGTCAAGTAATTGATTGGCAACATGACCAAGTAGAGGAAGCAAAGCAAGCAGAGCAATCAAACCTTTTTTGTAGACAAAAAGGATCAAAGTATGGAATGGGAAGAAGACAATGAAGTCAGAACTCCTTCATCAAAAGCTTCCAAGAAAAATAGCTCGGTCAAAGTAGAACACTGAACTAATGACTTGGCTGTGATACATTGGCTAAGGTACATTACTAGAGTAGGATAATGAAAGATCTCCCAAACACTGTCAGGGTAATTCTTTTGTAGTTAAATAGACTGGTTGAAGCAATACTTGCCTACTTATTTTTTAATATATATTCTCCTTATTTGAATCCCATCTAAATAGACAATTTAGGGGAAGGACTGAGTCTTTCCTCCTCCAATTGTACTTCCACAGCTAAGTCACCATCTGCTATGAAATAACATGAAACTGGTATAGTCCTGCCCATATTTCACACACTGCCAGGGAGCCAGAGCAGAGACTACTGATGGGTTTCTAAGGGGACTACCTCAGCTGGGTTAAGCCATTATAATAAATGATGCAATTTGAGATGAATGAGAGAATCAGAGTTAATGAGCCTTGGTATCATGTGGAGAAAATGCAGTTGCTTATGTGGCGGAAAAACTGGATAGCCCCACCCTCTTATCTTCCCTGATTCTAAACTAAAAAAAAAAATGAAGCTAACTACCCACTCCCTTACATGAGTTTCATAAAATCCTATGATTGAAAGTGGGTCAGTTGTTTTAAATCTTTTCTCTGTGGTAGGGAGAGGACCAAGTTTATGACTAAGCACTGGACTTGGAGGAAGGAGAGGCAGAGACAGGGAGAGAGAAAGACACATACACATACACACATACAGAGAGAGAGAGAGAGAGAGAGAGAGACAGAGACAGAGACAGAGAGACAGAGAGACAAACAGACAGAGACAGACCCAGACAGAGACAGAGAGAGATAGAGATGGAGAGACAGGGACAGAGAGACACGCAGAGAGAAATAGACAGAGACACAGAGAGACACAGAAAGAGAGAGACCAAAAAACAGAGAGAGGGAGAGAGAGGTTGAGAGAACATTTACTAAATTGTGTACCAGGTAGTATGTTAATTTCTTTTGCTGTATTATCATGGTTTTGTGATTTGAAGACTATGAGCAGAATGAGCCTCTCTTCCTTCCCAGTAAAGACCAAGCTCTCTTAGAACTGATTCTGGTCTAGTCCACATTCCTGGGTCCAGAGCAAAGGGCTGTGTAAGGAAAGGTAATGGGTTAAATATCCTAGTCTCTGTAAATCCTGTAGCAGCAGCAGCAGCAGTAATTGTAATAGTTGTAGTAATCATAATAGTTGTAGTAGTAATTAAATAGTAATAGTTATTTTTGTAGTAGTATTTAAAAATAATAATAACTAGCAATTATATGACACTTCAAGATTTGCAAAGCATTTCATAGATATTATGTCCACAATAACCCTGGGAGAGAAGTGCTATTATTATCCTCACTTTACAGACGAAGAAACTGAGTTTGAGAGAGATTAAGTGGCTTGCCCACTGTTACATAGCTAGTAAATATCTGAGACAGGATTTGACCTCAGGTCTTCCTAACTCTGCCTTCACCAACTCTATTCATTGTACTATCTAGCTACCTTATTAGTCCTTAAATATTATACATATTTTATCTCACTCTATGAGGAAACTGAGACAGGTAAAGATACACACACATACACACATATATACATATGTATATGAAGATACGTGATTGTATTCAGCAAAAAAATTCTTGATCTAATATTTCTATTTCAATCTAAGATAAAAGATGGCATTATAGGTAACTTAGATGTCTTTGTGCTCATGTCTTCAACTGCATAGGACTAATGAAATATGAAGCATGCAATATGTAGGAATAATATGGATAATTTAGGTAACAAAAATAACAATTGTCAAAACAGATCACAGAATTTAGATGTGGAAGGTATCTAGGAATTCATTTGGTCCAGATCCCTAAATTTTATAAGTGAAGAAAATGAGGGCCAAAAAGGTGGTATCAACTGTTTAAAAATTGTATCGGGACTGACTGCAGCCAAAATCTCTTGATGCCCCCACCCCCAAATTCAATGTGCAGTAGTATTACAAGCTTGGGACCTGGAGTCAAGAGGAACTGGCTGTAAATTCCACCTCTGACAATTACTAGCTGGTATGACCATAAGCACATCACTTTACCTTTCTTTCTTATTATGATTAAAGTGGTGGTAATGGTAGCATCTAACTGGGTAGTTGTAAAGACCAAATAAAATAATGTACATAAAAACTTTGCAAATGTTGAAATGCTTAATACATCACCATCATCATCATCATCATCATCATCATCATCACCACTATTATTTTATGATGCTTCCTTATGCCTTGTAAATGTGGCTTAAATTTTGTCTTTCATCCAATCTGTGTCACTCTAGTGCTACCTTAGTGTGCATGACACCAACATGAAAAGTGGGAAAAATCAATCAAAGAGCTAACATTGTCAATGTTATACCAAACAACCAGCTTGACTGAACTCACCACACAAACCAAACACCAAGGGAGTTGACATATTCAGACGGGGGCTGGGTATGTTATAGTGACAATCCCTTTCACATGTGAATTGGACTTAATAGCTGCTGAAGCCCTTTCCAATTCTGAAATTCAGGGATTTTGTGGTCATTTTAGTTGCTAGTAGGAAATTTTCTCAGCTCATTGTTTCAGAAGAAGCTATGATCATAGATTCAGAGCAGGGACAGATTTTAAAGCTCATCCAGTCCAATCCCCTTATTTTATAGCTGAAGAACTGAAGCCCAGGGAGTTTAACTGATTTGTCCAAAGTCACACAAGTCATGAATGTTCTGAAGTGGTATTTTAACCTAGGTCCACTGATTCCAGACCCAGTGCTCTTTCTATCTTTGTTACTAAAGAGAGGTTTCAGCAGAAATGTAATCTATTAATGGGCACAGAATGATGGCGGGTAGGAGTGGGAAGAAGAAAAAAAATATCCCTCTTAGATAAACTAAATATAGAGATTACAATGGTGATGAGGATACTGAGAATGTCAAACATGTAAAGATACTTAAATGAACTTAGATCATGACCCTGCTTTCAAGGATGGATTGTTTTATCTCCAATACCTAGCACTATACCTGGAACATAGTAGGTACTCAATAAATGCTTATTGATTGATTAGCTTACTGGTTGATTACCATAAGCAGAATAACCATGGCATCTAAGTAGATAAAAACAAATTGAAGAATGCTAAGGAAGCATTGTAGGACTTTAAAGCTACCAAGATTTTTATTCTGTCCATCCTACTCTAAACAATTTCACTGTAAGTTGACTGTAAAGAGGTTTCATTGGAGCTGTAACATTGTTTTTATGTCCTGCATATACCTGCCAGCAGTTAAAAGGTTGGGAAGAGAGAGGAGACCCTAAAGCTTCATTGAAATACAATTGAATTGGAGCACCAATGGGAAAAGGAGGAGACATGGAAATGGAAAAAATGGCTATTATTACTTTTTAATGGGCTATAGCCCTCTTAAATCTGGGTAGTTAAATTGAATGGTACTAAAATATTTATTCTCATCTTCAGAAAATCTCAGCATCTTCACAAGTTTGATCCAAAATGTCATCATTTTCTTGAGCAATTCTCAGGGCTCACAAATGCATGGGGTTTTAAAACATAACAATGCATAAGCAACATCAAATCACACAAAGTTTGTAGGAGGATTGGCTTGTGAATTTTGGCTGTTTTCTTTGAGCAGAAATTTCATTCCTGAAGAAACTGTTCTACTTCAATGTGTTTAAAATGGATCTATTTTTAAATGATACACATTTATTTATTTTTTTTTCATTTTTAAAAAAATTTATTTTAGCTTGCATCATTCATTTCCACAAGATTTTGAGTGATATATTTTCTCCCCCTCTTTCCCCCACCCACCGCCCCCAAACAGCCATCCCAGTGTGTCCCCTCTCCCCCAGTCTATTCTCTCCTATGTCACATTTTGGTAGGGCAGGATGGATCTCCCAACTGCAGTGCCTGTGTATCTCAAGTTCCAGTTGGATGTAGTCAATAATAATAATAATAATAA
>CM053581.1:199783593-199835352 GCA_028627135.1 Pseudochirops cupreus
GCAGTTGGGAGATCCATCCTGCCCTACCAAAAAGTGACATAGGAGAGAATATACTTGGGAAGGGGGGACACACTATGATGGCTGTTTTGGGGCGGTGGGCGGGGGAAAGACGGGGAGAAAATATGTAACTCAAAATCTTGTGGAAATGAATGATGCAAACTATAATAAAATTAACAAAAAAAGAACAATCATACAGACAGAAGTGTAAAAGGTAGGACTGAAAGGGAAAGAGTGAGGATGGAAAGACATGTTAGGAGACTTGCCCTAGTCCTAGCAGATGAGGTTGTGACCAAACCTAGGATGTCCGCAGTAGAAATGGATGGAAAAGATGAATGCAACAGATAGTATTAAGTAGAATTAGCAAGACTTAGTAATACAGGAGGTGAGGGAGAGGGAAGGGACAAAGAAAAAGATGATGATAAGAATAATTATGACAATTATTATTATGGTAATAGCTGCTATTATTACATTTATAAAGTAATTACTATATGCCAAGCCAAGATAATGTAAGTCTAAGAAAATGGTGAAGTTTTGATAATGAACACTATGTCAATGGTGGTGACATTTAAGGAAAATATGAAGTCATAAGGATAAGCAGGTTTAGGGGAAAAGAAAATAAGTGTGACTTTAGAGATGTTGAATTTAAATGGCTGGTGAGACATTCAGGTGGTAATGTTTTCCAGGCAGTTGGAATTTTGGTTGCCTAGAAGGTCAGAATTGATGTCAGCACTGGAGATTTAGCTAGGTGATGGAGTGTATACAGAGCTGGATGTGGAATCAGGAGGATCAGATTTTGCCTTATTAGTGTTGTGACCTTGGGCAAGACATTTCCTTTCTCTGAACCTCAGTTTTCCTATCTGTAAAAATGGGACAATAATAGCATCTACTTCACAGGTTCAGTATGAGGATCACATGAATTTATATATGTAAATCACTTTGCAGAACTTTAAGCACTATATGCATGTTAACTTATGGAGATACTGCTTATAGAATATATAAAGAAAGTTATGGGAACAAATTAGATGAACAAGGAAGACAATGTAGAAAGAAAAAAGCATGAAAGATGAACTCAATACAAGGCCTGAAAAAAGTACAAATAACCTAGTAAAGGAGTCAGAGAAGGAATGGTGAGAGATGTAGGAGGAGGAGTGGGAGACTGTGCTATCTGTCAGTGAAGTGAGAAGAGGTAATATCCAGTAGTAACTGGATAATTAACACTGAATTAACACTGGTTAATTAACACTATAAATTAACTCTAAGATAATTAACACTAAAATGCTATAGAGAAGTCTGAGAGAATAAGAATAGTGGGGCAGTGGGGGAAGAGACATTACAACTAGTGATTAAACAATTATTGATGCTCTTTTAGAGAGCTGATTCAATAAAGTGGTGAGGGCAGGGGGAAAAGGGAAGGGGAGAAAAAGTATTTATTAAGCCCCTAATATATACCAGGCATCATTCTAAGGACTTTACAAATTTCTCTTTTGATCCTTACAACCACATGAGGAAGTAGATGCTATTATTATCCCCATTTTTCAGTTGAGGAAACTGGGACAGACAAGTTAAGTGACTTGCCCAGGGTCACACAGCTACTATGTGTCTGAGACAGGATTTGAACTCAAGTATTCCTTACTCCAGACACAGATTTCAATCAATTGTGGCACCTAATTGCCTCCTAAGTGGGTGCTTCCAAGGCAGGGAAGAGTGAGTGGAGAAGCCAGTTTTTAAAAAAAGTTTCAGGACAGAATGGGTTGAGAGGAAGTAGAGACAGTGAAATGAAACCAGTTTTCCAAAAGGTTTGGCGGTGAAGGGGAAGACACAGGTGAAATAATGGTTGACTGGAGTAGGAGGGTTCCAGGAAACTTTTTGTTTGTTTTATTTTAGGATTAAAGAGATCTGAGATTAGTCTTAATTCTCTTCAGGTTTATCAGAAAAAGAAGTTGATTCAAACAAGGACTGTTTTTTTAAAAATACCCAAGCTCAATAACAGTCATTTTTATGAGGAACTCTGTTTGAATACTTGCGAATCAAATTGAAAAGGGCCATTAAAAGTGTTCCTGTTCAATGCTAAGGAGATCTACACTTCAGGATAATATTTTTGGCAAGGAGGGATACATGATATGTGGTAGCTTTTTGTTGTAGTTTGAAATTACTTCATGGTAATTCTTTAAATTTTTCATTTAAAATGAAAGGTTAATAGTTATACTGCACAGTTCTTGCAAAGTGAAAATGAGATTGGAAAGTTAAAATATAATTAATTTACTTTCCTATTATCCCTCCAGTAGAGGAATATTCATGCATTCTGAACAGATAAGTTTTAAGAGACACTAAATTGCTAGTGTTCACACTTGGATTCAGTTTGAAAGTTAAAAGCTTTCAGGCCAAATAAATGAAACTGGGTGGAAGATGAAGCCCTATTTTTATAATAATGAGTGAGTTTTAGAACATACATAATGCACATGCATATGTGTGATACACTCATTTTATGTCAATACCTCAAGGATTTATAATTTCACCAGCATCAGCATTCTCTCTTCTGATGCAGAGGACTCACACTCCTTAGTAAGTATTCTTTTTAAGTTACTATGGATGAAAACAATCATTTGGTGGCCAACATTCTGGTGATGAATTTCTCGGAGCTCAGTTACACCGGTTCTTCAGCAATAAGCCTATTTTCCAAGAAGTCATTGTCACCTCCATATTAGAGACTAACTATGGAAGAATAAATACACCCATATATGAATGAATGAATAAAGTATTTATTAAGTGCTTACTATATACAAAGCATGGTGCTAAGTGTTGGAGATATACGTGGAAAAGTAAGACAGCCCCTGCTCTCAAGGAGTTCACATCCTAATGGTGGAGGGAATACATATGGAAGATTTCAACTGCAAGTCAGATGAAAGGTCTTATGGTCCTTAGGACACAGCCCCAAAATAGATGGCACTGTATATCAGCAAGCACCCTAGTATATCCGGGATGGCTGCTAGCATAGGTTCTTAGATCTGCTTTTCTAAAGGAAAGCAACTCAAAATGGGTTAACAATCTTACTTTAATCAATCAAATATCATTTATCTAGTTAAGGAGAAAAAGTCAACACCCTGAATTTCAGAAAATACAAACAGAAGTTACAAACAGAAAAAGAAACAGAAGAGCAGATGGGCTTCCAGTCATCTGACCATTACATCCAAACCTAGTTAGTTACCAGAAAGGGAAGCACCAACATCTGGGTTTTCAAAGCCGGGAGGCTCAACAGCCACCCAGAGTCTTGTCTGGACAAATCACACAACTCTTTCCGAGGTGAGTCCCAAGGCAAAAACTCACTTCAGGGTCTATATAGCCTTCTTCTACATTAGAAAATGTCACAACCCTCTTGACCAACTAACTGCCCAATTACAAAGTAATAAGGTGTGGGACAAGATTCCTGACACAGGCTCCATGTGACCACATTCAGCCTATTAGGGGACAGAGTATATTTTCAAATCAGGGAAGGTTCTCAGAGTCCCTTAAGCCTATCAAAGGGCCTAGGGGCAGGGAAGATCTTCAGATTCCCACAACACACTGTCTCTCATTCAATGAAATTTCTACTGGTAAACACATTATTTTCTGATGTTCAACTACTATAGTGCCAGTGATTTGTGTGGCAAGAACTTTTTTTTTCCAGGTCTTCAGTAGCTGTGACTGTAGCACATGCAAAAGCGATGCCCTGGCTGCATCTCTACCAAGGTTACTCCCCAGGATGGTATTTGAGGGCGCTGGTTTGGAAGAACTGTACTTCTGACTCCTAATCTGTATTTCTCCTGGCAGAGCCTGACCCATCTCTTCTAATAGTTGAGCTCAGTGGCTAGTTCTATGAAGTAGTTTTTAAATGGTAAACCTAATGAAACTCTAGAAGGGGTTACTGTGAACATGGGCACAGTTCTTCTACTCAAAAAGACATAGTAGTTAACAATCAAGGAAATATAAAACTTGTACTTCAGCTTCAGTTAATGAGCATAGACTAAATTGTTTCTTCAGATAGATGACCACTGCATTTAATGATTTTGTTCCACTTATTTTTCCTTTTTCAGTTCATCCAAAACATCTTTTATTTTTCTTCATCTTCCCTTTACTCCTTCCTTCCCTCTATCCCTTTCACTCTGCTTCCTTAGGGAAATAAATAGATTGCAGAATTGAGAAGGAAAATGTACTGATCCATAGAACAATTAAACTAGGAATCAGTAAAATTACTATAAAAAGCAAAATATCATTTAGAAAGTCAAAGCCATATATAGCTTTTTGTTTCTGTGTCTGATAAACTGCATCTTATAACATAAGTGCAGTTTACAATATTCATGGTTTATAATACGTAATTCCGTATTGTGCTTTTAAATTATTACTCTATTGTCTGTGGATGGTATTAGTGCGCATTTAAAACTAAAAGGCTTTTGTCATTAAAGAAAGTATGTCTTTTGTCTGGGATCAGTATAAATGAATAACAATAAATAGAACCGCAGTGTTGTAGTTTTTTTTCCCCTCCTTGTATCTGTGTATCAATGAACATTTGTATTTGCACAGACAAGAGTTAAGTTAGATTTAGAAGCTCAACACTTTTAGGAAAGGGAAGTATTTCTGGATTTTAGATTGTAAATAGAATGTGATTTCTTTTCACCTGAAATCCCTATTGGATGCGGGCTTTAAGGAATTCAACTTTATTGTCTGCCTTTGCCTTGGAGGCTAGGAAGGATGTTAAAGTGTTAGGGAGAAACCAGAAATGCTGCTTCTATTAATATCATATCCTATACTATGAGAACTGCTCAAGGAGTATGGGAGCAGACTAGAAGAGGAGAAACGAGACTTCTGTGGGAATGATAAGGGAAAGAAAGGTTGATACTGAGTCAGATGCTACCTCCTCATTTATTCACTCAAGTCTGTACCTTTCTTCACAGGAGTTACATTCTGAATTCTTTGAAGGAAGCTATTCACTGGAAGGATTACTGGTTATTGAATATAAGAGCCTTAATTCCTTGGGAAATGGCCATTACAATATCCTGTAATCACATCACTAATAATGTTCTTTTTCAGGTGATTCACATACACCTTTGTGAAGGGTTATTTTTCATGAACAATCAGATCCAACAATCAGCTTCTGGACATAATACTACATTCAGTAGATTCTTTCCTCCTTTGAGGTTCACTTTATTCACATTTATCACTCAATCCAAACCCTGGTATCTGTTACCTATTCTTCCCCAGGACATTTTCTTTCCTTCTTCAATGAATTCTATATCTGACTCAAGATCTCTCCTTTCTCTAACACCTATCCTCATTTAGAAGACTTCAGGGGCAGATAGGTGACACCAACTCTAAAATCAGGAAGACCTGAGTTCAAATTTGGCCCCAGACACTTATTAGCTATGTGACCCTGGGTGAAGTACTTAACCCCAATTGCCTCAAAAAGACAAAAAAAAAGACAAGAAAAAAAAAGACTTCAATATTCATATTGATGTTATTTGTACAAATTTATATTTGCCCAAATACCCTAATATTCCAATTCCTCATTCTACTCAATTCCTATGACCTACTTTTCCACTATACCTTTTATATACACAGAAATGCACATATTCTTTTTTCCTGAATTTATTTAGTTTCCAACATTCATTTCCACAAGATTTTGAGTTCCAAATTTTCTCCCTATCTCTCCCCTATTCCCCACCCCAAGATGGCAAGCATACTGATTACTCCTTTCCCCAGTCTGCCCTCTCATATATCCTCCCCATCCATCCCCTTATCCCTTCCCCCTTACTTTCTTGTATGGTAAGATGGATTTTTATACCCTGTATATCTTATTTCCTGATTACATGTAACACTTTTTTTTTAACATTTGTTTTTAAAACTTTGAGTTTCAGATTCTCTTTCTTCTTCCCTGCTCGCCCACTCCCACTGGGAAGACAAGCAATTCAATATAGGTTATACATGTGTAGTTATGCATAACATTTCCATAGTAGTAATGTTGTGAAAGACTAACTATATTTCCCTCCATCCTACCCCATCCCCCATTTATTCTGTTTTCTCCTTTGACCCTTTCCCTTTTCAAAAGTGTTCGCTTCTGACTACCCCTTCCCCTAAATTGCCCTCCCTTCTATCATTCCCCCTCTTATCCCCTTCTGCCCTACATTCCTGTAGGGTAAGATACCCAATTAAGTGTGTATCCTATTCCCTCCTCAAACAAAATCCATGACAGGAAGATTGACTCATTCCCTTTCACCTCCCTGCTATTCTCTTCCATTGTAATAGCTCTCTCTTGCCTCTTTTAGGTGAGATAGTTTATTCTATCTCTCCCTTTTTCAAAACTTGTCCCAATATATTCCTCTCTCACCTCTTAATTTTATTTTTTAGATATCATCTTTTCATATTCAACTCACTCTGTGCCCTCTATGTATACATGTACACATGCATACATACATACATATACACACATACACCCACCTATACATACATATATGTATATACACATATAAATATGTATATATACACACACAGACACATACACATATATTCCCTTAAACTATCCTCATACTGAGAAAAGCCTCATGAGTAACAAATAGTGTCTTTCCATGTAAGAATGTAGGAACGTAAAAATTTCAACTTTAACAAGTCCTTTATGATTTCTCTTCCCTATTTACCTTTTCATGCTTCTCTTGATTCTGGTAATTAAATGCTAAATTTTCTGTTTAGTTCTGGTGTTTTCATCAAGAATGCTTGAAATCTTCTATTTCATTGAATATTCATATTTTGCCTTGAAGTATTATACTCAGCATTGCTAGGTAGATGATTCTTGGTTTTAATCCTAGTTCCTTTGATCTTGGGAATATCATATTACAAGTCCTTTGATCCTTAATGTAGAAGCTGCTAGATCCTGTGTTATCTTGATTGTGTTTCCACAATACTCAAGTTGTTTCTTCCTGACTGCTTGTAATATTTTCTCCTTGACCTGGGGACTCTGGAATTTGGCTATAATATTCTCAGGAGTTTTCTTTTGAGGATCTTTTTCAAGAGGCAGTTGCTGAGTTCTTTGAATTTCTATTTTATCCTGTGGTTCTAGAATCTCAGGGTAGTTTTCCTTGATAATTTCTTGAAAGATGATGCCTAGGTTCTTGTTTTGATCATGACTTTCTAGTAGTCCAATAATTTTTAAATGATCTCTCCTGGATCTATTTTCCAGATCAGTGGTTTTCTCCAGTGAGATATTTCATCTTGCCTTCTATTCTTTTATTCTTTAGAATTTGTTGTATAATATCTTGATTTTTCATAAAGTCATCGGCTTCTATTTGCTCCAATCTAATTTTGAAGGAATTATTTTCTTCAGTGAACTTTTGAACTTCCTTCTCCTTCTGACCAAGACTGTTTTTTAAGGCATTCTTGTCATTTTGGACCTCTTTTTGGACCTCTCCTGCCATTTGAGTTAGTCTATTTTTTTAAGGTGTTATTTTCTTCAGTATCTTTTTGGGTTTCCTTTAGCAAGCTGTTGACTCATTTTTCATGATTTTCTTGTGTCACTTTCATTTCTCTTCCCCACTTTTCCTCTACTTCTCTTACTCGATTTTCAAAATCCTTCTTGAGCTCCTCCATGGTATGTGACCAATTCATGTTTTTCTTGGAGGCTTTTGATGCAAGAGTTTTGACTTTGTGGCTTCTTCTGGTTCTATGTTTTGATTCTCTTTGTCACCAAAAAAGGATTCTAGCATCTGATTTCTCTTCCTACATTTGCTTATCTTGCCAGCCACATACATGATTTCTGAGCCCTTTCTTATGGTAGAACTCTGCTTCCAGAGTGCAGAGTGCTGTGTCCCAATTTCTGGGGTTTTGAACAGCTGCTGTCAGAGCTTCTTCTCGGTACCTGCCTCAGAACTGTGAGGAGGACTGCCTTTCCACAGCCTGCCACAGCAGCACTCCTCACCCCTGGACTGCCACCCAATACTGTGACCCAGATCCAAGCAGGGAAAAGCAAGAGAAGCCTGCCACAGTGCCAGCAGAGAGATTCCTGCAATTGCCCTCTGGTCAGTCACTTGATCCCCTCATCATCTGTGGGCCTGGAGCTCAGGAAGTAGCTGCCCTGGCAGCAGTTGCAGATGGCCACCACCTCTGCTACCCTGGTGCCATGAGCCAGCCCAAGCTCTTCTCTCACCCAGTTCCAATAGTTTCTCCACTTACCTTTTACTTTATTTTTGGTGTTTATGGGTTGGTAAGTGTGGAAACTTCCATAGCTGCCAGTGATTCAGTACCCTGAGGTCTGATCTGGCCAGCCTATGCTGCTGGTCTGTGCCAGCATGGCCCAGGAGGGACTGTGCTCCACTCCCAGTCTGGTGTGACAGACCCTTCCTGTCAGTTTGCTAAGCTGTCCTCATCTTAAGATACATTTCATTCTGTCATTTTTGTGGGTTCTGTAGCTCTAAAATTTATTTAGAGTCATTTTTTACAGGTAGTTGAGGTAACTGGGGACAAGCTCAAGTAAGTTCCTGCTTTTACTCTGCCATCTTGGCCAATGTTTCTACTCTTGATCTTGCTATATCTATCATGAATCTTGACATTCCCTTGTCTGATCATTATCTTCTATCAATCTGTTGTTGTAATGCCATGCAGGAGCAGCTTCCCAAAAGAATACTACTGTGAACAGCTTTTAAGGTTCTGATTACACAGTATAGTGAACACTCTATTCATTCCATAACAAATCAAGGCAAACATTCACAAGATGTCATATACACAACATTACATCTTATTACAGAAAATCACAATATAGTGTTTACAATAGCTTATCATTAGAATGGCCACATAGTTTTCACCAAATTGGTCACAGTATTTGGAACAAAGAAGAAAAGAACAATCATCTGGTATCCCTAATGAGATTTGCCTCAGATTCTGGTCTCAAGGAAATCTTCTCTCAGTTCTCAGTCAGCTTCCAGATGTTCACTAAGAGAAACTCTCTCCTCCACCAGGAGCCTGCCAGGAAAAAAATTCTGATTCTGCCTCTCTGGGGCTTTTCTTATATACACACACAGCATTGGCTTCCTGTTTCAGCTAAACCCTTCCTGTTATGTCAGCAACAGGAGACAGAGTTTACACCCTCTGCCTCTTTCACAGAGGCTTGACTAAAGGCTAACTACCTTCTTACTTGACATAACAAAAAGTGGTCTTCAAATTTAAATTAATTACCATTACAATTGCTCCCTCTCATTTTGGCACTTAATCCTGTTCTTTGTCCTCATCATGACTTCTAGTCTCTATATTCCTCAGTTATTTCTTATGTCATCTCACTTATACTGACTATACTCTTAATAATTTATGGATCAATTCTACACCATCTTCTCTCCTTCTCTTGTCCCATCATTGATCATACCTTGCCAGCTCTCGATATTCTCCACCATCTACCACCTCCTGTACTCTTCTTCATTTACTTACCTCTAACCTGTCAGCTGAGTACTTTATTATCCCACTACCTTGAACAATATCACTAACAAAAGGTTCCCTTTACCTTTGCCAAAGCAAAACCCTTTACATGCATTTGTGATCATATCCTTTCCTTTCTTCTCCAACTGATTGCCTTAACTATCATTCACACTCCCTCTCTAATCTTCAATCTTTTTTTTCTGTCAGTCAGTCAACAAACATTTTCTAAGCACCTAGTATTTCACAGTCATTGTGTTAAGTGCTGGGAATACACAGAGGCAAAGAGTGTTCCTGTTTTCAGGGATCTCACAATTTAATGGAGGACATAACAAACAAAGAATAGGTACAAACAAGCTATATTCAGGATTAATAGGAAATCATTAAGAGAGGGAGACACTAGAATTAACAAAGCTTGGGAAAGACTTCCTGTAGAAGGTGACATTTTAGTAAAGTCCTAAAGGAAGGTAAGAAAAGTAGAAAGCAGAGATGTGGAAGGATAGCATTCTAGGCATAAGGCAAGAGAAAAGTCCTAGAACTGATAGATGTAGTATATTGTTCATGGAACAGCCAGTGGTCCAGTGTCATTATAGACAAAAATGCTTGGTGAAGTGTAAGGTGTAAAAGACTAAAAAGGTAAGATGGGGCTATGTTATGAAGAGCTATAATGCCAAATAAAGGATTTTGTATTCAATCTTGTAGGCAATAGGGAGCCACTGGAGTATGTTGAGGACTGGGTTAATATGGTTAGACCTGTATTTTAGAAAAAAATCACTTTGAAGGCTGAATGGAGAATGGATTAGAGGGGGAAGAGACTTGAGGCAGGAAGAACCATGAAGGCTATTGCAATGGTTGAAACATGAGTTGTCGAACACTTTACTAGAATAGTGGCAGTGTCAGAAGAGAGAAAAAGGCATATTCCAGCAGTGCTTCAAAGATGTAATCAACAGATCTTGGTCATGTATTAGATATGGAAGAGAGGGTTTAAGAAATAGTGATGATTAATCAAGCATGACACCTAGGTTTCAATACTCAGTAACTGGGAAGATGCTGCTGCCCCCTACAAGTAAGAGGAAATGTGGAATGGAATGGTAAGGAGAAAACTAATAAATTATGTTTTGGTCAAACTGATTTTAAGAAGTTGTAAAGACAAGCACAAGCAGCTTTCCAGAGGAATGCTACTGTGAACAGCTTGAAAGTTCTGACTACACAGTATAATGGACTCTCTGTTTATTCAGCAGTAAATTAAAGCAAAATATTCACAGAAATCAAAGTACAATATTCACAATGTTACAGCATAACAATTCATTGCTAAAATGGCCACATAGTTTTCACTAAAGTGGTCACATAGTTTTAAACAAAGTACATTCACTTTGTAACTCAATCATTTAGTAAGTCCTTAATTCAACCACAAGTACAAAGGTCAAAGTTCTCCACCACTAGGTCACATTGTCTTAATCTCTCCAATCAAAAAGTCTTCTTTCTTCTTAATTGGAGAAGTCCTGAACTCAATCATCTAAATGTAAAGGTCAAAGTTCTCCACCCCTAGGCCACAGTAAATTATTATCTTCTCAGTTTGCATTAAATACTCAAGAAGGGGTCTTTTCATCTTGACTTAAGAGAGGCTCTCAGCTTCTGTGGTTCCTCTTTCACAGGCCCAACTCCTGCCCGAATCTATCCAACTATCACCTGAGATCAGAAGGCAGGCAGCTCTTAATTCCTTGTCTAGCTCCTCATGCAGTTCCTCTTCCATATTGAAGCTCACAGTGTCTAGTCCACCTCAAGTCCTTCACAGTTTCTGTTCCTGGGAAGACAAAGCTTAACAAAGCCACAATAACATTGATGCACTTTGCTGGCATCCTCATCAATTCATTTTCTGTCTGTGAAATCAACATAGACCCAACAACAAGGTGTAAGGAATCAACACAAATCATCAGTATGGTCCCAGGACTTCTGAAAACATCAGCAACACCCTCCTCTCGGATTTCTGTAAACATACAACAAGAAAATCCTCTTTCCCAGTTTCTGAACCAGCAGTAAGGTCCCAGAGCTTCTGTAACAACAGCAACATCCTCTATCAGCAGATGAATCTGACAAAATAACATCAAAACAGACAAAGTACCAGCACCACAGTCAAGCTTCATCCCAGTTCTCCTCTTCAAATTTCTCAGTTCTCAGTGCTCTGTTCTGCCACCACAAATTCTGTTCTTCATTCTGTTCTCAATTTGTAGCAGTTCTCAGAAGTTCTCAGGATCCTGACAGTACTCTCTCTCTCTCTCTCTCTCTCTGTCTTTCTCTCTGTCTCTCTGTCTCTCTCTGTCTCTCTGTCTCTCTGTCTCTCTCAGCAGGCAGCTCTGGCTGGCTCTCAGAAGTTCTCAATTCAATTCTCAGAAGAAATTCTGGCTCTCTAGCTTGGACTTTTCCTTACATATAGTATTAGCTCCTCCCTGTTCCACCTCTTCCTGTTACATCAGCAACTTCCTCTGTGGGATTCACAAGTTTTGGATCTTAATGCTTGACACAATTATGAACTTGAAAGAAGATGCTAAGTACCTATTTGCTTGCCAATACAAGGGGCATGGACAGATGTCTAGTAGACATCTAGTTTGAGATGATTGAAAGATGTGTGGAGATATAAGATTCTAGGTCAGCAGAGAGATTAAGGCAGGATAGGTAGATCTGAGCATCCTCTGCATAGATATAGTAATTGATGAGATCACCAAGCAAAGAGGTATAAAAGGAGATGCAAAGAGAACCCAGGACAGAGCTCTGAGGAATAGCTACAGTTAGAGGGCATAATCTGGCTAAGATTCCAGAAAATAAGACAGAAGAGTGATCACACAGGTATAATGATAACTAGTAGAGAGTAATGTCCTAAAAACACAGAAAGAATAGAGTGCAAAGGAAGAGAGACTGATAAACAGTGTCTAAGTCTTCAGAGAGGTAAAGGGAATGAGGATTGATAAAAGGTCACTGGTTTTGAAAATTAAGACATCATTGGTAACTTTGGAGAGAGTAGTTTTCAATGGAATGATGAGATCAGAAGCCAGATTGTAAGGAGAGTGAGAGGAGAGAAAATTGAAGGCACTTATTTTAGATGACCTTTTAAAGAAGTTTAGCCACAAAGCTGAGCCAGAATATAAAATGATAGTGAGGTGAGGTGAAAGAGAAGAAAGTAGAAGAAGAAATATGAATAATAGGAGTTGAGGAAGAGAGGAGATAGTGAATGGCCTCATTTTTCTGTATAATATGAATCAAAGTCCTCAACTGAGAAAGTTGGGAGAGGGGGAGTCATATGAAGTTTGAGGAACGGTGAAAAGGTTTGCAGGAGTCACTGGGAAGATTGGGATAGTGAGATGATGAGGAAAATACAGTAAAATGGCCTAGCAATAATGAAAGCCCAGTTAAGGTTAACAAAAATTTGTAGTAAACTCATTCGACATTTGGTGGACTTCACCTTCTGTCAGCAGTATTATATGCATGTGAGTGAAGGCAGCAAAAGGTGATCCAAATTTGATACTTAACAAGGCATAAACGGCAAACTGATAAGAGATGTAACCACTTAAGAGGACAGTGTAGCGTTAAATTGGTTCCCAAGGGACAAGATGGGGAAAAGAGTAACTAGGACCCACTTTTAATTCTTCCCCTACTGCCCATAAACTTACCTATGTCACCCTTATTCCCCCACAAGAGATAAAAAACAACAAAAACAATAATAACCCAAAACAAACAAATGAAAAAACTCTCTTGATCTTACTAACCCTGCTTGATATCATCCAGTAGCTCTTCTTTCCTTCTCTTATTCTATTCTTAATCCTCTCTGCAATCTCTCATCTTTATACTAATTTTTATACTCATGCTTTATACATACCTTATACTCATGCAATATATGCATCATTAGACTGCTATCTCCAAAGTTACCAATGATCTCTTAAATTCTAAATCTAATGTCCTTTCTTTGAACCTTATTCATTATGATCTCTCTTTGATAATGATGATCCCCCTCTTCTCTTGGATATTCTATCTTTTCTATGTTTTTTGTGACACTGCTCTCTCCTGGTTCTCTTCCTACTATCTGGCCATTTCTTTTCACTCTCCTTTGCTCATTCTCCATTCAAATCACTCTGAGCAACTGAGTATCTCCTAAGGCTCTGGCCTGTGTTCTCTTTTCTTCTCCCTCTATGTCAAGTGCTGTTAATATGAAAACCATGTTCTTGTTTATTTTTTAAGTTAATAATTATATTGCAATATAGTTGCTTACCTTGGTGTAATAGTAATATAATTGGATCCCTTTGTATTAGCAAAGCTAACAGGTACTTAGCACTTAGTAATTAATCAAGCCTCTGTTAAAGAAACAAAAGGTATGAACCCCTGTTGCTGACATAACAGGAAGGGATTAACAGAAACACGAAGGAGCTAATGCTGTGCGTATATAAGGAGAAGACCCTGCTGCATCGTACAGATCTTCTTGGAGCAAGCTTTGTGGAGACAGAAGCTGCTGCCACCTGGGAGGCTGAAGAAGAAAGGCCCCCCTGGCTGGAGAGAATGATTTTGATTTTGGGAACCTGGGTGAAGTGATTTTTATTCTGGGAACCAGGTAGAGCTTCTGCTGAGGAGCTGCTGAGTGTCAGGACCAGCTGGAGCTTCTGGGAGCTGCCAAAGATGTCCAAGAGCCAGCTGGAGCTGCTGTAGACTGAGGAAGCATGATTGTGATGCTGATACTCTGTATGGATGTGTTTGTGGCTTTGTTGAGCCCTAACTTCTTGGGACCAGAGATTGTGAATGATTTAAGGTGGACTGGACACTGTAAGCTTCAGTGGGGAACAGGAAGTATGTGGAGAGCTGGACAAGGACCTGGAAGTTATCTACCTTTGAACCCAGATAACATTTTGGTGAAACCAAGTAGGATCTGGGACCATGGAAGGGGATCCAGGGAATCTGAGAGACCACCATGAGTCAAGCTCAAAGAAGACTTTACTTGGATACTGTATACTGACTGAGGAATTGTAATTTACTAGTGACCTAGGGGTGGAGGGTTTGTGCATTTTCTGATGATTGAATAGTGAATGATGACTGAATAGCAACTGATTTGTAACTTAGTGTTCCCCATGAGTGGAGAACTTTGACTATAGTACTTTGTGTCCCTTAAGGAGGCAAACCTCCTTAAGGATGATTGAATGATTGAGATGAATGAATGATTGAGTTACTAAATGATTATTCTTTGTTCAAAACTTTGTGATGACAGTGGTGAGAACTATGTAGTCACCTTAGTGATAATCTGTTGTGAATGCTGTATTTTGATTATCTGTAATAAGTTGTAACATTGTGAATGCTGTACCTTGATTTTCTGTGAATGTTTTGCTCTGATTTGTTGTTAAGTAAATAGAGTGTTCACTATACTGTATAATCAGAAACGTGAAAAGCTATTCACAGTAGCATTCTCCTAGAGAGCTGCTCATGCTTGGTTTTACACTTGGTAATCTCAAATATGCATTTTAATTTATGTATTTTAAAACATTATTCTGAAAAGGGTTCATAGGTTTCATCAGGCTGTCAAAGGCAGTCCTGTTTCATACTATTTTTCTTGATGATTCAGTCAATTTTCATGGATTTAATTATCATGACTACACAGATAATTACTAGATTTATGAATCTAGCACTAACCTCATTCCTAGACATAAGTCTCACATCACCAACTAACTCTTAGGCATTTCAAACTGCATGTCTCATAGACATTTCACATGAAATTTATCCAAAATAGAAACTATTATCTCCTCCTTTCTAAAACCTCTTCTCTTCAGATCTTTTTCATTATAATTTAGGGCACTCAGTCAATCATAGTGTCCTTCTCAACTCCTCTCTCTTAGCCCCATATTTAATCTGTTGCTAAGACCTGTCATTCTAACTTCACAACATCTCTCTTATAAACCCCTTCTCTCCTTTGACCCTTCTATCACCTTAGAGAAAGCCCTCATCATCTTATATCTGAACTATGACAGTAGCTTTCTGGTTGGTCTCCCTGACCTGGGTCTCTCCTTACTCCAATTTATCTTCCACCTAGCTGCCAAAGAGAAACTTCTAAAGTGCAGGCATAACCATGTTATTCCCCTTCTCAATAAGCTCCAATGGTTCCCTTTACTTTCAGAATCATTTATAAAATCTTTTGACTTTTAAAATTCTTCACAATTGGTTTTCTTCCAACCTGTCCATTCTTCTTATACCTAATACCATTCAAGTATTTTAAAAATGAATGTGCTTTTTTTGCTGTTCTTCACACAAGACATTGCATCCTCCTACTCTGAGCCTTCTCATTGGCAGACCCCTTCTCATAACTGGAATGCTCTCTGCTCCTTGCCTCCAGCTACTGGCTTCCTTCAAGACTCAGTTCAAATTTCACCTTCTGCAGGAAGCCCTTCCTGACCTGTCCCTTCTCCCCTACATCTTCCTTCTGAGATTATTTTCCATATAATCTGTATGTGTCTTATACATAGTTGTTTGCATGCTATAACCCCAATTATAATATGAGCTTCTTGGATGCAGGAACTATGTTTTTAGCCCTTTTTTATCCATAGCACTTAACACAGTGCCTGGCACATAGAAAGTATTTCATAAATACTTGACTATTTTGTCATCTCACTATACATGTGGTTGTCAATTTAGGAAGTGTGTTTTTGTGGCAAGAAACTTATCTTCCTAACACTCAATTCATTTCAGTGACTTGAAATTGTTTCTGTTTGCCCAATTTTATAGGCTTCAAAAGTATTTTCCCCCCAGATAAAGGATACTATTAAATATTAATGCATAAATGAGAGATCTGACTGTTTATGGAATATTTATTAGATGCTTTTACTGAACCTCTTTATCATCAGCTTTGTCATTGATAAATTTTATGACTGAGAGCATTATATTTACTGAATTTTATACCTTCTTATTTTGAGAAGAGGGGACCTATCTTGACAATATTTATAAATTGAACTCTATGATAAGGTACCACAACAAACTGTATGCTTACCATCTCTTTCTTACGGTGTCTCTGAGGATAAACTATACCTGACCGGCCTGCTTGATTTCAGAGAATCACAAAATTTAAGAGTTGAAAGGGTACTTAGCTGAAATCTATTTCAACTCATCCACACAAAAATGATCTATACTAGGACACAGCCAACAAATGCTCATCCAGCCTCTGCCTAGCTTCAAGTAGGGAGAAACTATCACCTCTCAAGGAAGCCAATATTACTTTGGAGAAACTCTGTTTGCTATGAAATCTTTCTCAACATCAAGCCTAATTTTTCCCCTTTGCAAACTTCCACTTATTCCTAGTTTACCCTCTGGGGCCAAAAAGAGCAAGTCTAGTACCCCTTCCATCTGACAGCCTTCCATATACTCGATGGCTATTATTTTATTTTCACTGAGTCTTCTTTTTTCGAAACTAAACATATAAGATGAGAGAGTCATTGGTAAAGAGCAAGTATTCAGTAAAAGATCTCAAGGTCTTAGTGTACTGCAAGCTTAATGTATGTCAATGGGATCATGTGGAAACCAAATAAGCTGGTGACATCAAGGTATATTAAGAGAAACATAGCTTCCAGGAACAAAACAGAGATAATCCCATCATACCCTCCTCTCATTACATCTCATCTGAATTTAGAATATTGTTACCCCTTTCAATTAATTGGATATAATCTATTCCCTGAGTTGACTATATTTCTTCTATGCATTCAACCTTTACCTCAACGAGAAGGTGGTATGCATGTAATGGCAAGGGAATTGGAAGATCTTTCCTCGCCCTTAAGGGGCTTCAAATGGAAGACAACAAGATGGGGTTGATTGCAGAGATGCTTGTTTTTCAGGAAGGCCCACACCTTTTGTTACTTTGTAAGTAGGCAGTGGGAACAATATATAAACTCTGAGGTGAGATTTTGCTTTGGGGCTCATTTATGGGAAGAGTTGTATGATTTGGCCAGATGAAACTCTAAGTAGCTATTGAACCCCCTGGCTTAGAAAACTCAGATGTTGATGCTTCTCTCATTGGTAACTATGTATGCATGTAATGGTCAGACATCTTGAAGCCCTGTCTGTTGGTCTGTTGAATTGTGTTATTTTCTCTTTAGTAAATTATTTTCCTTTAGTAAAGAAGATCAAAGAACCTGTGCTTACAGCCATCATGGGTATGTGAGGGTCCTTGCTATTACAGTGAAATACCCTAGTTAGACCACATGTGTAAATTGCATTCAATTATGGACACTATAGTTTAGAAAGAATGAATCATAGAGGATCTGGAGAAGGATAACCAAGAGGGTGAAGAACTTTGAGATTCTTTTATTTTAGAACTACTTAAAGGAGTTAGGGGTGTTTATTCTGGAGGAGAAAAACTTTAGGGTTTATATAATGCTGCTTTCAAATAGTTGAAAGCTTTAAATCATCCAATGTGGGTTTGACTGGTTATACTCAGTCTAAGAAGTCAGAATTAGGAACTAAAATCAATAGCTAGAACTTGCAGAACTTTAGCTTTGATTTAAGTATGAACTTCCTACCAATTAGAAGTATTCAAAAGTGAAAGGAGATGACATAGGAAATAAATGCTAGATGACCACTTCTTGAGAATGCTTCAGGAAAACCTTCATTCAGAGCCCAGATCTAACTGTACATTAGATAATTCACACTAGAAATGAGTTTTAGAGAGGCAATGTCGAAAACTCTTCAGTCAAGGCTCAGGCCTTTTTCCAAATCATGTCACTATGTGCAAATCTTCCCTACCCTACCCTCATCTTTTTCTCCTTTTTATGTCTTATCCCATTAGACTATAAGGTTCTTGAAGACTGTCTTGTGTACTAACTCATGTACTTGTAGATGTATATTTAGTACCTGACATAGTGCCAAGCCCTCAGTAAGTACTTAATCAAGCTTTTTGGCATTTGAATTATTTATTCATCCTAAGAAAATAAACGTTTAAAAAATTTTACCATCTGGATTTTGCTATCCATTGTAGACTTTGTTTCTTGCAATACACATGGATCACAAAATAAAATAGGAATTTTTATCCTATATTCTATCCTGGGATCTTTGAATCTGTTTTATTTTTAAAAATATTTCTATAACTGTACATCAACATAACTGTTTTTATATAATTCTATGTATTTTATTTTATGCATTTAAAAACATTATTCAGAAAAGGAGTTCATAGATTTCATAAGTCTATCAAAGGGTTCAATGAAATGAAGAATTTTAAGAACTTCAAAGAAGAGAAATGTATGTCACAGAAATCAGAGTTTTCTGGACTTAAAAATACATAAATTTATTTTTAAAGGGAATGTTAAAATGTATCTTTCATTGCATTTGAATACATGTAGCACCCTCATTGACTGTCTATCCCTAGTTTTGATTCTGCTGATAGACAAAGTTTGGTCATCAAGACAAAATTTTTGGAACTATAAATGATTTTTTCTCTCAAACTGGTTGCTTCTTGTTATGTAGCTGTGTGCAAACACAGATGAGTGTTAAACAAACAAATAAAGAGAAACAAAACAGTCCAAATGTCTAACCAGGCTCATCTACCTTCTTTGTGTTTTAAGTGAACTCTTCCTTTTTGTTTATTTGTTTTTATGGAATTTTTAATGTCTTGAGTCATATTGATTTCCTCCTTTAAAATCAAAAGAGAATACGTTCTGTGTGGTCAATTACCAAATACATAAAGTCGATTTAATCCACATGGGAGGAGGCAAGGTTATTGGTAGCAGGTTTTTGGCAAAATGACAAGAACACTGGATTCAGAGTTAGACAACCTGTTTTTAAGTCCTAACTCCAGTAAGCATTTATTATAAATTTACTATGTGCCAGGCACAATACCAGATTCTAGACGTCATTGTGACTACTGGCAAATTCTTTTTTTTTATATCAAAGTATTCCACGGACCTTCACATTATGGTAATTGTATTTTTTTGTATTTGTTGATTGAGAAAATGCATAATCCCAAAAAGCTTCCATAAATTTAGTAATATATTTAAGTGAATTCATATTTTATTCATTGCAATAGTCTTTATATGTTTTTATAGTATTACATATCAATAGAAGGTAATTTAGTCCTCAAAGTTATGTTTGCTTATTTCAGGACTTGCAAATAGATTTATGCATGCTTTGAAATAAATCTTTCCCAAGTCCCCAGACTGTAGCAGTTTGGGAAACGGTGGTATACTGGAAGGAGCACTGGACCCTGGGTTATACTCCTGATTCTGTTACTAGCTACCTGAATGTTCTTGAGCAAGTTTTATCCTGTGTTGGGTCTCAGTTTTCCTGTTTACCAAATGAGGGACTTTGATTAGATGATGCTTAGGGATCTTCACAAACCAATTCTATGAGAGTAATCCAATTACTCAGACAAGAGGTGGAATTGGCAAATCCTTCCATGATCTGTGAGTTCACATTATTTTATTCTTTTAGGTAAAGTAGAAAAGTCCAGTGGAATACCAGCACTTTATCAGCTTCCACTTTAGGGAGAGAGTTCAATGCTGATTAGTCTGCTGCAAAAGAGAGGAAAGGAATGTGGGACAGAAGAGAACTGAGTGAGCAGGGAGCAGAATAGGGTACTAGGCTTTGTTGTCAAGTCATCACAAAATAACTTCATTACTGTGATTGGACTAAAATCTCAAAGCAGCTGACAAACCTATTAAGGGAAAGACAATACATGTTTCAAAACCGAATGAAAATGTTTTCTGGATGGTCCAAGTCTCTGTTTCTTCCTGTAGTGTGGCTAAGGTAGAATCAATTATATTAAACAGTAGACTATAAATGATTGATTTCCATATACATGGATGAGTTCTTTTTGCTATAGGAAATCCAAGTGGAGCTATAAGGAGTGGAGATGAGTAAAAGAGTTTTTGGAAGAAAGGAAGATGCCACCCTGTATGACTTTTAATTTTCTGCACCTTCTGCAACATCACGTTCTTCTCCTGTACTGTCTGATGTCCATAATGTTAGGTTGTCTCTAAGCAACTGCAGGATAAGAGTACTTTCTTTGTAGAAGTCTTCATTCAGTGTATCAACTTCTGCAATAGCCTCATCAAAAGCTGTTTTAGCCAATGTTCAGGCAAGCTCTGGGTTATTAAGGATCTCATAGTAAAATACAGAAAGGCTTGTGTATTGTATGTTTTGTTCTTTATTCTAGAAGGGGGCCATAACATCTGGAAGGTGATGCCATGACTTGCAATTGAATTGGATTTAAGTGAGGAGAGGTGTACAAATTCACCAGACTCACTTTGTCCTCCAGAGTTATCTAGGTCCAATGACCATACATAGAGCAGGACAACTGGAGATAGCCCAGGATGCAGTGAAGACCAAGACCTTGGCCTTTTCAAGCTAAGATCTTACAAAATTCTCACTTTGACTGAGGCAATGCCCATTCAGTGATTAGGCCTGCCCCTTGAATTAAAAAAAAAAAATAAACTGGGAGGGGAAGACCCTCAGGTTTGCAGGCAGAAAGAGAAACAATTACACAGATGTACAGAAGGAAGAATACCAAAGTTAGAGCTAGGAAAAAAAAAAAGCTTTAGTCTTGATTACCTAGGAGCATTGTCTTGGGTCTATCACTTAACTTCTCTGTGCCTCAGTGTTTTTATCTCTAAAATGGGGGTAACATGAAATCTATCTCATGGGATATGTATACAATAATAAAAATAAATGTGAAAGTGAAAATGAAAGGCAGCTAGGTATCTTGAGTGGATAGAATGCTAGCCCCACAGTCAGAAAAGACTTGAGTTCAAATCTGCCCTCAGACACTTACTAGCTACATGACCTGGGACAAGTCACTTAAGTCTCTGCCTGCCTCAGTTTCCTAAACTGTAAAATGGGGAAACAAATAGCGCTTACCTCCCGGAGTTTGTTGTGAGGATCAAATGAGATAATATTTGTAAAGAACTTAGGACAGTGAAGATGCTTAATAAAGGCTGTCCCTCTTATTTAAATGTATAGGAGAAAATTTCTGTTACTTTTACTTGAATAATAAATTGCCTGTGATCTATGTCAATACGAATCAATCAATTCACAAGCATTAAATAATCAACTTCTTTGTACCAGGTACTTAGCTTCTATGGAAAGAAATATATACATGAGACAGTCCCTGTCTTCAAGAATCTTATGTTCTACCGGATAGATACAATTTCATGGAAAAAAAAAGAGCATATATACAAAGCACACAGAAACATCTCCAATGATCCTTCCACTGGACCACATCCTGCCACCTGTCTTTCAATTTCCCTTTTAGCCCACGGGCTTCTCGATGGCTAGGAGATTATTTCCAAGACCAGATCCTGCCATCTTCTTCCCAGCTACCACTTTCTCTCTGTCTCTCTGTCTCTGTCTCTTTCTCTGTCTCTCTCTCTCTCTCCAACCAGTGATATACTGTTGGAACTTATTCCTCACTGAACTCATTCTACATACTTTTACATTTCACACTGTCTTTATTCTAGTGATTCTGAACTCCTGGCTACTGATGTACAAACTCCATTCTCCACTCAAAATTGCCCAGTCCCTTACTCCCATCCCCTTCAAACTCACTTCACAAACTCAGAGTCTCACTCCAGCTCCACCCACCCCTTGGACTGTGTTTTCCAGAATGTTTATTCCAGAATTAATAAAATTTCTTTCATTACAATCCCTGTTCTACCTCAGACATTCCATCTTCTCACATTCTCTGAGACCTGGCTTCCTCTTGATAACACTTTTCCCAATACCAGTTATACTTTTATTCATAGTCTTTGACTCACTGAACATTGTTGTAGGAGTTAGAATACTCTTGGGGCTTCATTAACACTTTCAAACTTTCCCTTGACATTTTCTCTTCTTTCTCAATGAATAATTTGCCTAGATTGCAGTCTTTTTCTCTACTCTAATTCCTGCCTTTATATTAAGTTACTCAATTCCTTAGTCTACTCAATTCATATGACCTAGTCCTCCACTACATTTCAGTTACACACAATTCATTAAATCCTTAATCCTTCTTTCACTCACAACTATTATATTTCCATTTTAATAAATACCAACATTTTTATATTATCAAAATTTTTATTATTCTATTTTTCCCTATATCTTATGACCTATAACACTAATTTGTTTGTTTTGTCTTCAATGTGACCTTCATTCAGAGATATGCTGGAGCCAGCTCTTAGCATCTCTTTAAGAGCTAATTGTTAAAATTTCAGTTTGAGCATTTATACCTCAAAAATTGGCAAATGCTACAAATCAAGCATTTACTGTTGATTGATTGTCTGGATTTAAGAAAGTGATGAGGAAAATGTTAATAAAAATCTGAATGGTATATTTTACAACCTTTTTTTTTTCTAGAGAGCAAGTCATTAAAACTTACTAGAATATCTTTGCCTCTATTCTTTTTCCCACCTCAAATTTTTTCCTTCACCATCCTTGATATATTGGCTACACTTGATTCCCTTCCCTATCTCAATCCCTGATCCAGGACATACAACCCAATAAACTACAATGCTCTTTATTCTGGAATATTTTTTCCCATTCTGTTGCTTATTGTGCATTGTCAAACTCAAACCTGGATTATTACCATTATCTATCTCCTTTGCTCCTAGTCATACACTGCTAAACAAAGCTGGAAAAAATTGCAAAACCATGCTGATAGGTTGCACTACATATTTGTGTTATATTATATTACTTGGGCCCTCACCGAAGGAATATAATTCTTTTACACCTTCTTAATCATTTCTTTATCTCAATCATCACATCAGTTACACACAATCATCTGGTTATCCAAGGTGTTTTCAGTTCTCATCAAAACTCTCAGAATATCCTCTCACCTCATTTCATATTTTATATTAAAAAAAAATTGAGGCTCTTTGGGAAGACTTCCCCCTTCTCTTGTGCTCTTCATCTCCAATTACTCAAATGTCTTCCCCCACTATCTCTTCCTTTAATGCTATCTCTGGTAAAGAATGTGACCTTTCTCTTTCCCTGGGTCAATCACTGTTTAGGAAGGATTAATCCTATAAAAACTTTTTATCTCATTGCTTTATCCAGCAAATGACCTTTTGTCATTCCAACTATTTCTTTTAACTTGAATCTCTTCTTTTATTATGAATCCTACTTTGCTGTCAATAAAAACACCAATATTTCCACCATCTATCAAGAGGTGCTTTGATCTGACCATTCCTCCTAACCCTCATCCTATATGATTCCTCACTCTCTTTATTAAACTCCTTCAGTAAGATACAACTGTGTCCATTTTCTGTCCTCTCACTTCCTTGTAGTCTGGCTTCCAACCTCTTAGTTCCACAGAAACTTCTCTCTCCCAAGTTATTAATATCTTTTAATGACCAAATGCAATGGGATTTTCTGTTTTCATCTTTCTTGACTTCTTGACAGAGATGAGATGTCAAATGTCATGAATAAGAAAAAAATGGGCAAGTTTGACTAAAATGTAGCTTTGACAATTCAAACCCTGTCTCTTCCTTGATATTCTCTCTTCTCTAGGTTTGAATGAAAGCATTTCTCCCCTAGCTCTTCTCCTAATTTTCTGACCACTCCTAAATCTCTTTCTGGATCTTTATCTAAGTCACTCTAATTAACCATGAGTGTCCCCCAAAGTTTTGTCCTGGGCCTTCTTGTCTTCTCCTTCTATATTATTTGAATTGACAAGATCATCTGCTCCAATGAGTTCCATTTTTATCTCTTTACAGATGATTACCAAATTTACACACAGAGTCCTAATCACTCTAGTCTCATATCACTAATTACCTTTTGAACACCTTAAATTGGATATCCTATGTGTATCTCAACTCAACATGTTCAAAACAAAACTCATCTTTCTCCTCAAACTCTCTCATGTGTCACACTAATCTTCTAGTCAACCCAATCTTGCAAGGTCCATTTAATCTTTGACTCCTTACTCAACAAAACCAATCTCTTTTCAAATCTTACTGTTTCTGGCTCCATATCATCTTTCATATGCATGTCCTTTTTACTCACAAAGTCACTGACCTACTATAGGCCCTTATCACCTCTTACCTGGAATATTAAATTGGTTTCTAAGTCTTGGGTCTCCCCATACTTGAATCTTTCCTTTACTCACCCATCAAAGTGACTTTCCTAAAGCATAAATCTGACTAGGTCATCCCGACTCTTCAGTAAACTCCACTGGTTCCCTATTACCTCCAGGATTAAATATAAAGTACTTTGACATTTAAAACCCTTTGCAATTTGACCCTTTCTTACATTTCCAGGATTCACTTTACTCCCCATCCATTCACTTTGTCATCCATCCTCACTGGTTTATGTGCTCTTCCTTTCTCATAATACTCTGTCTCCTGACTAAACACACTTTTCTCTGGCTATCTCCTACACTTGGAATATTCTGTGCCTTTTAATTTCCCTTTCTTCTTTCAAGATCCATCTCTTTGATAGGGAACCTTTCTAGGTACCCACTGACCCCTGCCTGCTACCACCTTCCTTCTGAGATTACCTTTTATTTTTTTTCTTAGCCTGGCACAGTGGGTAGAGTGCTGGGCCTAGACTCAGGAAAACTCAAGTTCAAATCCAGCCTCAGATAATTACTAGATATATGACCCTGGAAAAGTCACTTAATTTTTGTTCGTCTTAGTTTCCTTAATTATAAAATGGAGATAATAGCAACGCCTATGTCTCAGAGTCGTTGTGAGGATCAAATAGATATTTGCAAAGAACTTAGTACAGAAATTGGCAGATAATTGTGGTATATAAATGATTATTCCATTCATTTCCTCTTCCTTTCTCTGTGTATAATTTATATGTGCATAAAGTAAGCTCCTTAAGGATAGGAACTACATTTCCCCCCTTATTCATCTTTTCTTGTTTTTTATCCTTTAATACAATGCCATGCAAATAGTAAGGACTTAATAAATGCTTTTTGGCTGATTGATTTTTGAAGTGGGAGTTTATTAACTATAGGCAGAAACAGTGAAAGCTTCTTGCAGGAAATAAGATTTAGGCTGAGCCCTTTTGGGAGCTAAAGGCTCTAAGTGGAAGAAGAGTGGAGGGAATGTACTCTAAATATAAGGACAAATCCATGCAAAGGTACAGAGATGGGATGTCAAATGTCATGAATGAGAAAAAAATGGGCAAGTTTGACTAAAATGTAGTATAAATAGGTGTTGAACTGGGGAAGGTGTAATATAATCAGCCTGCAAAGATAAACTTGAGCCAGATTGTAAAGGGTTTTGATGGCCAAAGGAATCTGCATATTATCCAAGAAGCAGTGGGGAGCCACTGAAATTTCTGGAGCAGAGGAGTGACATAGTTAGACCTTCACTTTAGAAATATCAGTCTGATAATTTTGTTGAAAATGAATTGGAAAGGGAAGAGACAAGATATAGGGAAACCAATGAGAGGAGGTAATTTCAATAATCTAGGCAAAAGATTACAGGAGCTTGAACCAGAATGCCAGCCACTTGAGTTGAGAGGAGTAGAAAAATATGTGAAATTACTTGGAGGCAAAACCCAAAGTATTTAACATTTGATTGAATGTAATAGATGAAATAAAGCGAAGAGTTTAATAATACCTTGGTTGCTAACCTTTGGGACTAGTGATATTCTTCATAGAAACAGGCAAGTTAGGAGGAGAGGTAGTTTTAGGGAGAGAAAGATAATATATTTTAGACACTGAGTGTGGAAATATAGTGGGAATGAAATGCCTTTTGGACTTGCAGGTAGAGATATCACCACAGGCAGTGGAAGACGTGGGACTGGTATTCGGGAGAAATGATCACTTAATCTGCAAATTTGTGAGTCAGTTGATTAGTTGAATCTGTAGGGTTCAACAAGAAAATGTCTAGAGAGAGAAGTGAAAAGGCCCAAAGCAGATCACAGAGGTACATCCAAATACAGGAAGCAGGACATAGATGAGGATCCTGTAAAGAAGACTAAGAAACAGATAGTTAAGAAGAGAATCATGATAAAACAATATCAAAAAATCCTAAGGAAGAGAAGATCCAGAGGAGGATGTGGTAAAACAACAACAACAACAACAACAACAAAACAAAACAAGTCAAGACAGAGGAGTCTGATTAGAAATCAAGAGAACGTTGGTGATTTTAGAGACAGCAGTTTCATTCCAGAAGAATTTCAGTTGAGTTGTGGGAATGTAAGCCATGCTATTGCAGACTGAGAAATTAGTGGGTAGTAGCATAAGTAGAAAACTTTTACTCAGAGTTTGGCTGTGAGAAGGAAAATATATAGGATTATAGATTGACAGTCTGGTAGGATCAAGTGGGTTGTTTTATAACCATGTTTGAAGATAGTAGAGAAGGTGTCATTTCTATTAATATAGCTACAAGGAAATGTCATATGCCGTTCCTAAAATTGTGCGTAAACTGAAAAAAAAATGCCTGAAATTGTCAGAATTTACAGCAAAGAATTTTCAGAAATGGATTTAAGGATAAGCCAAGTTATCCTTAATTGAAACTAAACATAAAGTTTTCCCCCACTGTGAAACTTGGTGAATAAGAGATCAGTGGATTTTTCTACCTTCATCCTCTGGAGACAGAGAATACTGGACTTTAAAGAGAATTGTAGGCCATGGAGACAATTCATTAATGATGCAAGGAGCACAAACTGAGATATAAAAGTTTGTGAGAAAGTGTGTCTGCGTAAAACAGATATCTGGAGGCAAATGTTGAGCTGGGATTCAAAATTACTTTTATGAAAACTAGATACATTTGTCATTTTTGTTTAAAATCTTGATTTATCACATTCTAAGCAGAACTTGAATTGTTGTAGTCTTCATTTTACCTAACAGAATGCCTTGCCTGCAGGCAAACAGAATGTTGGGTTTAAACTTTTAATACTCTGGGGCCAAATCTGCTGGCTTTAATAACAGACACAGGCTCATTTGGATCTCTCAGTCATTGCATAAAATAACTTAGCTTCCGTTCATCATGTTCATTGCCTTAATTCTCGCTGTATGGCATTGGGGAAGAAGATAGTTGCCAGGGTGCACATGGCATGCGCTAAGTAATAAATCTGAGATTCTGTCAACAGAGACACTCTCACATGCAGGTAATTGTCTAATTTCATCTTCTTTCATCTGTAGCCAAAAGATTTCAAATGGGTTTTGTTGACAAATGTATCATTTTATGTAGGAGGCTTAAAAACAAATCCAAAGCACAATTCATATGATATGATCTAGAGAATCAACAGACATTTCAAAGTGAGGTGATAGGATGCTGGTCACCAGTTTGGGAGTATCTGCTATCATCTCTTGTGCTGAGGACATAGCTCAAAATAGTGGTGATGGAGCATGGTGGCAGCCGCCATGGCACTTGTGAATGAAAGCTATCTCAAGCTCTACAAAGTGACAGCTTTTGTACTTTTATCTCAAGTTGTCTATTGCTCAGCAGGTCAAAGTCCAGTGCTCCACCATGACATCTACGTGAACTCAGTTGGCAGTATTTTGACCAAGAAACATGAAACGAGTGGCTAAGTCATGTGGCGTTGTTTACAGAAATGGAAATGGTGACAGCCATTTGAGTTCAGGTTATTACCATCAGAAATGACTAAAAAGGCATCCTTAAAGAGTTTTCTCCCTCCCTTCCTAGAACTCAAGGTTACAATTCTGAACATCATGGTTGGAAATTATATTTACTCTGATCTCAGTCACTTCACATTAGCAACAATAGGTCAGAATGGTGGAGAACCCTAGCAGGGTAGGGAAGATAAGCATCAGGGGTGATGCTCATCCCAAGTCTCTGGGCAGATTATATATTTAAGTCAGCTTTGACTTATCTTTACTTCTAATGTTTTCTGAAGCACCCATTTATTCTTATAATGAATGTCACCATACAATGAAGAAAAGATTAGGAAATGAATAACAGGTAAGGCACTGATAAGTTTGCAGTGATCTGGTTGTCATGGTTTGTTTTTTTCCTTTGTCTTCTTCATCATTAGATTATGTTCCTCTGACTTTTGGACTTGTGGTCAATGGAATCAGAAGTGAGATATTTTATTTGCAAGAAACTGTTAGGAGCTGGATATGCAGAGACAAAAGCAAAAAAAAAATCTGTCGATAAGAGGGCTTTTATTTTACTGGGCAGATATGACAAACAAGTAAAGTGTAAAGAAAATCAAAGAATGAAATACTAAAAACTGGCAGGATTCTGGAAGAGTTGACAGACTTGGAGGCAACCATACTGAGCCTTGATGAAAGGCAAAGGCTTGGAGAGGCAAAGATGAGAGAGAAATGTATTGCAGGCATGTGTGTATGCACAGAGATGGGTCATGTTGGTGCCATATGATATTCAGTGATGGCTCAGGGAATAGCTTGTATTCTGTTTTGGCTGGGCTATGTGAATTAATGAAGGCAAAAAGTATGAAATAAGTCTAAGAAGGGTGGTGAGAGGCAGATTGTGTGAAGTCTTAAATGTCAGACTAAGGAGTTCCAATTTTATCCTGTAGTCAGTAGGGAACAATTGAAGACACTTTTTAGCAGAGGAGTAATACTGTCAGTCTTGTGCCTTATGAAGATTATTTTGGAATGAGCATGGGAGGTAGATTGGAGACAGGAGAAAATGGAAGCAGGGAGATCACCTGAAGGCTATTACAATTGTAGAGGGTTTAAATTAGGCTAGTGATGATATAAGTGGAAAGAAAGGGTCAAATATAAAAGATGTTAAGGAGTTGAAATAGAAAAGATTTGGCCAGGGGTGGGAAACCTGCTGCCTTGAGGCCACCTGTGGCCTTCTAGGTCCTTGGGCGTGGCTTTTTGACCAAATCTAGGTTTTAAAGAGCAAATCCTTTTATTAAAGGGATTTGTTTTGTGAAGTTTGGATTCAGTCAAAGGGTCATTCATAGTTGAGGACCTAGTGGGACACATGTAACCTTGAGACCACAGGTTCCCCACCCCTGGACTTGACCATGCTTCAATTTTCTCCCAAGTTATCTCCTTGCCAGCTACTTTGCTACCTTCCAAGTCCCATAATCTGCCATCCTTCCCTTTCCACCACAATAAAATCAATACTTCCATTGCTACCTAAAAGGATGTGTCAATCTACACCTCAATGGCTTCATTCACCACCACCATCTCCTCCCCAAGTTTGTGAAGCCTCGTCACCACTCCCCTTATGTGTCATTGCTCCCTATTAGAAAGATAATGATGATCATATACAGTTTCCTTCATTCCTTTATCCAATACAGACACATACAACATGCCTAATGCAGATCTGCACGTCTTCTTTCTCATTTGAAAAATATTCCATGTTTTATATAAGCCCACAGGCTATAACCTCTTTTAAAGCCGGATTTCTTAACTATTTTCTGTGGAATAAACCACTTTAGCCATACAGTAAAATCTATGGATGCCTTCTCAGAATCATGTTTTTAAATAATAAAAGGAAGTGCTAGGTTTTGATTAGAGGTTACAGAAAATACATACATTTTCCTGTCCAAATTTACAGACTTCTTGAAATCTATCCACAGACACCTTGGGGATCTGTAATTTGAAGGTTGCTTTGCTAGATAAGAATGGGTGAATGGATAGGGAACTGACTCCCCATTATCTAAAAAATCTGATTTTTAAAAAAAGATAGATGGTGAATAAGTGCCACAATGCAAACCCTGCAGTGCACATACAGGGAACAACTTCTAATTTCAAATTGTGTAGTCAGGCAACACAGCTAAACCGAAATGAAAGGCTTTGGAAAAGTCTCGTCTCATTGTCTAATTTAGTACATAAAACATCCACCCACACCTGAAAGAGAAGAAAATGTATCTGTTTAAAAAACTTGTCTTTAAAGTTCCTTCTAAGCTTCTGACTTAGAGAATAATAATAGGTGCTATTTCTATAGAGCTCTGTGGTTTACACTGAGATTTCTTGGCGAGGAAGACTGGAACCTTAGGCAAAGGCCCCAATTCTTCCCAGAACATCTCTTAGCTACCATACCTAGACCTACCCTGGTGCTGTAGGCAAAGTCCTCTTGCTCTCCTATTAGGGTCTTGGATGCTATTGCTCATTATCTTGGGCAAAGGCCTGGTGCCACTCCAGATATCATATTGAATTTCAAAGGGAACCAGGTCTCAGATATTAGACTTAATACAGAACAGACTACATGTTCCACATCAGTGATATGTTGACTATGCTAACTCAAAAAAGGATCTGCCTTCTGATTCCTTTTTTTACTATTGACAGTTCTCTCCTACTGGATACTCATTTCTTTGGGCTTTCATGACACTGCTCCTTCGTTGCTCTCCCTGAGCTGTCTGACTCCTTATTAATTTCCTTTATAGATCATCATCTATATGCTTCTCACTAAATGTGAGTGTTCAACAAGGTCCTGTCATTGGGCTTTCTTCTCTGTATGTGTGCTTGCTCAGTACCCCTATCAGCTCCTGTAGGTTGAATTATCATCACTATGCATATTATTCCATTGTCTATAACCAATTATCTACATATCTATATCCAATTCTGATCTCTTTCCAGAGTTCCAGTCCAATATCACTGATTACCTATTGGACATTTCCCACTGGTTGTACCATAAACATCTCAAACTCAAAATGTCTAAAATAGAAATCTAATATCTTTCCTCCCTCCTCCCCATCCCAAACTCCCCCCTTCCTTTTCTAAGCATCCCAATTTCTGTTGAGACAACCATCATCATTCCAGTTATTAGGTTCACCAAATGGGAATTATTCGCAATATTTCACTCTCCTTTATCCCACAGATCCAATTACTTGCCAAGTACCATCCACTCTACTCCCATATGCACTCTTGAATATGCCCCCCTTATCTCAATTCACGTGGCCACCATCCTCATTCAGGCTTTCATTGTATCTTTTCAAGATAATCACCATAATCTCTTAATTAGTCTGCCTCCAGTCTCTCTCTTCTCTATTCCATCCTTCATACAACTGCCCTACAACACAGATTGCCAAAGCTTGTTGTCTTGTTCAATAAATAATCAATATTCAATATTTATTAAGTGCCTATTATGCGTCAGTCACTGTGCTAATTTCTGAAGATACAAATACAAAAAAAAAATCCTCTTCTGTTTTGCCCATATAATGAAATGCTAACTCCTCTTTTTGCCATTTAAAGCATTTTATAACCAAACTCTAATATACTCTTCTAGTCTTACTGTGCATTACTTCCCACCATGCATTCCATGGTCCAGTTAAACTGACCTTTTAAAAAGTATTCTTCAAATATATAGTTCAATTTCCCATCTCTGTACCTTTCTCTCAGATTCTCCCAGATGTTTGTAATGAATGCTTTCCTCAGCTCTGATTCCTGAAATCCCTAGAATCCTTCACGTTCCACCATCTATATAACCCTCTCCTGATTCCTGCTCCCAGTTGCTATTGCCTCCCCCACTGCCTTTGTATTTAATTTGTGCATATTATATACATGTCTGTGTATATGGGTACATATATGCCTGCATGCATGTGTGTGCATGCATATGTAAGTATGCATAAGGGAAATCTATTTTGTTATTTTTTTTAGAGAGGAGCTAGTCTTTTTTTTAATATAAGCTGAACCCTGCTCAAGACCTGCCTCCTTCTCTTTTCAGGTATACTCCCCTTTTTCTGGAATATTTTATAACTGAAACCTTTCATTATTATTATTATAAGTATATAAAATACTTTGCGAATATCTGTAAAGCACATAGCATAATGCCTGTCATGTTGCAGGTACTGCATAGATTCTTATCTCTCATAAACTTTTATCTTCTATGAAAACTCAGTAATTAGTGTTAATGATTTATTGTATCATGTTGGGTTGTCTTAGGTTGCTCTAGAATAAGGTTTGTCCTAGTATGGGTATAGTGTCAGCTTGTGGTTCTATGTAGGCTGATGAGAGAGAGAAAGAGAGAGACAGACAGACAGACAGAGACAGAGATAGAGACACAGAGACAGAGACACAGAGAGACAGAGACACACAGGCACACAGAGAGACAAAGATAGAGAGATAAGATAAGCAGTATCATTCTGATTATCTAAGAAATCCAACATTCCATTGTCTTTACAGAAAATTTTATGCTTATAAAAGACTTTCATATCTATTGTGAAATTAAAAAAAAAAACCAAAAACAAAACACTAAACCTCTAACACTTAGTGCAAGGTTCTTTCCCCTACAGCTCACTTTCCCAACTTATGTCTCCCGAAGCTCCACTTCCCTGTGACAGAAATAAGCTGTTTTCCTCCATAAGAAAATGAAGTAATTCATCTGTATGATTTTCCCCAATCCAGTGTGTGCTAGTTAGAGACCATTTTTATGCCTATCCTGCTATCCCCACATGCCTGTGTACTTATACCTTCTCAGCTTTATTTCAAACTCTCAGTATTTAGAACAAAGCCATCACCTGAGACATAAAGGTGAGTAGCTGCCACTTAGAAACACTCTTTTAAACTCTCTCTGTCTGTGATGTTGAGATCATGTATCAAAAAAGTAGCTGGACCTGAAGTGCCAATCATGGTTATAAAGAGCTGAGCCTGTAATGGTCTCCTCTTAATCTACGCTCAAACTTGTTCTTTATCATGAGTCTCTTTACAAGCAAAGCAGTTGAGGCTTATTGTTGCACACTGACCCCTTTCAACCAGCAAATGAGTGGAAGGGAGCATTTTGCTAGATTATTATTGTTGTTGTTTTTGCTGCCATACCATCTTTATGGTTGGAGAAGCATGGGCAATTCTCCAATCTGTCTCTAAACACTGACAAGAAAAATGGCACAATGGATTTGATCTCTACTCAGTCAGTGTCACTCTCTTTTATTTGCCCCTGTAATTAAAGAAGACTGAATTCTATTTGGAATTTGAAGATTTCTTTAGATATCTTCAGGCTTGGACAATTTATTTTTACAGAGGGTTGTGATCTCATGATAGTCATCATTTGTACTGGAGAGAACCACATGCAACTTCAGGATTCTAACAGTAAAAGAAAGTGAAAGAAACATGAAAGGCCATTTTCCATCAATTGCACAAAGGAACTTAAATCATAAGGTTTAGATCTGGAAGGCTCTTTAGTAATTCTAATACCTTCTTTTTGTTGGATATTTCTTATAAATTCTTCATTTATACTTAGTTATTTTCAAGTTGTCCCCCAGCCCTCACTATTAGATTGTAAACTCTTTGAGTGTAAGGATTGTCTTTTACTTTTCTTTGTATTCCCAGCATTGCTACAATGCCAAGCAATAGTAGGTGTTTAATAAATGTTTATCGACTAAACGCAACATCTTTCTGTCTGTCTACCTATCTATATTTATATATAAGAATATTTTTTTTTCCTTCTTAAAACAATGATTTAAATAAGAGTGAGGTTTAACATGACTCTCTACCCCACCATGTCCCCCCTTTCATTGTAAGAGCTCTTCCTTGGAATCCTGTTTTAAGTGAGATAATTTTCCTCATTCTTTTTCTCCCCTTTCCCTTCTCCCCTTGCCCATTTATTTTTTCCCATATCATCCATAAATACTTTACTCCCACCCCTCTGTCTTTGTAGAATCCTTCTAATAGCCATGACAATCATAACATTCCTGTAAGTTACATCTATCATCTTCCCATATAGAAACCTCATTGAATCCCTTGCAATTTCTTTTTCATGTTTACCATTTTGTATCTCTTGAGTTTTTTAGTTGAAAGTCAAATTTTCTATTTAGCTCTATTAATCAGCAATATTTGAAATTCCTGTTACATTAAATGTCCATTCTTTCCCTTAAAGGATTATAGTTAATTTTGCTTTTTACTGTATTCTTGGTTGTAATTTTAAATCTTTTGCCTTCCAGAATTTTATATCCCAATCCTTCTGCCCATTTAATGTAGTAACTGCAAATTCTTCTCTGATCTTAACTCAGGTTACACAGTATTTGAATGGTTTCATTCTGGCTTTGAAGTATTTTCTCTTTGACCTTGGAGCTGTGGAATTTGGTTATAATATTCCCAGGAGTTTTCATTTTAGGATCTCTTTTAGGTACTGATAGGTGAATCTTTTTGATTTCTATTTTACTCTGTGATTCTAGTATATTGAAATAATTTTCCTTTATAATTTCTGGAAATATGTATAGACTTTTTCTTTGAAGGTGGTTTTCAAGTAGTCCAAAGATTCTTAAATTATTTCTCTTTGATTTGTTTTCTAGGACAGTACTTTTTCTAATGAGATATTTCACTTTTTTCTATTTTTTCACTCTTTCAACTTTATTTTATTTTTTGTGTTTCATGGGGTGATTAGCTGCCACCTGCTCAATTTTAGTTTTTAAGGATTTATTTTCATTAGTGAAATTATGGACCTTTTTCCATTTGGTGATTTCTGCTTTTTCATGTATTATTTTCTTCAGAATTTTTGTACCCCTTTAATTAATTTGTTAATTTTTTCATAACTTTCTTCTCTTATTCACATTTCTTTACCTAATCTTCCTCTACCACCCTTTTTTTTCCTATTTTGAATTTTAAAAAATTCTTCCAGCAATTCTTCTTGGGTTGTGTTGAATTTACATTCTTCTTTGAGGGTTTACTTCTTGTTGTTTTGACTTCATTGGATTCTGGGTTTGTATTTTGATCTTTCTGGTCACCCCAGTAGATTTTTTCATGTTTATTTTATTTTTAATTGATGGAATAAAACAATCAATTCCATAGCAGTGTAATAAAGAAAAATGATTGCATATGAAACCTATGGTTAAGTTCTTTTCTTTTGTTTGCTCATTTTACACTCCATTTCTTGACTTTGAATTTATGTTAAAGTTCCTAGCATAGGGGGAGGGAAGGGAGTTCGTAAAGGAGCACTCTTTCTAGCTTTAGGTTTTCTTCGTACCTGCTGCTGTTGAGCTCTTCTTGGGGGTTGGCAGTTTTGGGGACTTTCAAAATATGCTATCTGAGAAAAGGTATGATCACTGCTCTCTTGTTCTAGGTTCTGGTCCTTTTCCAAGAAGGGAGCCTGATTTGGGGGGACTGTAATTGATACTACTCCTCAGGGTTCCTGCTTTCTTATGACCTAAAGTGATACTGCTTCTCAGAGTCCCTACTCCCTTTTGACCAAAAGTGCTATTCTCTGCTCTTTTACCATGACCCAGAAGTGGTTATAGGCAGTGGATTTGCCAAGTAGATTCCAGTGCTGCATCCAGTGCTATCACAGGGGGCTCCTGTAATTTCTTTCTGACCAGTGCCCAAATCCCTTACTGTCTCTGACTTGAGAGCTCAGGAAACTGCTGCTACTTCTGTCATTACCACTTAGTCCTACCAGTGATGTTGAATACATAAAGCTCTGGGCCAGTCTCTGCTCCCATGTCTCAGATTTTTCTTCCAACTTCCTGTTTTGTTTGTTGTTATTTTGTTTTGGACTGGAGTAATATCTCACCCTGATCTTTCGTTGGTTCCATTACTTCAGATTTCAATTTGAAGCATTGTTTTAAAGGTATTTAGAGGGGAATGTTGGGTGAAGGGACTTGGCTGAGTGCTGTCTCTACTCTGCCATCTTGACTGTACCTCAGAAAGTCCTATTAATTCTCTTTTCATTTACTTCTCTCACATGGATTTTTTTATCTTCCTATTTTTAGCTACCACTACCATTTGATTTTTTTAAATCTTTTTTTTTCTTTTTAAAAATTTTATTTTATTACCTCTTCTAAGAATTCTTTTGGGCTCATGTCCAATATACATTTTTCTTTGAGGCTTTTCTTAGAGATGTTTCCAAATCATTCTCCTTTTGCATTTGCATCTTGAGCTTCTGTGTCATCATATTAGATTTTTATGGTCAGGTTCTTTGTTGTTGTTTGCTCATTTTTACAGCCTCCATTTGACTTTTGTCTTTATGTTAGAGTTGCAACTTATTGGAGGGGGTGTGATAACTGGTCTGAGCTTCTACCATTTATGTTCTGCTTTCATAGCTCACTCTTGAGACCTGTGAGTTTTCAAGGCTAATTAAATGCCACGATCTGGGGAGAGTTTTCTTCATTTTCTTGCTAGTCTTCACTTTTCTCTTCATACAGGTAAGGTTCGTACTCCCTTAGACATGACTCTCTCCTTCTCTCTGCCCTGTAACTGTGATCTAGAACTGGATGTTGGGAGACAGATCTGTTAGATGGCACCAATTCCTTATTATTCTTAGGTGCTAAGCTACTCACTGCTATTACTGCTTCCATCACAGCCTAGTGCTGCTTCTGTGGAGCTGAGCTCCTGGCCGTACCCTGCTCCAACACGTACCTTGTGTCTATCTTCTTTAGCTGTCCTGGGCTGGACAAATGACTCAGTGGGACTTTTTCTTGGCTTTCTCTCTCAGAATTTAGTTGGGTGTACTTTTTAAGATCATTGTAGAAGAGATCTGAGGAAAGTTACAGCAAAATTGCTACAATCCCACTCCACCATATTGATGCTCAACAAGTCTTGGTATATGATTGTAATGGAATGTTATTGTGTGATTAGAAATAATGAGCAAGATGATTTCATAAAAATCCCGAAAAGACTTACATGAATGCAGAGTAAAGCAAGCAGAACAAGAACACCTCACACAGTAACAACAACGTTGTATGATGAACAACAGCGAATGACTTAGCTTTTCTCAGTTACACAATGATCCAAGACAATCGCAAAGACCTCATAATGAACATCCTAACCACATTTAGAGAAAGAATTGATGACATCTGAATTCAGAATGAAGAATATTATTTTTGTCTTTCTTTTCCTTCCTTCCTTCCTTCCTTCCTTCCTTCCATAAAATGACTAATATGGCAATATGATTGACATGATTGCATATGTATAACCTATGACAGATTGCTTACTAGCTCAGGGACTGGGGAGGGTAGAGAGGGAAGGATAGAATTTGGAACTCAAAACTTAAGAAAAGGTGAATGCTAAAAATTATTTTACATGTAATTGGGAAAAATTAAAAACTTTTTTAAAAAAATAGTTAATAATTTTCAACCATGTTTGAGGCTGACTAGAGTTCTTTAGTAGGTATGCTGTCTTTTCTTGAATGGTCACATTGTTTCATAAATATATGAAACATTGTGTATATATATATATATGTGAATGAAACATTATATATACACAAAACATTGTAGATATATGAAATATTGTATATATATGTTTGTATGTATACATATGTATATGTATGTATGTATGTATTCATGTATGTATATGCTCTGAACTTGGCAATAACAGTTTTGGATGCTGTCCCAAGAATTCTTCCAGTCTGTACATTTTTTCCCCTGATTCTAAAATTCTGGTGATTTTCTTTTAGAATTACCTCATTTTTATTTCATCTTTTTTTTACAAATATTCTGGAGTAGCAATGACTTTTAAATTAAATTTCCAAATTACTTTCCCAAGTCTTTTAAAAATGTACATAAAGTATCTCAGGTCTTCTAGTTTGGTGCCTTTTTTTTTTTTACCAGGTATGAATATCAATTATTTTGTCATTGAATTTGTGAATGTATCTTATTTTCTATTGAAAGACATACGTTCTACTTTTGAATTTTTCACTAAAAACCCTTAATTTTATTCCTTATCTCATCCTTAAATTGTTTTATTACTTTATAAGAGGTGTCCAAAACATTGGTTCCTATGGATTGTACATATACTTCCCTGTTATAATAGTGATTTTAAAAAATTGAACTATTCTCTTCTAGATTTGTATTGGGAGATTTACTTTGATCACTACTTCCTAAATTCCTCAGTCTTTTTTCTTTTTTTTTGTCTATTTGTTTGGTTTTGGTTTTGCTATGTGAATTCCTAGTAGAAATTACTTCCTTTCTCCTCTTTTAGTGGCTGTTGTTGTTGAGCTTATTTTGTCTATTTCTAATTCTTTTGAAGTACTGATGAAGACTTTCTGGGTTCATATTTAACCTTTCACTCATCTATCTTGTCAGAAGTTATAATTCAATCCCATAACGTTATCTCAGGGATTAAAGGATATAGATAAAGGTGTGCTGGTTTCAACTCATACAGTTTGATGAGAGCTGATAAATGCTCAGTGTGAGCATTTACACCTTGGAAAATAGCAAGCACTATGAATTAGGGCTTGATTTATTGCTTTGCTGATTATGCAGATTTTAGAAAGTGATAGATAAATTGTTAATAATATGCAATTAAACTTAAAATAATATGCAATTAAACTTAATTTTTTTATTGCATCTTTTTAAAAGAGCTAGTTATTGAACATTTTCCAATAAACCATTAGAAATATGTATGCTAGAGTACCTAGCCAAACAAAAACTGTAGTGGACCGAGCTGAACTTCTTTCGTTATGAAGAAAGTAAGACTCACAAAGATGAAATACTTTTTTGAACTGTGAAAGTCACTTTACAAATGCAAGAGACTTACTTTTTTCTACCACTTATAGCATGTGAGTGTGAACTCCTGGCTTGTCTAGTTCTTCGCCTCTCTGGGAAATAAGTCAATGGCATGATTCTCTGACAAGAAAAGATCTTACCAGCACTTACTTTCAAGGACCCGATAAATATAAACTAGTTAAACTTAATCACACTTCTCTAGAGTGGGTGTCAGTTCAATTAGGAAGAGTCAGATTGAGTTACTAAGAGTCTCCAACAAGCAAAAAGCTGAGGGAGAAACAAAATGGAAATCTCTAGCGTGAAGAGTTCCTTGCACAAAGTAGGTGCTTAATAAATACTTATCCAATTGAAGTGAGTGGAATTGAATCAACTAACCCCCAAGCCAAGCCTTTCCTACACATCAAGTGGAAGTCTTCTTTGCTTCACTTTATATTTTGCCCTTATGCTTGTATTACCATGATAATGGATTCTGGCAGCTTTATTTTGGTTCTGCACATTGTGTAGGGGACAGGGAGCACGTTAGTAGAGAGCCTGATGGACCTAGAATCAGAAGACCTGTGCTTAAGTCAAGTGTTTGGACTGAAGCTGTTTACTCACGCTGGGCCTCAGTTGGCTCATGTGTATAATGAGGATATAATTATTTTTGCTGACTTAATGAAAATAAAGTAAAGGAGTAGTTATGAGGAAAGCCTTCTATAATCCTTAAAGTTCTTAAATAAGCACTAAGAAAAATTGTTTGCATGCACATTAGTTGTTATTGTTGTTTCTCAGCTGTTTCAGTTGTGTACAACTCATCATGACCCCATTTGGGATTTTCTTGTCAAAAATACTGGAGTGGTTTGTCAGTGAAGGTAAAATGCCTATAAATTCATCTATTTCCATCACCAGTCTATTTCAATGGAAGTTGCTGCTATTGTGAAGATGATGATCACAGGTTCTGAGACTAGCAGAATTAGAAGAAACCTTATAGATCATCATGTCTAACTCCCTCATTTCTCAATGAGGAAAGTGAAAAAGAAAAAGGTTATATAACTTTAAAAAAATAAACCAAAATAATTATTGTTGTTTTTCAGTCACATCTGGCTTTTTGTGACTCTATTTGGGGTTTTCTTGGTAAAGATATTGGAGTAGATTACCATTTCTTCCTCTAGCGCATTTTATAGATGAGGAAATTGAGACAAATAGGGTTAAATGACTTGCCTAGGATCACACAGCTAGTAAGTGTCTGAAGCCAGATTTGAACTCCAGAAGATGAGTCTTCCTGGCACTCAGCCACTGTGCCACCTAACTGACCACTGCATATGCATACTGCTTTAGAGTTTACAAAAGAATTGACATATAATGCTCTATATGAAGTCCATAACAATCATAGGAGGTAGAAAGTTAGTGAGGAGTTATTCACACCATTTGAAAAATGAAGAAATTGAGACACAGAAAAAGGAAGTAAGTTGCATCAAGTCAAGTCAGCAGCACTTGCCTTATTGAAAGTAATCTATTACCAAGAAACAATCATATTCATATATACCACAACTAATGTTTATCAAGAAATAGCAAACTCACATATTATTCTAGACTATAGCTAATTAAATAATAACACTAATTACCTATTTTATTATGGGCTATTAACACATTTAAAGAAAATGTTCAATTTTTTCAAGTGACTTCAAACAAACACAAGAAGGTATGCAATTTATCACTCTTTCCAGACTCTACAAATAGCCTTTTTTTGTGGCACATCTCACAGGTGCTGCTTATAATCAACCACTGTTATAGGGAACAACTTTGTAAAACCCTATGATTTCACATACCTCTGGGGATGAGGCAAAGGTTCAAACCAGTTCCTTTTTACAGAATTCAACCTTCCTTCACACACTCACCCTTCAGATGACTCCAGGCTTTTATCTGTCTAGTTCAAATTCTAGAAAAACATAAAGTTGCTCCCCAACCTCTAACTGGTTGTCTTGGGGGTTGTGGTGGGAAAGAGGTATCTCAGGGGGCTAATATAACCCACAGAAAATCACACAGAAGGGGAAATATTTTCTAAGTACACATGCAATGTAATCATATTCTTCCTAGCAACCCAAAGAGTAACTTGGGTCTCATTCCTCATTCCATTGATTAACCAGTTCTACCAAAAACACAACAGGAATGTCTCAGTTTTTGGTCCAGTAGTAATAAATGTCATTCTTTCTTCACCTAAAATACCCTAAATTTTGTCTCTGTATACATAATCCCTATATATGTCATGGGGGATTTAACTTGCTTGTTTAGTCCTAGATAACACAAGTGTCTAAGAGGCAGATTTCTGCTCACTAAAAGAAAAAAAAGTGGTTAAAATTAAAGGCACCATGATATAGAGAACAGAGGTGGATCTGGATCGTGCTTTTGCCATTTATAACCAGGTAGCCTTGGGCAGGTCACTTTGTTTTGTTGGGCCTTGGTTTCCTCACCTGTAAAGCACAGGAAATACTATTAGATGTATAAAGTACCTTTGAAATAAAAATCTATGATGCTTTGGGTCAATGAATCAGCTATCCAAGTGTATGGTAGCATTTGAGTCAGTTGTGATTTTCCCTTCTCTAGAAGTCTAGAATCAGGGGCTGGTTGACTACTTGTCAGGAACGTTATGGGGGGGTTTCCAGTTCCGGTAGAGGATGGACTAGAAGACCATTAGGGTCTTTTCCAACCCTGAGATTCTATAATTCTAATAAATACCAGTCGTCTAAGCCATGCAGGGTATTATCATAGAATTATCAGATGTTAGAGATTATATAGGCCAGTGGTTCTCAACCTGTGGGTCGCAACCCCTTTGGGGGGATGAACAACCCTTTCACAAGGGTCACAGGGGTCGCCTAAGACCATCAGAAAACACATATTTCTGATGGTATTAGGAAACAAGACACTGCTCCTCTATCTGTCTCCAGGTGAGTCTGCCCACATGCAGATATGCCCAAATACAAGTATTAAAGGGTAGTGGCATTGGGAAGGTTGAGAACCACTGGTATAGGCCAACCACCCCACTTTACTGATGAAGAAACTGAAGACTGAAAAAGTAGATGTGACTTACCTAATGTCCCTTAGTGAGTAGGTATAAGACCTGTGACTCAGACATGGCTTTTCCTTATAGTTCAGTGTTCATTCTGCTATACCTCACTGATGCTAAAGAATCAATGGTGTCTGATTCTGCTGTGCTGAGATGGAAGCAATGATGGTGCAAAAATATAGAAATAGATTTTTTATATACTTTTGGAAAAGGAATTGTATAAGACCTAACAATGGTTATGAAGGACAGAGTTTGTTGACCTATTCGAGAAAGTGATGACCTGCTATCTAGAGCTTTTTCTTAGGAGAATTTACATTGATCTGATTGTATTTACTTGTGAACATACATCAGTGAAGGTTTTTTTTTTTAATACCAATTCCCTTATACTAAATTCCTTTGTGAAGCATCTGGTCATGATAATTCAAGTGCTTTAACTAAAATACAATTCCTTTAGGGAATCAAGCCTTTTAAACCCATTTGCTTATTTCTGCCACCCACCTATTTGGGGGAGTAATACAGCTGTTGATAGATGCCCTGCCTCTAAGAGGAGAAACTGTTTTTATTTGAAAAGTGATTTTGGACCCATTTTCCTACTGTGGGAATAGAAGAACATATGACTCATTTCCTTATTACTTAAGATCAAGTCCCTGCTATAAAGTATTTCTCATGGGGGCCTTGGGACTTTTCAGGGATAACTGTGTCTGTGTCTGAAAAATTAGAGATGAATCCTTTGTTTTTCATAAAAGAAATCTGAAGGTTAGATAGGGAACAAGATTGGAACTGTAATTTCATTGGTATAGGGAACTCCCTTGTGAGAAAACTCCCTCTACCAAGTGGTACTTTCTCTGAAACTTATAGTCTTAGAGATTTGCCCTAAGCACTAAGAACTTAAGTAGTTTTCCCAGGGTCACATAAGTAGAATGTGTGAGAAATAGTATTTGAAGCCAAATCTTCCAGGTTCCAGATCCAGCTCTCCACCCCCAAAGGTATCACATATGAGACCATACATGGCCCTGCAAAAGTCCTGAATGCTGTCTAAACAAGTTTAAAATGCAATTGGAAAATGTTTTAAAAATATAATACTAAATAACATTAATTTCTGTTTTTCCAAGTAAATACAAGACCAGCAGGGATCTGTTTCCATTTGAGTTCAACACTGCTACATTATGCTATGTGATTTCTTTTCCATTTGCCTTTAAGAAACAAAACTATTTTTAATGTTCTGCATGTAAGATACATACTTCAATTAAAGTCCTCCTCCAGTACCTTATTGTGACTTGGAGACCACTTTTGGTTCTCCAAGGTTAGACTGGAGGTGCTAACAAAGGGGAAAGCTGTTCAGTTTCAACTGCATAGCAGACTGTGTATGTCTATCATCCTAGATTCAGTTTTTCAAACTCAATAAAAAGAGAGAGTTGCTACAAGACTAGAAACCAGGTAATGAAGATTTTCACTATTCAGAAAAATCATATCCTAGGTCTTAAGGTGTTATAATCTTTGTTGGTAGGAGGAGCAGCCATATTAGTGAAATCATAGGTACTCCACTATTCCTGATATAGGTCTGATATCTTATGATTGTTTATCCTGTAAATGATTAAAGAAAACCATTTGAATACACTTGGAACATACTATGTTGGTGGTAGAGAACTCACTCTAGATTCAGAAACATGTTTTTTATTTGTAGCTTAATAATTATCTCAGCTAGGTGGTATAATGGATAAAGTGGCAGTCTAGGAGTCAGGAAGACTCATCTTCCTAAGTTCAAATCCGTCTTCAGACAGTTACTAGCTGTGTGACCCTGGGCAAATCACTTAACATTTGCCTCAGTTTCCTCCTTTGTAAAACAAATTAGAGAATGAAAATGGCAAACCACTCTAGTATCTTTGCCAAGAAGCCCCCAAATGGGGTCACACAGAGTCAGACATGACTGAACAACAACAATTACTTCATATATATATATATATATATATATATATATATATATATATATATGTATATATCTATCTATCTATCTATCTATATATATACATACATACATATATATGTGTGTGTGTGTGTATATGTGTGTATGTATATGTGTATGTATGTATGCATACACATATACACATATACAAAAATGTCTGATTACATGCACATGTATGTGTGTACACATATATGCATCTGAAAATACTATATATGTATGTATGTATTCGTGTATGTATGTATGTATGTATGTACGGACCCACCCTCTTTCTTCCTCACTTGGAAAATGTAGGGGTTGGACACAGTGATCTAAAGTTCCTTTTGGTTCTGATAGTCTATGAACCTGTGATCATCACCTTCACAATGATAACAGCTTCCATTGAAGTAGAATGACAGAGTTACAGACACTTTCCCTACATTGTTTTCCAAGGTCAAAATATCACTGCAAGGGATGTAGTACAAATCATATTACAACTGGTAAAACTGAATAAGCTAGGTGGTGCTGTGGGTATAGTATTGGCCATGTAGTAGAACCTCCTGAGTTCAAATCCAGCCTGAGACCCTTACTAGCTGAGTGGTTAGGTAAGTCAATTAACCTCTGTCTGCCTCAGTTTCCTGAACTAAAAACATGGGGATGATAACAGCACCTACCTCCCAGGGTTTTTGTGACAATCAAATGAGATCTTATTTATGAAACACTTCGCACAGTTCCTGACCTATAGGAGGTGTTTCATAAATGCTGTTCTTGCTGCCTCTTCCCTTCTTCCCTCCTTTTTTTCCTCCCCCTCTCCCTCCCTCTCTCCCTTCCCCCCTTTCTCCCTCCCTCCATCCATCCCTTCATCCCTCCCTCCTTCCTTCCTTCATTCCTTCCTTCCTTCCTTCCTTCCTTCCTTTCTTCTTTCTTCCTTCCTACCCCATGGGTAGAATGATCTGACCAAAGTAACAGTAAAAACCAGAACTAGAACCCAGTCTTCTAACAACAAGTTCTGTTCTTTTCTGAAAAATTAAAATGTTGGGCTAGATAGATGATTGCCAAGGTCCCTTCTGCTCCTATAACATTCTAATGGCTTTAAAAGGATGCCAGCTATTGCAGCTCCATTATTACTTCTATGCAGGGCGTGGCCTCATTTTTTTGTTCAATTTCATTGAACAAGTAAGATGATATTTCATCTTGGTTTTGATTCTGAGTTTTTTCTCAGAAATGTCTGTGTATGTGTTAAGTATTCTGTAGAGTATCTATTCTATAACATGAAATAATAATACACACATTTCTTTGTGTTTTGAGCTCCTCTAAAAATGTGCCTCCTATGTTATTCCACTAAAATGAAATACTTGCTCTTTTCTTGCTTATAATTTGTCTTACATTTCATTGCTTGTGAGGGAAATTTGTCTTTTCCCCCACAACAAGTGAATTTATCTTCTCCTCTGTTGCTTCCACAAAGTTAATATTTTTCCCTTTTGTCCCCCCCAAAGTGAATTATTCTCCCCTCCAGCCCCCCAGAAAAGCACATTTGTATATTTGGTCCCCACAGTGAATTTTTCTTCATTCCCTAGTTCTCAAAATTTAATTTTCTTCTTCTGACTTTTACCCACAGGTAATTTCCTTCCCTTCATTTCCCCTCAGTGGATTTCTTTACTTTCACAAATGTAATTTTTTTCTTCACTGTTCAAAAGGTTTAGGGAAGCTCAGTTCTATGTGTTTGTGATAAGCTGTGATAAGCCACAAAGCCCTGCAGAAGGGCCTTTCCAACGACTGAGAGTTAATGACACTTACTACCTGTTTAACTATCGTTGAACACTTCTCCAATTTAAACTTCAGTTACTTCTATGAAACGAGGAAGTTGGATTATATAACAAGGTCTTAATCTTTTTTTGTCGTTGACCCTGCTTGATAGTCAGATGAAACTTAAAGCTACTCACAGCTTGTGACCTATATTCATAATTGAAAAAAAGTGATAAATTTTAGTTAGAGGTTAATGAAAACAAAGCATTTTTTTTCTCTTCCAAGTACATAGCCCTCCCTACCTCCCCACAACACACCCTGAATTTAGCCATAGAACTCCTTGGTGGTCCATAAAACCCATGGACCAGATGATCTATAAAGTTCCTTCTAACTGTCAAAAACCTACTGTTATAGTGAATGTATCAAGGATTTGAGATTTCACTAGCATGGGTCATCTATAATTTATAATCTTAGAGAGTTGCCTGAGGCTCAGGGAGGATAAATGATTTTTCCATGGTCACACAGCTAGTAAACATCAGAGGTGGGACATTTCCTAATTCTAGATGTCACACTCTAGTAATTTGTGATATTTTCTTTCAGACTGAAGGGAAAAAGAAATCTTAACATAACTTTAATTTCATAGTTCTATTGGTACCATTGGTTTGGGAGTAAAGAAGTCTTGGGTTCAGATCATGGCTCTGACACTTTGTTGTTGCTATGCAACATTCAATCAATTTCTTCCCCTTTATGTACTGATTTCCTCATCTGTAATAATGCAGGAATTGGATGAAATTTCTAAGAACCTTTCTAACTCAATGGGTCGTATAACCGCATTCCAAGGAGCTCTGTTATCAATAGAGAGTACTTGAGGGCAGTAGTACTTGTTCTCTACTCTGAGGCAATTGATAATGGGCTCTGCCAATCCACTCTGTGTGTGTGTGTGTATGTGTGTGTGTGTGTGTGTGTGTGTGTGTGTGTGCATGTATTGACTTGAAATTATTAAGCTAGTTGCTTCAGACAGTGCCAGTGTTAATAAAAGTCTAGGAAAGCTATTACAATAAGATTTTCAAGGACATGAAGTCCCCTTGTTCTTTATCAAATTGTGGATTTGAACTGAAACTATTCAGGGTTATTAAAATTCAGTCTTCTTAGTCTTCCCTTGTACCCCCAGGCTGTGTCTGTTGGTACCTTACTTGTTTTTTTCTGGTTGTACTGGATGTCAGATGTCAGTGGTTTTAGCCCTGGGTGGATGACACTATTTCCTTTTATGTATGAGTAATGTGGGAACTGAGAAGTCAGATGAGTTGCCTAACTCCTCAATATGGCTATCAGTAATGCAAGTCTGCCTATCATCTCTTGCCAATAGCATGGTTGGGATTCTATCTCCAAATGTCTGAGATACCTTCCTCCTCCCTTGCCTTTTTATTAGACCATCTATAGAAAATCACAGATGTAGAGCTGGAAGGGACAGTAGAGGTCCTCTCATTCAGTTATCTCTGATTTTACAGGAAGGTTAAGTGATGTACTCAAGGTCACACAGATATCAGTGCTGCAGTAATTGAACTCATGTCCTCTGATTCCAATCTAGTTTTCCAAATATACCACACAACCTTTGATTTCATCCTTTGTGAAAAAAAAGATCTCAAAGTCAAGACTTCTTTCCTTCAGGTAGTCTTCTCTGAGGAATCCTGCTCCCTTAATTGTGTTCTCTCCACACTTAAATACTTCATTTAGATTAGAATCTCATATTTAGAAAGGTCCTATCTCAACCTAGTTCACACTTGTATCTAAGCAAAGATTTCCTACACATATAATTGATCATTTGTCTTGTAAAAAGGGCAGAAGGATAGAACTCCAGAACTGTAGGAACCTTACAAGCTATGGAAAATGGAGACAGATGTGAATCTTGAAATGGATAAGGCATTCTATGAGACTGAAGGGAGGAGTTAATACATCTCAGGCATAGGAAGAAAGCTTGTGCATGGACACAGAAATAGATGATAGGATGGATTGTTTGAAGAACATGAGGAAGGCAAGTTTGGCTAGACTATAGAGTTTGGGAAGCAGGAGTTATATATAAATACTTAGACTGAAAAGGTGATTTGGGTCTGTGTTGCAAAAGGCTTTAAAAACCAGGGAGGTTCATATTTATGAGAATAGAAAATATTGGAGTTTATTGAGAAGCAGAATGCCATGATCAAACCTATGCTTATGGAAATAATTTTGGAAAATTGGGGTCATGTCTTCTATTTCTTTCAGTTTCTTTTTTTTTTGTTTTGTTTTATTATAAATTATCATATTTTTGAATTCTTTTTTCTCTTTCCACATCATCTATGCATATTCTGTGTACTTGCCAAAATGTTTGTTAGTGAATTAAATAGTGCTTCAGTGGTCTGGCAGTGTTAGTGGTATTTCCCAAAGTGCATTTAAAAATGAAAATAAAAAACAATGATCTTTCTCCCCTAGTAGGATAAGAAAAGTAGCTAAGACATTGTCAAATTGGACTCTTTAAAAGTGAATAAAAATGAAATTGAAGCATTAAAAAAATATCATTAAAAGAGGTTGGAGCAATCATTGGGTCTATTTCCCTCATTCTCCAAATGTGGTATGTGAGGCTTAAAGAATCAAAATGACTGGTCAAAGGTCACTCAGCAAGTAAGTGGCTGCTCTCAGACTCAATAATTCCCAGTTCTTTGATCTTTTCACTACACCAAGTCAAGTATTCTTTCTACTGAACCAAGAATAGAGTAATAGAAGAGATTGAAAGAGGCTCCATCAAGTTTTCCAAGGCTCCTGTGGAATGACATACAGCAATGTGCAACAATGTCAGCCTTGTCATGATGTGTCAGAGGCAGCTCAGTGTGGAAGGTGTTAGTGCTGAGAAGAACACACGGAGGATGCAAATACATCCTGAGGCTGGCACAAAATCAGAGTGTATTAGAGGCATATCTGTAACAAAGGGGAATTTCTGAAAAGTGTCAGTTTCTTTGGTCCCCTACTAGGTATGTTACAGAGAAAATTCACATCAGCTGTGTGGAAAATTCATCTTCTGATCCTAAAACAGCTGCCAACCTGTCCATGGTACATGACAGCTGGAAGAAATTTCATTCTTAAATCACTGTTTCAAATGCAAACACTCACTGAATTGGTTAAAAAATAGAGAAGGGCTGAAAGGAGATGAGAGCAGATAGTCATGAGGCTTGGTGAGGAGGGTTTGGGGGGAAGGAGAGGAATTGATGAAGAAAATGAAATGAACTTTGAGTGACTCTTAAAGACAACTCTGTGGGTTTCAGATAAGTTAGCTGTCAAAATTCATTTTCTTACAAGACAAATTTCATTCTGTATTGCCTATGAAGGTTTCATTTGATATGAAGTCATGTTCCTAAACTGGATTTTTTCACTTTATTTCTTTAAAGAAACTTAGGATAAGGTAGGAGTTCTCTGGCCTGAAGGTACTAGAATGCTAAGCTTTTGACAAGTTTTAAGAACTATCTTCTGGAACCAGTTCGAGAAAAATAACGATCAAAGAAATAGTATTGAATAAGTATCACGCTACTATTCCAGAATTATAGAATCTCAGATTGGATGGAACCTTAGAGACTATTTAGACCTGAACAACCAATCCTCTATAGACTATTCTCAGGGAGAACTAATCACCTTTCAAGGCAGCCCATTCCATATTTCTGTGACTCTGTGTAGTACCAACACTGTATTTTTAGTGTCTACAGCAGCTATGAATATGCCAGCATAATTCTGAATCACAAAATATAATAGACTCTCCACATGTAAGACAGAACCAAAACATTTATTTAAACACAAGAAAGCCAAATCTCTCATAGCAACAAAGAAATCTATACCTAATAACACTGCAGAGGACACCATTATCCCCAAGCCTTCCCCCTGCTGGAGCCTTCCCACAAACACTCTCAGGGTGCTACCTGTTTCCTCTCTCTCCCTCAGCTCTAACTGTGCTGACCAACTTCCTCCCAGCTCTGCTCCACCCTTCCTGTTCCACCCCTTCCTGCTCCACCCATTTGGCAAGCTTTTCCTATCACAGACTCATGTGACTCAGGTTTCCATGTTATTTAAACAGGTCACATAGGCTTGTTAATGGATGGGAAAGATCTTCCCATTAAGCAAAAATACACTAACAATATACCTTGGGAAAGTTACTTCACCTCTTAGGGGACAGAAATGTGCCTGTGACATATAAGTTTAATTTGTATTATTAACACTTTCCCCATCACTTCTTGAGACTAGACAATCAATGGAACAATAAATTGAATCTGATTTGTAATATTTTCTGATTCCTGTGGTATAAATGCTCACACTGAAAATTTAGCCATCAGCTTGAGACTTGGTTCAAACTAGATATAGCATACTCCTACTGCCAGACCTTTTCTAAATTTTGTGACAGAATATTACAAATTAGGTTCACGGAAATTTCTTTTCTGACAGTCAATGACTTTTATCTGAACAGAGGCATAGAAAACGTTTTAAATGAACAGCAAATCTTCTTTAACAACTCTCACGGGGGTCTGAGGGTGGTGGCAGAGTCAAGATGGTGGTTTAGACGCAGCAAAACTCCACAGCTCTCCCCATAACAACCTCAAATACCTATAAAATATGACTCTAAACAAATTTTAAAGCTCCAGAACTCACAAAATGAAAGAGTAACAAAGCTCCCACTGAAGGCACCCTTGCAGGCAGACAAGAAGGGTTCATTGCAGTGCACTGGGAACCCAGACCTGCACCACATGATCCCATGGCTGCAACCCTAGGGCGGCCAGAACAAGCTGCAGCTGGCAGCTGTGGCATTTTCCAGAATTATCAACCCATAAGAAACAAGGACTAAGTGAAAGGTCAGTGGAACTCAGCTAAATTCGGGGGAGAGGGTCCAGCCAACTGCCCCAGGACTAGAAGCAGTTGAAGCAGTGTCCCTGCAGCCACCTCCATGTGGCTGCTTCAGAAGCTCCCAGCCTGCAGGTTGCAGGGGGGCCAAGTGATCATGCAGAGCCTAAGTGCTCTTGGTTTGAGCTGTCTGGATTGAGATCATGGTCTTGGGTGGTGGTCCTGAGGTATGTGAACAGTGAGCCAAAGCTGATGGGAGCTACAGAAATGGTGGCCTCCTAATAGCTCTAGCAGCTGTGAAAACCCCAGGGATTTAGGACAGAGCTCTCCCCTCTGAAAGCAGAGTTCTACTGAACATAAAAGTCAAGCAATTTACTGGCAACATGAGTAGGCAAAGGAAGCAAAGCAAGCCCAGCAATGCAACTTTAGATTCTTTTTTGGGGGAGCAAAAAGGATCAAAGTATGGAACTAAAGGAAGACAACACAGTCAGAACTTGCATATCAAAAGCTTCCAAGAAAAATATAAACTTGTTACAAGCCATAGAGAAGCTTAAGAATGATTTTGAAAACCAAATAAGAGAAGTGGAGGAAAAAAATGGAAAGGGAAATGAGAATGATATAAGAAAATCATGAAAAGAGAGTCAACAACCTGACTGAAGAAAATAACACCTTAAAAAATAGATTAACTCAAAGGGTAAAAGAGACCCAAAAAGCCAATGAGGAGGAGAATGCCTTAAAAAGTTGAATTTGCCAGATGGAAAAAGAATCTCAAAAGCTTACTGAATAATTCCTTCAGAATTAGAGTGGAGAAAATGAAAGCAAATGACTTTATGAGAAATCAAGATACTATTAAACAGACCTAAACAAATGAAAGAATAGAAGGCAATGTGAAATATCTCCTTGAAAAAACACTGACCTGGAAAATAGATCCAGGAGAAACAATTTAAAAATTATTGGACCACTCCCGACACTTCCTCCTCTCCTCCTCTGGCACTGTGGGAGGGTTGGGGGGGCAGGCGTGATGGATACAGTGTGAGTGTAAAAGAATTCTTTGTGGATACAGAAGCAGATGCTGAGAACATAAACCCAAAGAAATTTTGCCCAACCGTCGATCACTTCCTGTCCTGCCTCCTAAAATTAAAGATGACAACAGCAACACGACAAGAAGTTCTCAGTCTGTACCGCAGGATTTTCAGGCTCACAAGGAAGTGGCGTGCAGCCTCGGGGCAGATGGAGGACACTCTCAGAGAAAAGCAGTACATTATAAATGAAGCCAGAACATTGTTCCAGAAAAACAAAAATGTACACCTGCCTCCAATGGCCCTCACCCCCCTAAAGAGTCGTGGACTTCAGACCCAGGAGAAGCTAAGGAAACTTTCCAAACCATTATATCTCAAGTCTCACAATGAAGTTTCTTAATCCAAGAAATAGGTTCTCTGTATGAACTGTGGTCCAGACAGGACCTGAGTACAAACTAGATGATGAATCTTTTCTCCTTGAC
>CM053581.1:199835852-199860080 GCA_028627135.1 Pseudochirops cupreus
GGGGGGGGCAAGGGAGGGAAGAAAATCTGAAACTCAAGTGATTGTGGAACTGAATCTTGTAAATTAAAAGTAAATGAGTAAATAAAAAAAATTAAAAAAAATACTCATATCTGGGCGTATCTGCATGTGGGCAGACTCACCTGGAGACAGATAGAGGAGCAATGTCTTGGTTCCTAAGACCATCGGAAATGTGTTTTCTGATGGTCTTACGCAACCCCTGTGAAAGGTCATTCGATCCCCAAAGGGGGCACAACCCACAGGTTGAGAACCGCTGCTCTACAAAGTCCCCTTTTCTAGTAGGAAATACATGATATCAATATTGTTTTCTAATAATCTTTCTTAAATAAGTTATTTACTTTAGTCTTCAAAGTTCATTTCCACAAGATTTTGTGTCCCAAAATTTCTCCCCATCTCTCCCCTCCCCGCCACTCCAAGATGGCATGCATTCTAATTATCCTTTCCCCTAGTCTGCTCTTCCCTCCATCATCCCCCATTCCCCTCCTCCTCACTTTCTTGTAGGGCAAGATAGATTTCTATACACCATTTTCTGTACATCTTATTTCCCAGTTGCTTGTAAAAACAGTTTTTAACATTTGTTTTAAACCTTTGAGTTCTAAATTCTCCCCCTTCTTCCTTCCCTACCCACTGTCATTGAGAAGGCAAGCAATTCAATATAGATTAGACGTGTAGTTATGGGAAACACTTCCATAATATTCATGTTGTGAAAGATCACCCTCTGATCAGCTGCTCAATCCCCACACCATCTGTGAGCCAGGAGCTCTGGAAGTAGTCCCTGCTGCTGCTGCCACCACCGTGACTACCACCACCAACGCCACCACCACAGCTGCCACAGCCACTTCTGTAGCACTGGGATTGGGGCTTGACCATGCTCCTCTCTCATGTAGGTCTGACAGAGTTTTCCCAGTGAGCTTCTATTCTGTCTTTGGTGTTTGTGGGCTGAAAATTCTGGAAACTGCCACAGCTTCCAGTGATTCAGTTCCCTGGGAAATGCTCTGGTCTCTTCTGTGCTAGCATGGCCCACATTGGACTGGGCTTTGCTACCAGCCCAGTGTGATAGACCCTTCCTGTTGACTCTCCGGGCTCTTCTGGTCTGGAGATCTGTCTCACTCCATCATTTTGTGGGTTCTGCTACTCTAGAATTTGTTCAGAGTCATTTTTTACAGGTATTTGGAGGCATTTGGGTGAGAGCTCAAGCAAGTCCCTACTTTTACTCCACCATCTTGGATCCTAATAATCTAACTTTTACAGAATCATCAGAAGTAGATAGTCAATGCATTCATTCTATTATCTCTCAAGAAGTAGAACTTAAAAGAAGTAGTTTGCAGTAAATCCGTAAGTCTATCATTAGGGAAGACAGGGAAGGTAGGGAAGGTAGGGAAGGTGGCACAATTGATAGATCACTGTTCTTGGAATCAGGAAGACCTGATTTCAGATCTGGCCTTTGACACTTTCTAGCTGTGTGACCCTGGACAAGTCACTTAACCTTATTTGCCTTAATTTCTCATTTGTAAAATGAGCTGGAGAAAGAAATGATAAACCACTACAGTATATTTGCCAAGAAAAACCCAAATGGTGTCACAGAATCAGACACAACCAAAACAACTCAGTAACAACAAATCTTCAGGGTGTTTGAATAGTTAATAAAGACTGTAGATTTGGATGCAGGGTGTTGGCATATACTAGACACATAATTTAGGTATAGTTAACTCCTCTAACAATTGTACCAATTTACTACTAAGAAACTTTCTTTACCAACACGAATGGCAAGATTTTTCCTGCAGTTTAAAGTCTTATGGAGTTAAATGACTTGCCCAGGTTTAAATAACCGAATTTGAACCCAGGTCTTCTTGATTCTGCTAATTACATACTTACAATATAATAGGTGAGCTAAAATATGTTAATAAATGTTTACATGAAATAAGAAGACAGAAGTACCTCATCTCTGAAGTACCTCATTTAAAACTTATGATGGCTTCACAGATGAGGCACTGTTTTACTTGAATCTTGAAGAATTAGTAATAATGGATAAAGCTGAGCAAGAAAGCTTTGTCTGGGCAAAGAAGCATGGAGCAGTGTATTCTGGGAAAGTAAGTCATCCATTTTACAACTTTCTTACATTTAGTTAGTATCTAAGAGGTATGGATTTTATAAGTGAATTCTTCTCCCATTGCCCATCTTGTATGCCATGTGCTTCTATCCTGTTTACATAGAATTTAACTTAATGAATTAAAGAGTTGTAGACTAGAAATGAAGTCCATTTTTAATCTAGTACATTATTTGGATGACGAGTCCCTTGATTTCTCTTTTTATTGATCTACAATGAAAGTAGAATAACTTATCACCTTGGTAATTTAAACCAGACATCTAGTTGTTCTAACTCAGAACTTCATAAAATCTGTTTTCACTGATGTAAATATTCCATGCACCGAGACAGATAACAGCCCCTCCATTGTTTAATAGATGGAATATAGGAGTTGCTGGAGCCAAAAATTCATCACTAGGTGGCCAGATTTCTGTTGATTAACCTTTGTGGACTTTGCTATATTAGCCTTTAGAAGACACATCTTTACAATTCAATTCAACTTAAAGAACATTGATTAAGTGCCTGTGGTATTCAAGACTGTCCTGGGGGCTGGGGATAAAGAGGGAAAAGTGAAACATTCTTTCCTCAAAGAGCTTATCTTTTGCTGGGGATGCTGGATATGACACATTACAAATATCTACATTAAGTGGAAAACTGGACGAATGCCCAGAGGCAGAGATAGGGGCACAGACAGAGACAGGGAAAGAGATAACTAACAACTAGGAAGAAGGTTGGGATGGAGTAATGTTGGGAGATAAGGAAAGGCTTCACAGAGTAGCTGTTACCTGAGTTGAGGTTTGAAGAAAGACAAAAATTCTGAGAGCTAGAGATGAGGGAGTGCATTCTAGACATGAAAGATAACTTGTAGAAGTGTATAGAGGTGGAAGATTGAATGTAGAGCTTGGGGAAGCACTAACGGTCCATTTTGCCTAAAGCACAAAGTTCATGAAGGGAAGTATGAAATATGTCTGCAAAATTAGGAAGGAACTAGATTGTGGATGGGCTAAAGGCCAGACTAAAGATTAAACATTTTATCCTGCAGGCATTGTGCAGCCATTCAAGGTTTTTTTGAGGAAGAGAGTTACATGATCGGATAAGTATCTTAGAAAGATTATTTTTACAGTCATGTGGAATTCAAATTCAAACAGGTAAGGAATTGGCAAAGAAGCAAGTTAGGAGGCTATTACAGTAATGCAGGTGGGATGTAATGAGAACCTGAAACTAGAATAATGCCTATATGAATGGAAAGGGGATCAATTTAAGAAATTTTGTGAGATACCATTTATGACTTGACAAATGGTTGGATATGGTGGATCAGAAAGAAGGAAATTAAGAATTACTGAAATGATAAGCCTCCGGGATTGAGTGGATAGTGGTATCCCCAAAAGAAAGTAGGAAGTGTGGTGAAAGAAAGTTGTTTTGTTTTTTTTTGAGGGGGAAGGTAGTATGTTAAGAAGATTTTTCTTTATTCACTTGATGACCACCATTTCCTTAAGGCAGCTAGTCACATTAATATCTAGACCTCCAGTTCAGGTAATTAGCTGTTAGTGATAAGAGAATTTCTTGCTCTGATTTATTACCTCTATTTACTTAAACTGAGACATCAACTTATCCTACCTGTCTTATCCTGTCTGTCTAATTTCTGCTTTGCCTGTTTTCAAAATTCTAACTTTTGATATCAGCTTTAGGTCCAATGTTTGCTGGTCAGTTTATTATTTTATCTTATGTGAATCTTTAACTTTGCCATCAGTTCTTTGATGTATACATGCTTTCTTTTCTTTGCCCTCCAAAATGCCAATTCAATCCACCCTGCTGATGGAACAGGTGACTATGTAAGGTTACTGAAAATGTTATTTGGGGCTCATTGGTCTTTGTGTGCCATGGAATTGTGCTCCAGAAATATAATAAACTGGTTATTATAATGTCTCTGTGTTGCTAAATATGATTGATAGCAGTGCCTATAACTAATCCTTAATTTTTTTTTCATGTTAGTAGATAATGAGTTCTGTTTTGGACAGGTTAGGCTTCAATTGCCTCAGATATATTTTGGAGAAGATGTCTGGAAAGCATTGCCAATGGGTCAAAATAGCACTACCCCCTTGACCACCACCTTGCCTCTAATCCAGGAGAAGACAATCTAGGACCTTGTGTCTAAGAGCCCTAAGAATATCAACATCTTCTAGACCACTATCCCTACTTCCAGTTTGATCCCCTTAGTCATTATCTAAGTTGACAACACGTATGGAGAACAACCCCAACATCCACGTTGCCTCCAAATACTGACCAGTGAGGACCATGTTAACCCCAAATGCTTCAGAACTGCTGCTTCTTCCTTGCCCTCCAGCTATCATCTATTAGAATTGGAACAACCCTTGTGGACATACAGTTTGCTTACCTGCTTCTTTAGGTACTGAAACCCTTTCTTCATCAGAAACCATAGTTCCCAAAGAATCAGAAAAGAAAATTCCACCAAAGTCTTTGTCACTCTTAGATTGCTCAGTATTTGAGACAAGTATGGTTGTATTAATGGAAATGGCATTACAAAAAAAAAAAAGGAAAAAAAAAAGAAGATGCTTTATCATGTGCCTTGCTATTGAACACTAAGGACCACTTGTCCTTTGCACCTGAATTACAGCTGAAACTTCCTATATATGTTGTCTCATCTCATTAGAAAGTGGCTTCTTGAGAGAAAGGACTGTCTTGCTTTTCTGTTTGTATCCTTAGTGCTTAGCACATTGATCCATCCATCCATCCATCCATCCATTCATTCATTTGTAATTGAAACCCATACTTAAATGAGATAACATTTGTTGTTTTGTTATTTGTTATTGTTAATTTAATTTGTTAATTATTTGTTATTTTACATTTTTAAAATGTACTTAGCACAATGTCTGGCACATAGAAGGTACTATATAAATGTTTATTCCTTTCTCTTCCCCTTTTCAATGCCAGAAGGTTGTTGTGAGGATCTAATGAGATACTTTGTATATAGTATTTTACAAACTTCATAGCAGTATATAAATATTAGCTGCTATTATTCTTTTTAAATTTTTATTATTTTGCTCCATTGACATAGCCAGGAGACCAGGGTCACCCCTGCATCATCATGAGGCATTAGAGGAGGAATTAAGTGAAAGGTTGTAAAATTAGACTCGCAGATTTGGAAGGCATAACCGAGGTCATCTGGTATAGCCTGTGCCAAAATAGAAATGTCCTTTACAATAATCCTGTGAAGGGGACAGCTATTCTCAGATTGAGGAGTTCTGATAGTTCATCAATAGAGGCTGAATAAATATTAAAACAAAATACAAGGAGATAAAATCATGAGATTCATCCTATTATGTATATAGTTCAGTCCAAAACAAAGGAAGCTATCATTTAATTCATTCTTATATTCCTGTCAACTAGTTTCTTAAAGAAAATTTACCCTACCCTTCTTAATACTGATCCTCCAATGTCATCTTTCCCGTGATCTATTTCTTTTTGTTTCACAACAATTAGTAAATGACTCACTGACATTTTTTGTAGTTTTATGTTTGTTCCTTATCTTTCATTTGAGAAAAATCATGAAATGTTTTTACATATAAAAGGAAGAATGATGTAAGAAAAAGAAATCTATATTTGGAACCAAAGGATGTGAGTTCAAATCCTGGCCTTTTGCTCCCTATGTAATCCTTGGCAAGACTATGTTTCATGTGGGGTATTTGGAATAGATTACCTCTACATTCTCTTTTGACATTTCAAAATCCCCCTTATTATTATGATTTCATTTTCTGGCAGAATGTGTATGTGTATATATATATATATATATATATATATATATATATATATATATATATATATAATATGCAGTGGATTTTAGAAAGCTCATATTCGGAGTCATTTTTAAAACAATGTACAATATGTTCCATCCATAAGAAGTATTTTATACCCTCCTTGAAGTGATGAAGAATCCAGCTAATTATTTAAAACCATGAAAACCCTAAGCTGCTTCTTTCTGTTCTTCAGAAGTCTGTAGTTGAATTGTTTGAGCATTATTAATGTTATAGAAAGATAGGTGCTACAATAAGAAAACTAGAATATCTTGGAGAATAAATGAGCGTATCATTTCACTTAATTTCTGTCAGGATCCTTGTAATTCCTTCCATAAACTGACAAACTACTAACAAATAAAATTAAGCAAAAATGAATGACAGAATATTTTGCCATTGTGTTCACCATATATTATAAGTGAATGGTAAATTTTTAAGAGAAAGAGGAAAAGTTGTGTTCAATCATAAGGCTTTCCATATTTCACAGATGATTTATTGTTATTTGTTATATATTTCACAATCAATTCACAGAATACTTCACTTAGAGAAAATACAGCAAACAGGTATCTCCCACCTGGGGGAAGAAAGTGTGAGTCAGACATATGAAGGGCAAAACAGATGAAAGACAAATTTTTTCAGGACCACAATAGATTCATCCACAGGTCACCCCGTTGTGAAGTCTTCCCAGATATTTTCCTCTTCCTTAGAATATTCTTGGAAAATGAAACAGGTCAATTTGAACAATTATAATATATGAGGTCGTTCTGCTTAGTATCATCTAATCAGAATTTATTTCTTTTTATCATATTTTCTGCCTTGACGTTGTTTATATATTTTTCCAATCAAGGAAACAGCTTATTACAGAGGAAAAGAATGGGAGAATAAACTTCAATAGGAATTGGCCTATTCTAATAATATCCTAGTTATCCAGTGACACTGAACCAATGATCACATTTCTTGCAGTTTCTATTATCCATCACAAAAACATGAACAGTGAAGTAACCCCACCTAAGACCACTGAGTGGAGAGGAGAGGCCAGACATTTTATTCTGTGAGTGATTCGTGAGGGCAGCCTAGGCTTTCATTCAGAGTTTATTGAATTTTTATTGTGTTGACGACATTACCACTTTAACTAGATTTCTCATCTAGTTCCTTAGGCATATGGCGGATTAGAAAAGGAAAGGGAAATTATTATTGATGGGTTAGACACAGTCACAATAGCACTTAGCACAGTGCATGGAACATAAAAGGTACTTAACAAATACTTGTCTTAACAACAGTAAGAAGTGTTAGTCTAACCATGAGGTGACACACCACTAGGAAAACCAGATAAATTGACTCAGAATGCATGACCATGACAGCCTGGGCTCAATTAGTAATGTGTCAAACACCATTGTAAAAATTTGGCTATCCAGATTGGAGGGAGATAGCTTGAGGCACTGGATAGAGTACTGAACTTAGAATCAGAAGACCTGGGTTTGACTCCTAGATAGGTTTTTCCATACACTATCTGTATAAACTTGAACAAATAGTTGCCCCTCTCTGAGCCTCAGTGTACTTACCTGTCATGTAAAGTTAATAATGCAGGATTGATATGAGGATTGAATTTGATAATATGAGAAAGATATCTTGCAAAACATAAAATATTATACAGATGTAAGTCATCATCATAATTATTATCTAATAGAAATTTATTCTAACAATCTTAGAAATGAGAAAGTAGCTATTATGTCTATAGTTATTGATGTCTTCCTCAGTCACACTTTGGGGCAGTAATTTTATCCATTTCTTTTTTCCTGCACATTTTTTTATATCTTCCCTTACTCCAGGTACTTTGAGATAGCTCCTTTGATGTCCTTGCAATTGTATTATCTCCAATAAGTGCATCTTCTACTATATGTATACTTGATGAACTTCTGTTACTTTTCCCATTTTGTTTTCTTCAGTGTCACTTTTCTCCCTTCCATAAACACATTTGGGATTGTCAGGTTAGACAGTATAGCAGTTCCTCTGTTCTTAATGGTGGAAAAAAAAATGTTTCTTAAAAATGTCTGCAGAATTTCCCCTATCTTTCTTGCAATCCTTCTCCTTCCAGTCTCATCTTTAAATACTTCCACCTCCTTTTGCTGCTGCTTAACTTTAGTTGGCTATTTCACCAAGCAATCTTCAAGTTGGGATATTCCTCCATGGCTTTTCTTTATATCATGAAGTGAAACGGCTCATAAATTTCCACCATCCTTTTCTCTAAGTTTTGACAACTGAGTTTCTATTTTAAATTGCCATATTTCTCTCCTTGGCAAGTAAGTCAAATGTTTGGACAGTCAGGCCCCTTTTATGTTCTTATTACTTCTTTGTTGTGACAATGGATTTATCTCAGTTAAACTTCTTTATAGAATGATTGTAATTAGTGTCTATGAACTTTCATTCATCCATCGACATATTTTTTTGCATTTTTTTATTTTTGAAAAATATTATCACTTTTGGAATAGGTCAAGTTAGAGTTGTTTTATTTTAATTTCTTTTATACTGTTTTTTCTAGCTTGGCATTAATTTTAATATTTGCTTGAATGAGTCAGTCAGTGATCAGCCTATAAGCAGATGGCTGAGTTAGTTAATAAGTCAGCATAAACCAGTCAAAATAAACTACGTTTTTCTTAATGTTATTCAGAGTTTATTATGGTAAGTAGTGGGCAGCTAGGTGGAACAATGGATAGAGTGCCAGGCCTGGAGTTGGAAAGACTCATCTTCACGAGTTCAAATTCAACCTCAGACACTTCCTAGGTTTGTGACCCTGAGGTCACTTAACCATCTTTGCCTCAGTTCCCAATCTGTAAAATAAGCTATAGAAGAAATGGCAAACCACTTTAGTATCTTTGCCAAGAAAACCCAAAATGGGACCAGGAAGAGTCAGACATGACCAAACAAGAAAAACAGCAAGTAGCATGGTGCAGTAGAAATCGGCCGGAAGTTGGGAACAAAAGACTTGAGTTTAAATCCCCTATTTTTCACTTACATTTGTTTCACTTTGGGCATATTACTGTACTTTTCTGTGCCTCAGTTTTCTTAACTCCAAAATGAAAGAATTAGATTAGATGATCTGTAAGATCCCCTCCAACTAATTTCACCCTTTTCTCATGAAAGAATTCATGATACACAGACCAGAGCATTCTGTGTAATCTATAAATCGTTGGCCTCTTTCTTGCCTTACACTTGATTCATGTTTTTATTGTCCTTTACTGTGACAGTTCTTGTACTGAAGATACCAAGTATCAAAGTATATGGGTTTATTTTTTTAATTTTCAAGATCTTATCAGGTTATTTTTAGAATTCCTCTACACTTCATCCATTGTACCATTTGTTAGTGCATAAGTTAAATATTTTACGCTTCTACTGATGTCTTTTTCTTTTATATCACATTTATTTCCAAATTTATCCCACACATATACCCACATACATACACAGCAGCAAGATTTGCCTTGTAACAGATTTTTTTTTAATTTAGAAAAATCATCCAACACATCAATGGAATTTAAACCATTCCATACCCATTGTCCCCCACCTATAATAGCTAATAATGCTAATAATTATATAAAACAGTGCTTGACTCAAGCACTGTGTTAAACACTTTACAATTTTTCTCTTATTAGATCAGGCCTGCACAACCTGTGGCCTGCTGGGTGCTTACAGACCTTGGGCCAATTGCTGCAGGCCAAAGGATTTCAGGCCTGAGAAAAATGTAGTAGAGGAAAACATCCTTTGTATGTAGAGGAAATCCTTTGGCATGCCCCAAGTGGCACACGTTGTGCAGGCCTACATTAGATCCTCCCAACAATCTTGGGAAGTAAGTGCTACTGTTATCCAGAGATAATAATATAGAACAGATGATGAAACTTGAGGCAAACAAAAGTTAAGTGACTTGTCAAGAGTCAAAGAGCTCTTAAGTGTCTGAGTCCACATTTGAAGTCATGTCTTCCTGATTCCAGGCCAGTACCATACACACTATACCACCTAGCTGTACCTCTTCTCCCAAAGAATGAGGCATATTTTTTTATTCTTCTCAAATTTCAAATTTGAAAATTACTTAACTTTAAGTGTCATTTTATTGTTCTTTCTGTTTACATTCCTGTAATGTTGTGCATATGTTTTCCTGGTTCTTCATACTTTAAACTCTATCAGTTCATTATATAGTTGATTCCTGTAATTTGCCATAATTGTATCCTGTTCTATAAAGTCATAGTGAACACTGAATTAATGAATACTCATCGTTCCTAGAGAAAATAATGGGTTAGGTTACAGAGAGCCTCTGGTCACAGTATTCACTTTGCCATTTTCTGGAGCAGTCTCACATATATAGATTGATGAATTTCCTTTTTTCTTTTTTTTAATCTAGATGAACTGAATTGTTGATTTGTTAACATTGAACCTGTGGCCAGCAGCACTATAACTCGTGCCTGAAAGAAACTTATCTAATACATGCATTTTCTCTATATGGTACATCACAACCTTCTTGATCTTATGAACATGAGACATATCTTTAGTGCTATGATTGGGAGCCATTTTAAATAGTGAAGTCACCAACAGAAAGCATAAAAATGCAAAAAAAAAAAAGAGAAAAAAACATGGCACTAAATAGACTGTGAAAAGTCACTTACTTATAGTATGAGAGCTGAAACAAGAAGGTAGAACATCCATCACCTTATTTCACCTCAGCTGGGACCATGCCAGTTGGGTGGATAACTCAATTTTTTTCATGTTCTGCACACATCTGCAATCGACTGTGAAAGTGCTACAAGTATTGATTTTGTAGTTACAAACAATATTTAGTGAGTAGGTGAATTCACACATGCAGAATTCATGAATAATGAAGATTTCATGTAATTATTTCTGTGTTTCTCTTAATTTTTCATATTTGTTATATTTTGTGGTGCACCAATATTCCATTTCATTCATGGAACACAATTTGTTTACCATTTCCAGAATCAGTTGGCACCCGTTTTGTTTCTACTTCTTTGCTTGTACAAAATATAGTGTTCTGAATATGGGTTCTGAGAGGCAGCATGGTATAGTGGACAGAGAGTCGGCCTCAGATTCAGGAAGTCCTGTAATCAAATACTGCCACCGGCACACCCTGGCTGTGTGATTCTCAGCACGTCATTTAACGTCTAGTTGCCTTAAGCAATCACCTAAGAATATAAATGGAATAGTAGGTGTTCATCTATACTGGTAAAATGGTAGAAGATTCTTAGTGAGAGTACTCTGTAATGAAAAAAAATATGAATAAAATAAAATAAATAAATTTTAAAAGGCACATTTCTCTCTGTCTTGTACTTTCTTGGGGAATATACTTATGAGAGGGATCATTGGGCAAAGGGTATAGCTATTTTTGGTCACTTTTTCCCATATAGCTTCACATTGTTTTGTTCAGTGGTTGGGCCATTTCAGAATGCCCCCAATAGTATATGAGTTTGCATGTATTCCTGCAAAGTGTATGATTTGTATGTCAGGCTGTTGTGTGTTGAAAACTCTGTTGTTTCCTCATTGTGAATAATGTTAGCTTAGAGTTTTAGATACACTTTTTTAAAAATCAAATTGAAAAAAGGCCATTTTGCTCCTATTCTGGTCAGGATTGTTTAGCATAAATGAAGATTGAATTTTGTCAAAGGCTTTTTTTCTGCATCTATTGAGATAACCATGTGGTTTTGGTTGATTTGTTTTTAATGTGATTATGTTAATCATCTTCTAAAAGTTCAACCATCCTTGTAGCAATTGTATAAATTCAGCTTGGTCTGAATCAATGTTCTTTTAAATAACTTTGTAGTTTTTCCTAGAGTATTATGTGAAATTTTTTGAATCAGTCTTCTCATTGTCTGCCTTATACTTTTCCTGGATCAGATGTTCGTCTCATAAAAAGAGTATGGTAAAGTACTTCCTGAGGATAGTTTGTACATTATAGCTATGAACTGTAATTGTTCTTTAATCATTTCACAGAATTCACCTATACCTGTGGATGTTGTTTTTAGTTAATTTTTTATTACTCTTATTCTTCATTAAATATCATTGTCTGAAATTCATTTGTTTAGGATGTTTCATGTTCTATTAATTTGGATCATATATGTATACATGTATATAATATATGTGCATATCTATGTGTGTATAGCCACAGTGTTTCGATCACAAGTACCACGTAGTTTGAACATTTACATTTTTCACTTCTTTTTGATGCAATAAACTTCCGATACATTCACCATAATTTGTTGTCTCATTGTTTAATAAACATATACATTATTTTCACCATTTTGCTATTACAGTTAATATGTGCACGAGACACACACATTTGATTCAAACTAACAGAGATGCACACATATATGTGTGTAAATATACACACATATACATACAGACATGTGTGTATATATCTGTCCATCTCTACTTTATATTCATATGTGTATGTGTATAGCATGCATATATATACATACATGCACACAAATATGTACATATGTGTGTTGTGTGTATACATTTGTATGGATATATGTGTGTATGTATATGCATATATGTTGCACACACACACACACATATGGACAGAGGTGTGTACTAGGAGGTGCAGTAGTTTGTGTTAGGTCTGAAACCAGGAAAGCTCATCACCTTGAGTTCAAGTCAAGCCTCAGACACTTACTAGCTGTGTCACTCTAAGCAATTCACTCAACCCTGTTTGCTGGGGTTTTCTTATCTATACAATTACCTAGTGAAAGAAATGATAAACCATTCCAGTATCTCTGCCAAAAAAAAAAAAACTTCACTCGGGGTCACAAAGAGTTGGACATGACTGAAATGACTGACCAACAACAGAAATATTTCTATTTTATTTTAAAATTTTAATTCTTCTAGGATTTAATCATGCATAGTAGTTTCCATTCATTGTTTTTAATTCTTTTCTTTACATTTTTGTGTATTTACCATGTTCATTAAAAAAAAAATAGTGGTAACTTAATTCTGTGTCTCCCTTCCTTCCTTCCCTGCCTCCCTGGTTCCTGTTAGCTAAAAATTCATCTATTTTGTTAGTCTTTTCAATGAACCAACTATTAGTTTTGTTTTTATCTATAATCTTTCATTTCATTTTATCTATTTCTCCTTTAATTTTCAAGATTTCTTCCACTGTACATCTTTGGACTTATTAATTTGTTGATTCTATATTTTTCAGTTGCTTAATCAACTCATTCTCTCTTTTTCTGTTTTGTTAATGTATGTTTCTGGAAATAGTTTTACTCTTTATTATTTTCTTTCACATAGTTACTAATTGTTTCTCCCATCTGTTATCTATACCATTTCTTTCTTGTCACATTTATACATTTCATACCATCTTCATAAGCCCCTATGATATTTGTTCATTTATTTATTTATTTTGGTGGGCTTTTTTCTGCCTTTTAGAAATATAAGTATATGAGGTCCATCATTTTATGTATTTATACCTCTAAGAATTCATGTATCTTCTGCCTTGGGAGGAGATACCATCTTTGGAAAATAGCTCTTGCTCCCAAATGGTGGTCTCCTATTATACCCAGTCCACTTAGATGAAATTTATTTTAATGCCCTTATCTCTCACCAGTCCTACTAAATAAAAGCAAAGTGGGAGGATGTCATAGATAACTGGTATAAAGGTATTGGATATTCACTTCTCCCTACCTCTTTGGGCTCTACTTATGACTTTCCAGACCTCTTTCTTCAAAATGATCTGGCAGATTTCTTAACCCCGGAAGAATCTTCCACCCTCTAGTCTCTCTTGTACCTACCATTTTAAGGAAAGTGACCAGAATAACCATCTCCAGTCCTTTATTGTCTTTCAGGATCTACTCCTGACCCTAGACTTCTTTCTTCACTATGTCCACAAATGGATACCATCATCCTCTATCCCACTTGCTTTTCAGCTTCCTTTTATATGTTGTCTTCTCCTTTTAGAATGTAAGATTCTTGAGATGAAGGAACTTTCTTTTTGTTTGTATTTAAATTCCCAATACTTTGCATAATGCCCAGCATATATTAAGTACTTAATAAATGCTTTTTCATTTGACTCGTATTGATTTTATAACTTCCTATTCACAGAGAATGTTGTCCAGTGGAACCATTTTACTCTCCCTTTCCAGGGAAAGGCATTCCTTCTAATCATTCGGTGCAAGTCTCTCTCTTCCATTATCTTTACTGTGTTTTGGGCCACATACATTCATTCCTATCCCCAACCCACTCCTAAGTCTTAATGAAAGACTAAAGACATTATTATCCCGTTTCTGCTATTTCTAGAACATTTGAGGTTATAAAATAAGCTCCCTTGTGTTTCTTAACTTCATACCCACCAAAATGATTTCCTACTGAGTATCCCACCAGAAAATATATGGATTCATAATTGTTTAATATAATTATTTAATAATAATTTCCTTTCTGAAGTATTCTGCAGGCTTTTTGTATACTTCCATGACCTCTGAGAAACCAACAAAATTCTTGTTTACATTAGGAATTCTTGGTTCATTTTGCTTACTAGTAGAACACTGGTTCAGTGGATTATGGGTTTTTAAAAAAGTTATTTTTCTGACTCTCTGTTACCTCTCACTTCTGCTACACAAATTCCCAAGGACCCAGAGCTCCTCAATCTCCCTGAATTGGTAGGTATAGGGTTCAAGTTGTTTCCTTGGTCAGAGTAATTATGGGAAGAATATTATTCTATCTAAGCTTTAATCTCTTCTCTTAGAATCTCTCTGTCTCTGTCTCTCTGTCTCCCTCTCTCTGTCTCTCTCTGTCGCTTTCTCTCTCTCTCTCTCTCTCTCATATTTGATATTACTGTCTTCTGTCACTCCCCTCCTCCTTTACCTCACATGACGTTTTGCAAATGAATTTTGTCTCTTGTTGGCTGAAGTGGGGAAACAGAGATTGAATTACCAATGGAGCCAGGCATAGGCTCCCACAGCTGTGCTCTGAAACCCAAAGTTCAATGTTGTTTTCTCTGACTGTGCCTGGTATAAGGAAGGAAGGAAGAAAGGAAGGTAAGAAGGAAGGAAGGAAGAAAAGAAGGTAGGAAGGAAGGAAATAAAGAAGAAAGAAAAGTAGTAAGGAAGATTTGTACAGCAGTGACTGTGGGTGCTTTAACAAATATTATTTCATTTATCTTGTGCAGTGCTTATTTCTTTTTATCTTTCAGATTTCACCTGTAATTACTGTAGTTTTGGTTCTAATTGTACATAGAAAACAACTACTCTGACATCTTGTTGATTATGTGTTCTCATTGTAATTATATCCTGGTGAGATTTTCTTTGGAAATACTTATCCGGAGCACTGCAATTTAAAATGGCCAAATGTCCCATGAAATGAGTTTCCCCTTTACCTTTGAATTAATGATAAAATCAACCCCATCAATTCCTTTATTAGTCTCTCCGAAGAGAAATTGTGAGCCATCTGTCCACTCTGCTATGACTTCTTTCTGTATTCTAGTTTTATTTTTAATGAAAATATCAACAGAGAGTAGTATATTGCCTCTTTGGTCACTGGAAAAGGTTCTCACACCAAAAACAGAAAGAACTAAATTAAAGTTTATAGTCTAGAAACTCTGTGTGTGTGTTTTTAGTACTTTCTGTTCCTTTTTCTGCCTTTCTGATACCCTCACTGCATATCCAGAAAGGAGCTGCCAAGAACTGTGGACCATTTTATATTACTTTTGCTTCTTTGGCTATTGTGGCTAAAGATTTCAGCACCAAGTATGCAGTGAACAGCCTCTCTAACTTAAGCTAAGCTCATTCTTGGAAAACAGGCTCAGTCCATTGCTAAATTGTTAACTCTAATCTCTTCCTGAGTTGTAGAATCTACCAGAGATTGACTTTCATAGCTTTTGATAATTCAAGGTCATTCCTAAGATACAAAGAGGCATCAGAGTATGACAAAGCACATGCAATATTTTATTGGTTACAATATATAGATAGCTAAATATCTCTCTGTCTCTCTCTCTCTGTCTCTCTGTCTCTCTGAGAGACAGAGAGAGAGAGAGAGAAACAGAGTGCATAGTGGATTCTACTCTGTAGAGCAGAGTAGGATAGGTGTACCCCACGTAGCTGGGGTTACTCTTCTTCCCACAAAGTTACTCTAAGCAAATATGCTCACCATAGTGTAGTTGATTGAGAAGCAGTCATGGAACCAGGAAGACCTGGGTTCAAGTCCCACCTTTGCAACATAAAAGTTGTATGAACCTGGGCTAGTAATTTAACTTCTCAAGGTCACTTAAAGACTATACATTGCAGAGAAGGTTACTCTCTGTGTTGATGGAGTTTCTGATTAGATAATAGTTAGCTTGAGAATCAATAAGACACAGGTTCAAGTTCCACTTCTGGCATGTAGTTGCTCTGTGATGCTGACCTGATCAAGTCACTTAACTTTTCAGCCACGTAGGCAACAGCGCAATGAAGAAATCACTGGGCCTAGATTCATGAAGACTTGAGTTCAAATTCAGCCTCAGATATTTACTGTCTGTGTGACCTTGGGCAAGTCACTTAACCTCTGCCTCAGTTTCTTCAAGTGTAAAATGAGACAAAAGCAACTAAATCAGTAGTGGTGGGAGTTTCTTCTGCCTGGGATCTCCTTATAGCAATAAAATCACATACCTAGTCCTTATCCTCTATAGTTTTATGTGTGTAAATGTGTATGTATATGTATGTTTACACACATATGTATATGTATATTTGATTTTATTATGAAATTTATTAATTGTATACCTGTGCCCTTCTAACTATTTAAAAAAGACAGCTGGTGCCACAGTGTGGACAGTACTCAGCTTAGAGTCAGGAAAAGAATTAAGAGAGATAATATTTATAAAGGGCTTAGCATAGTTCCTGACACATAGTAGTGCTTAGTAAATGCCTGTTCCCTACTCTACCCCCTCAACTTTTACCAAATTGATTTATCTGCTATCGTTAATATTCTCTCGTTTCACAAATTACTTTATATTTCCTTGTCTGTCTCAGTGTGGTTTCTCCCTATTTATATGTAAGGCTCTGGAGGACAGTGATTATTTTCCCTTTTCTTATGTCTGTTATCTGTCATAGGTACATTAGTGTTTAAACACACACATATACACAATATATAATAAACATATCAGATTTTTAATATATGTTAAATGAAATCTTGAATTGTTTACAAAGGAAGTTTTTGGATGTGGGTAGGGCCAGGTGGAGACTACTCTTTTCCTGAAATGTTGTTTTTACTCTAGGGCCCTCAGAACATTTTACTCTGCCACCCAGATTTTATGATATCATTAAGATAAATAGCAGGAAACAAAACTGCTTCAACTTGCATTTGTTTATCCTGAGTTATTGGGTGATATTGTTGAATGCAGTGGGTCTTGGCAAGTCGTCCCCTAACAAGGAAAGATTGATTCCCATGAAAAATCAAAGTTGCTAAATTATATGGGCTGTTCAGACAACACCACTTGGGGAAAAATGAAAAAGGGCTGCTTGTCTAAATGTAGATGGCAGATCCAGTTTGGAAATAAATAGCCAAAGGAGGCAAGGGCTGTTGAAATAAATGCCTGCTTTGCTTTTAGCTGTTTAATTCAACATTATGAAACAGATGCAAGGATGTAACAGTGGAAGTTATCATTTTAGGAGTGTACTGTGTACTCCCGCAGAGTTATTTTGGAATTTTTTCTTTTCTCCGGGACTTCTAGGATCCATGACTTCACTGGCACAGGTTCTCCTTCCAGTGGTGCAGATCTTACCTGTTTAGTCCCTTGGGAGATGGGCATTATGAATTACTCTCTGTGGAAAAGATTCAGCCCCTAGTGGTTGTCAGTGATCATATGCACAATCCGTTGCCAGCCTCATTCCGGATGCCCCTCCTGCTCGATACAGTATATTCCAGAGCTAGTACTTCACCTCCATAGCTTTGATGGCCCAGCACCTCCATATTTTGGTGTCACACTAGAAAAGGTATTTGGTGTATTCCTATAAAGCATTTTACATCAAAACATAGATGCCGCAAAAATATCAGTAAGAGAAACATAGAAGATAGATGTATTATATGGAGAATTAGATATCTAGCGATGAGAGCTGTCATTGGTAATGTTGGTACCCAGGACAAGCAACCCATAAAGTACTTTCTTTTTTAATTATTTACTTATTTTTTTAGTTTTCAACATTCAGTTCCACAAGATTTTGAGTTTCAAATTTTCTCCCTATCTCTCCACTGTCCCCTACCCCAGGACAGCATGCATTCTGATTACCCCTTCCCCCAATCTTCCCTCCCTTCTATCATTCCCCTCCTCTTACCCCTTTGCCTTCTATTTTCCTATAGGGCAAGATAGATTTCTATACCCCATTGTGTACATATTTTATTTCCCAGTTTCATGTAAAAACAATTTTTAACATTTGTTTTTTAAGACTTTGTTTAACATTCCCTTCCTCTCTCCCTCCCCGCTCACCTCATTGAGAAAACAAACAATTTGATACAGGTTATACATGTGTAGTCATGCAAAACAATTCCATAACAGTCAGGTTGTAAAAGATTAACTATATTTCCCTTTATCCTATCCTGCCTCCCATTTATTCTCTTCTCTCTTTTGACCCTAGCTCTCCTCAAAAGTGTTTGCTTCTTATTACCCCTCCTACCATTTGCCCTCCCGTCTACCCCCCCCACCCCTTATCCCCTTCCCTCCTATATTCCTTTAGGGTAAGATAGGTTTTCATACCCAAATGAGTGTGTATGTTATTTCCTCCTTAAGCCAGATCTGATGGGAGTAAGGTTCACACATTCCCTCTCATCTCCCTTTTCTTCCCCTCCAGTGTAAAAGTTTTTTCTTGTCTCTTTTGTGGGAGATAATTTATCCCATTCTGTTTCTCCCTTTCTCCTCCTAATATATTCCTCTCTCACCTCTTAATTATATTTTTTAGATATCATCCATATATAAGTTACCTCCAGCTACCCTAATACTGAGAAAGGTCTCACGAATTTCAAATATCATCATGTTTCCACGTAGGAATGTAAACAGTTCAACTTTAGTAAGTTTCTTATAATTTCTCTGTCCTCTTTACCTTTTCATGCTTCTCTTGAATCTTGTATTTGAAAGTCAACTTTTCTATTCAGCTCTGATCTTTTCATCAAGAATACTTGAAAGCCTCCTGTTTCTTTGAATGTCCACTTTTTCCCCAGAAGTTTTATACTCACTTTTGCTGAGTAGGTGATTCTTGATTTTAATCCTGACTTCTTTGATCTCTAGAATATCATATTCCAAGCCCTTATATCCATTAATGTAGAAGGTACTTAAATCAGTGGTTCTCAACCTTCCTAATGCCACAACCCTTTAATACTTGGCGTATCTGCATGTGGGCAGACTCGCCTGGAGACAGATAGAGGAGTGGTGTCTCAGTTCCTAAGACCATCGGAAATATGTGTTTTCCAATGGTCTTAGGTGACCCCTGTGACCCCTGTGAAAGGGTCGTTTGACCCCCAAAGGGGTCACGACCCACAGGTTGAGAACCACTGTACTAAATCCTGTGTTATCCTGATTGTGTTTTCCCAATACTTGGATTGTTTCTTTCTGGCTGCTTGTGATATTTTCTCCTTCTCCTGGGAACTCTAGAATTTGGCTACAATATTCCTAGCAGTTTTCCTTTTGGGATATCTTTCAGGAGGTGATTGGTGGATTCTTTCAATATATATTTTTCCTGTCTGGTTCTAGAATATCAGTGCAGTTTTCTTTGATAATTTCTTGAAAGATGATGTCTAGCCTCTTTTTTGATCATGGCTTTTAGGTAATCCAGTAATTTTTAAATTCTCTCTCCTTGGTCTATTTTCCAGGTCAGTGATTTTTCCACTGAGATGTTTTGCATTGTCTAGACCTCTGATTTTAGGAAATCCCACTGAGGAGACTCCCTCTTTCAATGAAATTGTTAATCTAAGAGAGTTAGTTGCCTAGGCTACTGAGAAATGAAGTGATTTGCTCACAGTCACACAACCAGTATGGGATCAGAACTCAGGTCTTCCTGACTGAGTTGTCCTTCTATCCAGTAGGCACAGATGTCTTTTAAAAAGTCATTAAGGCAAATTCAAATGAGCAAGAACATGACCCTATGAAGGGAAGATGGAGAACCTAAGATAAAGTAAGTTTGCTGTCCAGAGACCTGGGGATGAGGGGAAGGGGGTAAAAAGGCACATTCTGTTGGGTCATCTAGGATGGAGCCACTGGTTGGAGGAGCCACAGCCTAGAGTATTTAATAGATGGCTGACCTTAGAGCTAGAAAACTTTGATTAGAATATTGCCTCTAATATATACTACCTGTTGACCCTGGATATGTCACTTAAAGTCTCAGTGTTCTGAAAGAATAACAAATAAAAAGTGACACTAAGCCAGTATTTTTTATACTGTAGACAGTTGTTAAAATCTTAGGCATTTTTCTTGTTTTTCAGCTAATTGCAAAAGAGGTAAATGTGCGGTAAAATTATTTTTCCAAATATTCATGTCAGAATGATAGGAAAAAGTATTATTTAATAAGTAATGGAAAACTACATTCATTAGTATTCCATTTTCATTCTTAATGGACTGTTTCTGTATTATTTGAAAATAATTGAAGGAAAAGAACAATTAATAACTAAGACTGAATGATCTATTGACAGTTTAATTAATGTTTTGAACCATTTTATTAACATTAAGATTTTTAGCATAAAAAGACAACGATATTAGAATGTATTATCATGTAGATATTGACAAAATGAGAAAGCAGGAGACCACCTTATCTGTTAGGTCAGAACAGTTTCAAACTGTTCGAACTAAGAACTACAGCCATTCTGAATTCTTACTCATGCAGGAGGAATTTCAGCAGATGAAGCTCTTTCCTGACAAAAGGAACACATATTACAAAAATTATGACAGTCAGTTTAAAAGATTGACAAATAGATGGAAATATTTCCTTTGAGTTGATCAGAAGTCAGAGATTTATCTTCATTGTTGCCTTGTGGCAAATGGCTAAGTGAATATTAGTAAAGGACCATAGGAAAAGTAAAACAAAAAAGATACTTTGTTTATAATTAGCTTTTATTAAGATATTCTTGTGATGTTACTGCTACATAATGGCTTGGAAGTGACCTGGGTTCTCAAAGATTGTATCAGTAGAGTTTAAACTTCTTTCAGACCTCCCAGGATGAAAGGGTTTTGAGTATTGGATTGGCAATAGGCAGTGAAGCCTGATAAATTTTGGGAAATGCATTTCTGGAAGGCTGACTACCAAGCAAATTTTTCTAATCACAGTAACCCATGTCAGACCATTTATGAAGGTGAAGAGAGACCTTCTACATGGAGGAAATTCTGACTCATGAAATATCCAAGAAATTACATAACGTAGCATCTTAAAAAGGGCAAATCCAGAGTAATCCCACCAAAAATCCCTCGGAGACCTACTCTAGTCTCTGGTCAATGTATCATTTTAGAAGGATTTACTTTTGAGCTTTTCTGGGTTAACTCCTAGGGTTTAGAGAGCAAATGGAGGTTCTAATCTAGCAGTCTCCCTCTGCACTATTTAATTAGACTTATTTTTCATAATTTGCCTAGGCAAACTGCTTAAAGCTAATTGAGTCACTAATTATAAACAAACACATCTTTCTCTGCTCCCAAAATAGACACAAACTATTGTTTTTTCTAGTCTCTATTCCTTAAAATTCAGTGATTTAGCTCTTTTATCAACAGCAATCCATATTCCATAGCTCCTTGAAGATCTAACTCAGAATTCACATTCTCATTATCATTCTTGCTAAAATTTCCCCACCACCTCCCATATTACTATAGAAAGCAACACCACACTCTCAGAACCTCAGGTACAAAACCTAGGTATCATCCTCTACTCCTCAGAAACTCTCACCTCACATATCCCCCATATCCAGTCTGTTGGTATAGTGTCAATTTCACTTTTGCAACATTTCTCAATTAAAAATACTTTTCTCTTCTGACATTGCCGCCATTTTGATTCAGCACTCATTACCTCATGCCTCTACTATTGCAATAGCTTGCTGGTAGGTCTGTCTATTTTAAGTCTCTCCCCACTCCAATCCATCTTCCATTCAGCTACCAAAGTGATTTTCCCAAAGCACAACTCCATGTCATCCCTCCCACTCAATGAACCCCAGTGATTCCCTAGTCCATGATCAGATATAAAATCTCCCATTTTTTCCAAAGCTTTTCATATACTAGCTCCCTCTAACTTTCCTGTCTTCTTATACCTTACTTCAACCATGTATGATTTAATACAATGACAATGGCCTCCTTTGTTGTTGCAGGAATAAGATGCTCCATTTCTTAATTACAAGCATTTTCTCTGGCTGCTGTTGATGCCTGGAGTGCTTTCATTCTTCATCTCTGGCTACTTGCTTCCCTGGCTTTAAGTTCTAACTAGAATCCTATCTTGTGCAAGAGTCCTTTCTTAACCCCTTTTAATTCTTGCATTTTTTCTCTCTTAATTATTTTGTTTTATCCTCTATATAGGTTGTTTGGATATATTTGTTTGTTTGTTATCTCCTTCCATTGGACTGTAAACCCCTTGAAACACTGTATTTTGTCTTTTTTTTTCTATCCCCAACACACACAGTGTGTGCCTGGCCCATAGTAGGCACTTAATAAATGTTTTCTGCCTCTTGGGAGTGTTATAACAGTGTTTACATATAAAAAGGGACATTTGAAATCATGTAGTACAACCCCTTTATATTACATATGTGAAAAATGAGTCCTACAGATTTTAAATGACTTGCCCAATATCTCAGAAGTAATAACAGTGCAACCATATCTCAAACTCTGGCCTTCTGCATCCAAATTTAGTCTTCTTTTCATTGTACTGCGCAGGAAGCCTTGATTGATTGAACTCACTTCCTCTAATTTACACTATTCAATATTGCATACTTACCTCAAAGAGATGGTGATATTTTCCTTGTAACTCTCTCTTTGACATTTTCTATAGCCAAATTTGGCATTCAATCTGAACTCTTGTGACTATTGTCTATAAACTTCTAGGAAATCCTTCCTTCTTTCTCAATGAGATCAGTGCCTGGTTGTTTCTGTTCCTCCATCTTTTTTAGTCTCTGATTGTCGGGTTTTTTTTGTTGTTGTTCTATATGTGTCTATTTGTGTCTGTCTCTGTCTCTTGTCTTTGTATCTGTGTATCTGTTTCTCTCTGTATGTCTATGTTCCTTTCTCTGTCTTTTTCTGTCTCTCTTCATCCAAATTCTTGCCTTCATTCTAGGGGGCTTCTTACATGTTGGTATTTCTATTAGTACTTCAGATTCTGATTTCATTAATCCATTCAACTTTCATCATCTATTCAACCCCTGTGCCTTAGCTACACATGGGAATGGTTATGCCTTTGATCTTTTCATTACCCACAAGTGTTATGTTCATGAACTACAAAATTCCTTTATTCAGTCATATTTTTATTTATGTAAGCATATTCATTTTCTTTTTAAATAATATTTTATTTATATATTCTATTTCTTGAATCATCATATTTATCCCAAGTATCCAACTCCCTCTCCTGCCAGAGAGCAATCTCTTATGACAAATAAAATTTTTAGAGGGGAAAAAAATCAGCATAAATTATCAATACAGTGAAAAAGTCTGGAAGCATGTACATGTAACAATTGTGAAACTACTACATCCATGAAGGGATAGTTTACTGTGTCTTCTCATATCACTTCAATCAAGTCTTATCAAATCTTTATAATGGGTTTTTTTTTAATACTTTTACCCTTGTTTCTTATTTTAAGTTCCAGATTCCACTCCTCTCTCCATATCAATGAGAAGGTAAGAAATCATGCAAAACAAAATATCCACATTATCTATGTCCTGAAGAAAATGAGAGCAAAAAATGGTATAAGTTGCTCTCTGAGACCATTATTTTTCCATATGGAGGCAAATAGCTTTTCTTTTTTCCTTCCCTTTTTTTATTGTGAGTCCTTTGGAATCATGGTGGGTCATTGTGTTGACCAAAATTCCTAAGTCTTGGGGGTGGCTAGGTAGCTCAGTGAAGAGAGCACTGGCCCTGGAGTCAGAAGGACTGAAGTTCAAATTTGGCCTCAGACACATAACACTTACTAGCAATATGACCTTGGTCAAGTCACCTAACTCCAATTACCTGCCTTCCCCCTCCAAAAAGCAAAAAAAAAAAATCCTAAATCTTTCACAGTTGATTATCTTTATAATATTGCTGTTACTATGAACAGTGTTCTCTTGGTTCTTCTCACTTCACTTTGCATCAATTCATGTTTTCCCAAATGCTTCTGAAGTCGTTTCTTCCAGTAAAGCAGTATTCT
>CM053581.1:199860580-199874282 GCA_028627135.1 Pseudochirops cupreus
GACATACTAGATAGAGATTTAGATAGATATAACTATTAGCTATTCCCCAGTAGATAAATGGTCAAAAAATTGAAAAAAAAGTTATTAAAAGAATAATTACAAAATATTAACTGCATGAAAAAATTATCCAAATCACTAATAATAAGAGAAATACAGATTAATACAACCCTGAAGCTTTACTTAACACCCTGCAAGTTGGCAAATTTAACAAAAAGCTGCAAAAGACTCTATAGATAAGAAATATATACACACACACACACACACAATTCACACATAAAATTATTTGTGTTTTATATAGATATATAAGTTATAGAATTATATATAACACATAAGTATATAAAATTATTTATCTATATTTTATACCAAACATTATCAGAGAAATTTGATACATACATTTTTTTTCCCCATTTGACCACTTCTTTTATGGTAAAAGCATTAATATTGTCTGCGTAGAAGCTTTTCTCAATTTTTTTTTTATCTTTTGTAAATGCCTCTATCTTTTGTTTACTTAAGAATCTATCTCCTGCCCATAGAAGAAGAGGTACATGATCTATTTCTCTTCTATATTTTTGTATGAGCTTAATATTAAGATTGTGTCTCCATTTTGAATGTATGTGGATTATGGTATAAGATGTTGGTCTAAGCTTAATTTCTGCCAGGCTGCTTTGGAGTTCCCAGAAATTTTTATCAATGGGAAATTTTCCCCTCTGTATTTTATGTTTTCTATTTTATCAAACACTGGGCCATTGAATTCTACTATTTCTGAATCTCCCTTGTCTAGTCTACTCTTTTGATTTATCTCTGTGTTCTTAACCAGTACTAGAAGATTTTGATTACTGCTGCTTTATAATATCAATTGAGGTCGGCAAGTATTGTTACCCCTTCAGCTGTACTTCTTTTCATCATTTCCCTTGATATTCCAGATCTTTTGTTTGTCCAAATGAAATTTGTTTTCATTTTATTAAGTTTTTCAAAGTTTCCCCTTGATAATTTGATCGTTATAGCATTAAATTTGTAAATTAATTTTGCTAGTATTGTCATTTTTATTATGTTGTTACAGCCTAGCAATGAACACTCAATATTCCAGCACTTAATAATTGAAACCTTACAATTCTTTTGTGTGCTTTGGGATGTTTATCCCCTAGATATTTTATGCATTTTATAGGCGTTTCGAGTCTGGTTTCCCCCTCTATTATGTCTACTTGTGTTTTGTCATTATTATATAAAAATATTGTTGATTTTTGAAGCCTTATTTTGTAACCTGCAACTCTGTGAAGTTACTATCTCCATCAGTATCTATGCTGATTCCCTACAATTTCTGAAATATACCATCATGTCATCAGCAAACAGAAATAGTTTTGTCTCCTCTTTATCTGTTTTTTTTTAATTTTTTCAATTCCTTTTCCTTTATTTCTGTTCATAGAATTTCCAGAATTGCATCAAATAATAGTGGAAAAAGTAGACAGCTTCACTTTACTCACATATTTTTTGAAAAGAGTTCCATTAAATCCTCATCACATAGGGTGCTTCCTTTTGGATTTGAATTAATGCTTTTTATGATATTTTAAAAAGGTGAGAAAAAGCAAGTAGTTGAGGCTGACACATTCTTTGTAAACCTGGGGGATTAGGATGATGGTGGAACCCTTGACAATAATAGAGACTTTTGAAAGGGGGTAGGATTTCAGGGACAGGTACTAAGTTTGTTTTGGGATATGGTGAATTTAAGATTCTTTCTACTGACATCCAGGACATTCAGTAGGCAATTGGAGATGTGATCCTAAGATTAACAATACATGCATGCTTGCACACAAATATACACATACATACATATATAGACCTACGTAACATAAATATGCATATACATAGACTTATACATTAAGCATGTATATATAGACTATATATGCATACTTAAATATGTGCACAAATACATACATACACATGCATGCATACACAGATTTACATATGTCTGTGTATACACATACATATGTGTATATGTGTATAAAATCAGCATAGTGATGATGATCATTGATTCCCTGGGAGCTGATGAGATTAATAAGTGGTATAATATTTAACTCCTTACCCACACTCACATCACATATCCAATCTATTTTCAAATTTTGTCATTTCTACCTTCACATCTTTCTTATGTGCCATTTTTTTCTTCATTCACACAGCTGCCATGCTAGTACAGGCTCTCATCACATTCCACTTAAAGTATTACAACATTGATCTTTCTGCTTCAAATCTTTCCCTACTTCAATCCATCCTCTACTTAGCTGCCAAAAGGGTTTTTCTAAATTCCAGATGTGACCATGTTACCCTGCTTGTCAGAAGATTCTAGCAACTTCCTGTTACCTTTGAGATCAAATACAATTTCCTTTGTTTGGCTTTTGTTTGGTTCCTTTCTACCTTTCCAGTCTTTTTATACTTTACTATCCTCTACGCAAGCTCTATGATCCGGCTTCCCTGGCCTATGTCTTTTTCCTACACACCTCTTTCCATTTCCCAGTTCCATGCCTTTGTGTTAGCTATACCTCATAATTGAGATGTCCTCCCTCCTCACATCCACCTGTGATCTTCCTGGTTTTCCTTCGACACTCAACTCAGATCCCACCTTCTGCTGGAGGCATTTCCACTACCCCTTCCCAAAACCCACTCTGAGATTACTGCCCACTTACACCGTATGTATTCTGTTTACAATGTTGGCTCCCCCATACGAATGTTAGCTCCTTAAATGCAGATATTTTATTTTTACTTCTCTTTGTATCCCCAGTGCTTAACAAAGTGCCTTGCACGTAGTCGACAATTAATAAATGCTGGCTGACAAATAATAAATCACACTTAATCTATCCAGTTCACGTCACACTTCATATAGAACCAAATCTCCCTAAAGACTGTACTGACCTTTTTTCCCCCCCAAATGTGATGTGCTGGCTTGGTGTTAAACTTGGATAATATCAACTCAGTGATGAATCTTAAGGATTGTCATTAAAACACTGACTCCTTTGTTTCATACCTTATACCTAGCAATGAAACTTCTTTTATTTCAAATTTTGGGAGGAAGGAGAAGAAGGAGCAAATCTTTCAAAATAAGATGGAAATATTTTTTCCAGTGACTAACTTTTTGCTGCTATCTATATGTGATCCTTAAGGAAGCAGCCAGGTTTTTAATTTCACTGTCATATGAAACATCACATTTCATTTCATTCAAATGCATTTTATGCAATGATGGTTTTTACTTTCTGTGAACATTTAAAAGGAAGGGATTTCTTTGAGTTAAATTTTTTAAAATCTCCAGGTATGATGCCTTTGCTTTCTCTAACTGATGAACAGATGCAGCTTAACAGATATGAAATGCTGAGGGCATTCAGTGTTCCCACCTTCTCCAGCCAAAGAAAACTACCACTTTGTATGAAAAATAATAATGGAGAATTGGAACAGGTATAATAATCATAAAATAAAATAAAATAAAAATGTTTTTCCTCTTTTTGTTCCTCAAGGAGATAAAGGAAACTACCACACAATGAACACTAGCCTATAAAAAAAAGTTGGTGGGAATAAAGGAAGTGCAAATGTCTCATTTCTTTGAAGTTGTTTTACATTATACAATACAGGGAAAATGGTTTGCCTAGCTTATTTTTAAGTAAAATGAAGGGGAGGGGTGCCTTTGATGCAGTACATATTAAATAAGATTTTTCTTAATTGTGGGAGCTTTTAAATAATTTTTTCTGCGTGAAGGGAATTTGATCGGAGATAAAAGACCTAAATTGCCTCCCTTTCAAGATTTTCTTTAATTTATGTCAACTTTTATTGGAATTGAGCCATCAGCAAAGATGGAATTTTGTATTCCCTTCTCATCATTCCTATATTGAAGTATATAATAATTGTTATATTATGCTTTCTTATAAATCTGGGCTCTGAGAAGTGATTATAGGATTACCATCATCTTAAAATGTAATTTTGAGCTCTGTGTCCTATTTTTAGAGCACAGAATTGGTGTCCCTATGAAACTGTAATATGGCTGAAGGTGTGGAATTTGGAGAAAAAAATATCAAATGCATCATGAGCAGACAGTAATGATACTGGAATGGCTTATGCTTATTCTGAAAGGCTGTGGGGAGTCTGGCTTAGATCAAAGGCTAGCTAAAAGCAAGCCCATTAATAGAGAAAACAGTTGGAACTGTGGTTTAGCATACATGGTCACCTAATGTGAGAATGTCACTCAGACACCCTGATCCTCTCTCCTGCTGGTGCCATTAGGGGAAAAAAGTAGAGAAAGCTGTTCCCAGGTGAACAATCCCAGCACCAGCTCAGAGGCAAAGATGCTGTTAGTGTTAATGGAGCACGTGCAATTTGCCAGTATTTCCATCTCCTCTGAACTGGTAAGATGTGTATAGACTTAAGAACTGGAGAGAAAAAAACAAAACTGACCCTATTTCAGGTTGACACTGTACATTTGCACATTGAGTATATTGTCAAACACCACCCTACGACAAATTTAGGGACAAGATGTTTCTTTTTTTGTGTGAAGAGAGTTTTAAGGTTCTATTTTTTTCAAAGCTTTTAAGCACTTGAGATGCATAGTCTAAGAAAGAATGCACTGGTAATTGGGAGAAATTATCTAAAGTAATTACCTGGGAATTGACCTGCTTATATTTTTTTCTGATCAGCATTCTCTTCCATGCTCACTTGATAAAAAGAGAAAGAAGGATACACATTTCTGTTACTGTTCATCAAAATTGCTTAGGTCACCTTGTAAAGAGACTGTGAATAACCTTGAATCCATTTTAGGAAGGCATGTCAAACATCATAAGTAGAGAGATGGTAAATGGATAGATGATGGATAGACAGAGAGACAGACAGACAAACAGATAGATACATAGATACATAGATACATAGATAGACAGATGATAGTGTCAATTAAACTCTAACTATGAAGCAGATACCATGCTAAATGCTGGAGATACAAGCAAAGTATATAGTCTCTCCCTTCAAGGAGCTTACATTCTAATGGATGAAAACCACATATAAATTAGACCTGGAAAGTGGGTGGAGGGGGAAGGTACTCATACAGGGGAAAGGTAGTCATGCAGGGGCAAGGCTACTGGCAAGAACATAGAGAAGCCCAGAGATTTAGGTTAGTACTGCTGAGTATAGTTAGAGTTTAATGTGGGTCAAAGGATTTAAAGTTATAAGGACACTTTTGAAATTACCTAGCTTGAGAAATTATTTTACAGACAAGGAAATCAAGCCCCAAGGAGGAACCTTTCTCTACTGTGTACATGGCAAAAACCTCTTCACTCTTTCCCTGGACTTCTCATAGTTGGAAGTACCCCCTTCCCTCTTTCCTCTAACCCTGTGGAGTTTTCTTCTGATTTTCTGGTTCCTCCCAGAATCTTCACTTGATTTTTCTCCAGACTTTCTCTATAACACTCCTCATGGCCAGTACCCTACCCCCCTTCCTTTTTCCTCCACAATTTCAGCTTCTTTTTATGTACTGAATTCCTCCATTAAAATATAAACTCCTTGAGGGCAGGGGCCATTTTTCTTCTTGTACTTGTATTCCTGTAACTTACATCAGTGACAAGAATATAATATACACTTAATAAAGCTTTACCTACTTGACTTGATTGAAAAATGGCCATGTTTAGCTCTCATTATTCTGTGTTGCTGTAAGCCAGTATCTTCAACTGGCTGATAAATGTTCCCATTTGGATGATCCAGAGACAGAGTCAACTCATTCTTTTTTTTTTTCTTTCAAACTCACATTCCTCATAACTTCAGTTATGAAGACACCATCATTCCTCCTATAACTTAGGTTGGCAATCTTAGAGTCATTCTCAGATCCTCACTTTTCCTCATCCCCTATATCAAGCCACTTGTAAATCCTGGAAATTTCATTTTCACAACTTTTTTTCACCTAAGTCCTCCTCCCTTCACTTATGCCAGAACCACTATAGCACAGGACCTAATTAACTCTTACATGAACTATTATCACAGGTTCTTATTGTTCTCTCTCCCACAGTCTTTCCCTTTTCCAATTTTTCTCTATCTAACTGATTCCAAATCCTTTTTAAAATTATATCACAAAGGAAGTGATATGTACCTAGAAGTAGCTAGGTGTTGCAGTGGATAGAGGACTTTAATTGGAGTCAGGAAGAGCTGAGTTCAAATTTGGCCTCATACACTTATAAGCTATGTGACTCTGGAGAAATCACTTAACCTCTGTGTGCCTTGATTTCCTCATCTCTAATATAGAGATAATAATAACACCAAATCTCAGAACTGTTGTGAGAATAAAATGAGAAAATATTTATGAAGTGCTTTGTAAAATGTAAATACTATACAAATTAAGCTGTAAAATATAATAATTATAATTGATATTATATCCATGATTACATACATGTTTATATAGGCATACATGTACACATATATGTATGCACATACATCTATGTATACAGGCACCTACATATGGAGGAGGAGGACTGGAATTTAAATCCAGATTCATTGACTTCAATTCTGCTGCATGAAGTTGCCTTTCATAATATATATGAATATATAATATTCTTGTTACCCTATATGGGGTTTGAACAATGCTATCTCCAAGGTTTACAATGCATAACTAGTCCTTAAATATCTGGCCATTCTCTGACTGGTTCTCTCCACAGGAAACAATGATTGAAATTCAGTTCTGTCAAGCAATACCTTGCTCCTGAAATAATGTGTCAGATTCAGATGTTGATTTACCCAATGTAAATATGTTTCCCTACCAGTATACAAAGCTGCTCTTTGCCCTTGAACAGACAGATAGATGGATGTGAGCAAGCTTCAACTAATCAAAAAGTGAGAATGTTGGAGGTGAATAAATATAAAGGATATCATCAAAGAAATGGGCAATTCAAAAAAAAAAGAGGCTGGTCACATAGCAGTGAAGTAAAGCCAATGAACAGTTATTGCCTGGTAACATAGACAGACCTTAAGGAAGTCCCCTATTTGGTATGGCCAATTCATAGCAAGACATGAACAAAGGTTGAATAGAGGAAGCAGGAATGGATGGGTTACCATATGCTTATATGGATGGGGTTTTTAATCCATTGCCTTGTTGTAGCATACAAATCTAATTGACACACATACAGCATTTGAATCTATTGGCCACTAAGGCTACTGTAGGCAATAATGTATCTAGAAAAATTGTAAGTAACAGCTAATATGGTGAAGAGAGAAAGAACTTGAACCTAAGTTCAAATATCAGCTGTATTGTTGAGTGAGACAGAGTATAATAAGAAACAGGGAATTGTATTTGGAGTCATAAAGACTTAGAATTTGAATCTTGCCTCCAATACTATAGTGTGACCCATAGTGTATGACCCTGAGAAAGTCATTTAATTTCTCTGAATTTCCATCTCCTTATGTGTAGAATTCAGAGGAAAGAGATGATACTGTCTCACAGAGTTATTGTGAGACAAATTACATGTATAACACTGAAAATAAAATAGTCAGCTATGATGTTCTTTGGCCAAATTTATAAGATTCCTCATCACAGCTCATATCCTCTCATTGAAATTTTCTATGTCCAGCTCTTGTGGTAGCAAAATACCCCTGGGGGGAGAGCAGACAGACTACATGAGCTCCTGATTGCCTCCTCAAGCTCAGCATCAGAGCCACAACGGAAATGGGAAGGAATTCTAGACCTCTGACAACCAAACTACTATGAATTTCCCAAACTCCTCTTAAAGAGCCACAGTATATTGTGGATTTTGAGTCAGAAGAAACTTAGGTTCATGCTACCAACACATCATATGACTATGGGTGATCCCAGAACCTCTGAACCCTAGCTTCTTCATCTGCAAAATGGAGATAATAGTAGCACCTACCTAATAAGGTTTGTTGTGGGTCTCAAGATAATAAATAGAAGTGTCTCATACTATGAAGCACTATGGAAATACTAATTATTATTTTTCTCTAAGTCTTCCCTGCCTCATAATTCCTTGAATTCTCCTACACACTAAGTCTTGAACCTCACAAAAGATGGTCCAGTGCAACAATCTGCCTCTAGTCCTAGAGGTAACTTAGATACCTACTTTCTCCTTTGAAACTTCATCTCCATTTTCTTCACTGGTTTTGTTCTACCCCAGCAGTTCTCAACCTGTGGATCCTGACCCCTTTGGGGGTCGAACAATCCTTTCACAGGGGTCACAGGGGTCACCTAAAACCATCAGAAAACACATATTTCCGATGGTCTTAGGAACCGAGACACCACTCCTCTATCCGTCTCCAGGAGAGTCCACCCACATACAGATATGCCCACATATGAGTATGAAAGGTTCGTGGCATTAGGAAGGTTGAGAACCACTGTTCTACCCTATCCTAATGTTCATTATGCTCATAAAGATACTCTGAAATCATGTATCATCATCATCATCACCATCATCATCATCATAATTGATATCTATGTAGCACTTCACAAGTTGTCAGTGTTGCAATAGAAAGAGCATTGGTTTGGGGAAATTGGAGGACCTGGGTTCCAATCCCACCTCTAACACTTATTTATCTGTATGTCCTTAAATCACTTGACTTTCCTAGACTTCATTTTACTCATTCAAAAAATTAATGAGTTGGAATAGATGACCTCTGAGGTCTTTTCTTGCTCTAGTTCTATTATCTTCTAAGTCTCACAATGATACTGTAAGGTAGGTACTGCCTATATTTTGCATAATGAGGAAACTGAGGCTCTGAAAACTTAAGTGACTTGACCATCTTCCCACAGAAAGTAAGTGGGGGGTTTTTCTAACTGTATGCTTTTGAATGCAGGTGTTCTCATTCTAAACCAAGAACTGTGTCTCCTACACGATGAGGTGAAATTCACCCCCTCTGGGAGAGGTGGCAGATTTACCTATATATCTGAGGATCAACAAGTGAATGTTGCTAGGTTGAAAAAGTCTTCTCCTGCACTCTAATCTCTTCTAAGATGCCTCTTCAGTATTACATTATAATGAAAGCAGAAGATTGGCATGACTCAGAGGGATGCCTAATGAAACCATTACAATTTCATTATGTTGCAGTCAAAGTGCACAACATTGACTTTGGTTCCCTGGTGAGCTTAATTTGTCATTGATTATATGGCAAAGAACCAGTAGCAGTGATCTCAGATGGCAATGATGTTTTAGTTTTAGTTGTATGTGGTTTTTTGGGTTTTTTTTTGTTCTAAATTTTTGAGCCTCAGACTCTGTCAGCATGGTAAGGCCTCAAAGCAGATATTGGCCCATCTGCATATTAGCAGCTAGGACCTACCTAAGTGAAAAGAAGAGTTCATTTTTGTTAAATTCCATGAATTTACTATCTTTGTAGATTTGGGCAAGTCATAGCCTTTAGTTTTCTCTTCTGTGAAATAGAAGAGTTGTACCAGATTGTTTCTAAGATTCTTTCCATTCCTAAATCTACAACTCCATATTCTTTTGGGTTCTTATTCTGCATAAAGTGCTGTGCTAAGTGCTGAGGTTTAAAAAAAAAGAAATTTTAAAGTTGGAGGAATAAGTACCTGTCATACAAAACAGTATGGATACACATAAAAGATGCTAACAAAAAGCTCTGATAGTTTTTTGAGAGAGAGGAATCTCTTATACCCCATCAGGGCTTCAGATATAATAGCTCAAATACATTACTCCTGAGATTAAGATTAGTGAAGTAAAAAAAAAAAGTTAGGTTAATAAAAAACAGATTCCTTTACTACACTTAATGGTGAAATAACAGACAATGAAATAGAAATATCACTTTGATTGAAGTAAAAAAGGAGAGATTTGCTTTTTGATTGGTTTAGAACTCACCACAATTCCACTCAATATGCTTTAATTTTTTTTTCATTTTTAAAGTCCTAATTTAAGGTTTTTTGTTTATTTTCCATATAATAATTCTCTGTAGTTGTATCCTCTGTTCTACACATGAGTATAAAATTATGTACATGGCCAAAAAGAGATTCATAAAAGAATTGGCCAAGAAATTTTGCTCATAATCCCAATAATGATATGAGGTCCCTGCATAATTTATTCAGTTGAAGAGGATGCAGTCAAATTGAGTAAATTAACCATGATCAGTGACCTAAATTGGTTTCACTCAGTTATGGGCACCTTCCATTCGATTCTTTTATATTCAGCAAGCACTCATTCATTCAACAGCCATTTATTGAGCATCTATGATATACAAATTGTTCCTTGATGTGATTTTAACCTTTGAGCCCTACTATTTTTTTTTCCCCCTCTGCTGTTGGTTGCAGTCAAAAGAGAGCAATGGGAGAGCAAAACAGAACTCTTGAATTCCTTACATATACTTTTGCTATCTACATGGCAGTAAATACAGGAAAAGTGTGTGTGTGTGTGTGTGTGTGTGTGTGTAAAGAAATAGATTTATACTAACTGTCAAATGATATGAAATATTGCTGATCTTAGAGATGAATATTTTGATACTGGAAAAGGATAGGAAAGAACTTTAACATATAATGATAATACGTGTTTGTGAAGAAACACAGCTTTGTGATGGAATTTGAATATTTTTGGATAGAAAAAGAATCATGGAATGAATATAAAAACAAAACAAAAAAATAACCTTTTCTTGATAGTGTAGAACGATGCCTCCCTTGGGTGAAAACATTTTGATATAATAAAGAACTAAAGAAAGATATTTTATTTATTAAAATTAAAAAAGTGGTAGAAAGAAACAAAATTTCAAGAGCTACAGAGAAATGGAAGAATGTGTTGAAGCCTTCAAAGCTTCAAAGCATTTGCATATACATGTTTTATGAGTAATAAAGGTAAAATTTAAAAAAAGAAATGGCATATAAATATTTTGGGACTGAAGAATGATTTTTTTTCTATTCTATTTTATCCCCCCCTCCAATTGCAAGTAAAAACAATTTTAACATTCTTTTAAAAAAATGCTAAGTTCCAGATTCTTTCTCCTCCCCCTTTAGAAGGCAAGCAGTTTGACGTAGATTATACACATGCTGTCATTCAAAACACATTTCTATGAAAGTAATTCTAGGAAAGAAAATACAGTGGAAAAAAACCAGAAAACAAGGAAAAAGTATACTTCAATATGCATATACCAGTACTTTCTCTGGAGACAGACAACACCTTTTATCATAAATCTTTCAGAATTGTCTTGCTGAGAATAGCTAATTATTCACAGTGATCTTCATACAATATTGCTGTTTTCCTGGTACTGCTCATTTCATTTTGCATCAATTCGTGTAAGTCTTTCCAGGTTTTTCTGAGAGCATACTGCTTGTCATTTCTTATAGCACAATAGTGTTCCATCACAATCATATACAACAACTTGTTTAGCCATTCCCCAATTGTTAGACATCCCCTCAATTTCCAATTCTTTGCCACCACTGAAAGAGCTGCTATAAATATTTTTGCCCTTTTCTTTTCTTTTTTTAAAAATCCCATTCAGATGCAGACCTAGTAGTGGTATTGCTTGGATAAAGAGTATATAGCTTTGAACGTAGTTAAATATTACTCTTCAGAATGATTGAAACAGTGTACAACTTGTGTCTTAATTTTTCTACATCCTCTTTAACATTTGCTGTTTTCCTTTTTTGTCATATTAGTCAATCTGATAAATGTGGAGTGGTAGCTCAGAGTTATTTTAATTTGAATATCTCTAATCCATAGTGATGTAGAGCATTTTTCCTATAACTATAAATAGCTTTGATTATTTTATCTGAAAACTTCCTGTTTATATCCCTTATTATTTATCAATTGATGAATGGCTATTATTTCTGTAAATTGGACTCCATTTCCTATATATTTGAGAATTGAAGGTTTTATCAGAATACTTTGATGTAATTTTTTCCCCCACACTAATGAATACTATGTATTTCCTCCATCTAATTCCTCCTCTTATCCTGTTTTCTCTCTCCTTTCACCATGTTCAATATCAAAAGTGATTTGCTTCTGACTTTTACCCCCCAAACACTTCCTTTCCTACTGTTAACACCCCCTTTTCTTATCCCTTTCCTCTTCTACTTTCTCGTGTGACAAATAACTTCTTACACCCATCTAAGTGTGGATATTTTTCCCTCATCAAGACAATTCTGATGGGAGTAAGGTTCATGAGCTCCTGCACTTCCTTCTTTATTCTCTCCACTGTTAAATCTCCTTTGGACCTCTTTTCTTTCAGATAATTTACCCCATTATACCTCTCCATCTTCCCTTCTCCCAATGTATTCTTCTTTCTTGCCTCTTAATTTTATCTTACTAGATAAACATCGTATCATATTCAACTCATATCTGTGGCTTTTGTCTATGTATACTCCTTCTAACCATGCTAACAATGAGAACTTTTTTTAGGAGTCAGAAGTATAATTTTTCCATGTGGGAATACAAAGAGTTTAACCTTACTGAATCTCTTATGATTTTTCTTTCCTGTTTATCTTTTTATGTTTCTCTTGAGTCTTATATCTGAAAGCCAGATTTTATATTCAGTTCTGAGCTTTTCATCAGGAATGTCTGAAAGTCCTCTCCTTCACTGAATATTCATTTTTCCCCTTGATAAATTATACTCAGTTTTGCTGGATAGGTGATTATGGGTGGTAATTGTAGCTTTTTTGCTCTCCAGAATATCTTATTCTAAACCCTATGATCCTTTATTACAGTAACTGACAAATCTTGTGTTATACTCACTGTGGTTACACTGGCTCCACAGTATTTAAATTGTTTTTCTTTGGCAGGTTGTAATATTTTATCCTTGACCTAGGAAGTCTGGAATTTGACTATAATATTTCTGGGAGTTTTCACTTTGGGATCTCTTTTAGGAAGCGATTGGTAAAGTCTTTCCATTTTTGTTTTACCTTCTGGTTCTAGAATATCAGGGCAATTTTCCTTGATAATTTCATCAAGGATGATGTCTAGGTTCTTTTTTGGATCATGGCTTTCAGGTAGTCCAATAATTCTTAAATTATCTTTTTGAATCTATTTTCCATATGAGATGGTTTTTTCTGCTGAGATATTTCACGTTGTCTTCCATTCTTTTTTATTCTTTTGATTTATTATTTTTTGATGTCTGATCAAAATCATTAGCTTCCACTTCCCTAATTTTAATTTTATTTTATTTTTTAAAATTCTTTTGTTTATTTTTAGTTTACATCATTCATTTCCACAAGATTTTGAGTTACAAATTTTCTCCCCATCTTTCCCCTACCCACCACCCCAAAACAGTGATATGACTGTATACCACCTCTTGCAATCTGCTTTCTCCTATATTCTCCCCCATCATCCCACTGACTTTCTGGTAAGGTGAGATGTATCTCCTTACCTCAGTGCCTGTACATCTTAATTCCCAGTTGCATGTAAATAATAATTATATAATTATATATAATTAAATAATAACAACCATTTATATTCCCTTCACCTATCATACTGAGAAAAGTTTTGTTAAGTTACAATTATTGTTTTTCCATGTTGGCATGTAAATAGTTCAGCTTTGATAAGTTCCTTATAATTTCTTTTCCATGTTTACCTTCTCATGCTTCTTGTATTTGAATGTCAAATTTTCTATTCAGTTATGGTTTCTTCCTCAAGAATTCTTGAAAGTCCTCCACCTCATTGAATGACCATATTTTCCCCTGAAACATTATACTCAGTTTTGCTGGGTAGGTGACTCTTGGTTTTTATCCTAGCTCCTTTGATCTCTGGAATATCATATT
>CM053581.1:199874382-199910338 GCA_028627135.1 Pseudochirops cupreus
ATGACCATATTTTCCCCTGAAACATTATACTCAGTTTTGCTGGGTAGGTGACTCTTGGTTTTTATCCTAGCTCCTTTGATCTCTGGAATATCATATTCCAGGCCCTTCAATCCTTTAATGTAGAAGCTGCTAGATCCTGGGTTATCTGGATTGTGTTTCCACAGTATTCAAATTGATTCTTCTCGGCAGCTTGTAATATTTTCTCCTTCATCTGGGAACTCTGGAACCTGGCTATAATGTTCCTAGGAGTTTTCTTCTTGGGATCTTTTTCAAGAGGTAATTGGTGAATTCTTTCAAGTTCTATTTTGCCCTCTGATTCTAAAATATCAGGGCAATTTTCCTTGAGAAATACTTGAAGGATGATCATGGCTTTCAGGAAGTCCAATAATTTTTAAACTGTCTCTCCTGGATCTATTTTCCAGGTCAGTGGTTTTTTGAATGAGATATTTCACATTTCCTTCTATTTTTTCATTTGTTTGGATCTATTTAATAGTATCTTGATTTCTCAAAAAGTCATTTGCTTCCATTTGCTCCACTCTAACTTTGAAGGAATAATTCTCCTCAGTGAGCTTTTGAGATTCTTTTTCCATCTGGAAAATTCAACTTTTGAAGGCATTCTTCTCATTGGCTTTTTGGGCCTCTTTTGTCCTTTGAGTTAATCTATTTTTTAAGGTGTTATTTTCTTCAGTCAGGTTGTTGACTCTTTTTTTTCATGATTTTTCTTGCATCATTCTAATTTCTCTTCCCAATTTTTCCTCCACTTCTCTAATTTGGTTTTCAAAATACTTTTAAGCTCCTCTATGGCCCATACCCAGCTTACATTTTTCTTGGAAGCTTTTGGTGCAGGAGTTCTGACTATGTTGTCTTCCTTCTGTTCCATGCTTTGATACTTTTTGTCCCCCAAAAAGGAATCTAAAGTTGGATTGTTGAGCTTGGAGTGCTTCTTTTGCCTGCTCATGTTGCCAGTAAATTAATTTGATTTTTGAGGCCCGCTAGAACTCTGCTTTCAGAGGGGAGAGCTTTGTCCCTAATTACTGGGGTTTTTGCAGCTGCTGGATCTGTTAGGAGGCTGCTGTCTCTGTAGCCTCCACCAACTTTGGCTCACTGAAAATGCGCCTCAGGACTACCACCCAAGACCATGATCCGGATCCAGGCAGCTCAAGGGAAAAGCACTTAGCCTCTAAGTGATTGCTTAGCCCCCCTGCAATCTGCAGGCTGAGAGCTCTGAAGTGGCCATGTGGAGGTGGCCACGCCTCTTCTGCTTCTTTGTCCTGGGGGCAGACAGCCAGACAGCTTTTCTCCCCAAAATTTAGCTGAATTCCACTGACCTTTCACTTCGTCCTTGTTTCTTATGGGTTGATAAGTCTGGAAACTACCACAGCTGCTGGTGATCCACTCTTCTGAAAACTCCATCTGTGCCTTGTTGCCCTGGGGTAAGCTGCAGTTTCAGACCAGGCTGGGCTCAGCTCTCAGCACTTTGCTATGAGCTCTTCTCCTGCATGCTGGGGTGTCCCCACCAGGAGATGTGTTTTTCTGTACTTTTGTGGGTTCTGTAGCTCTAAAATTTGTTTAGAGTCATATTTTGTAGGTATTTGAGGCAGCTATGGTGGGAGCTGTGGAGTTTTCCTGTTTCTACGCCACCATCTTGACTCTGTCTCCTGATTTTAATTTTTCAGGAATTATTTTCATCAGTGAGCTTTTGGCCTTTCTTTCCCATTTGACCATTCTACATTTTAAGGAGTTCTTTTCTTCAGTGAATTTTTGTACCTCTTTTACTATTAGGCTATTCTATGACTGAACAAGTTGTGGTATATGAATGTAATGGAATACTATTGTTTCATAAGAAATGATGGAGGAAGGTCCTGGACACCCAGTGAGGTGGCGCAACCCACCAGGCAGGCCCGGAGACCCAGCGTGGCAATGCGACCCACTAGGAAGGCCCTGGACACCCAATGTGGTGGCACAACTCACCAGGAAGGCCCTGGAGACCTGTGGCATGCTGAGAGGCCATGGTTAGACATGGCCTGCTGACCCACCAACCACAAGGGCCACTCCTAGGCCTATCACCACAGGGCAGGGACAAACTGAGCTGGGTAAGAAACAAAGTGAGGGCCCACAGCAGGGGCAGCGGCTATCCCTAGGACTACCCATTCACAGCCTGGAAATTTAAAAAGGCCCTAGGTGAACTTCCAGGGACAAAGATGACAGACTGAACCCCAGCAACTCCAATCCTGCCCAACCCAAAAATACAGTAATTATTGCCCCAAAGGAAAATTTTAAGCAGTAAAGGCTTAGGAACCCTGAAGGAAGGGCATGATTAAGGTCCTGCCTCAAAATGGGAAGAAATCAGGCTACAAAGACAAAGGCAAAGGCTCTGGAATCCTATTATGGTGAGAGGGAGGAATCAAACTCAGAAGGAGAGAGTACTGACTTCACGCCCACAGTTGAAGCCTTAACAGGGACTAAAACCTGGTCTCAGGCACAGAAAGCATTCCTAGATGAGCTCAAAAAGAACTTTGAAATTTGGCTTATACAGGTAGAAGATAAAATCAACACCTCTTATAAAAACAAAATGGCAAAATTAGAAAAACATTACAATGAAGAGAACAGTTCCTTAGAAAGTAAAATGTGTGAACTAAAAATGAAATCTGGGCATATGGAAAAGGAGCTTCAAAATCTAATTGAGGAGAATAATTTGGTAAAAACTAGAATCAACCAGACTGAAGCCAATGACTCTATGAGGAACCAAGAATCAGTCAAACAAAACATCAAGACTGAAAAATTAGAAAAAGAGGTAAAATATCTCAATGGAAAAATAACTGTCCTGGAAAACAGATCCAGGAGAGACAATCTGAGAATCATTGGTCTACCAGAAAATCACGATGAAAAAATAAGCCTGGACAATATCTTCCAAGAGCTCATCAAGGAAAACTGCCCTGAGATCCTAGAACCAGAGGGTAAAATAGAAATCAAGAGAATCCACCAGACACCTCCTGAAAGAGATCCCAAATTGAAAAGTCCACGAAACATTGTGGCCAAACTCCAGAACTATCAGGTAAAGGAGAAAATACTGCAAGTAGCCAGAAAGAAACAATTCAGATATCGTGGAACCGCAGTGAGGATCACACAGGATCTGGCAGTCTCAATGTTGAAAGACAGGAGGAACTGGAATATGATTTTTCGCAAGGCAAAAGTCCTCAGTCTACAACCAAGGATCACCTGTCCAACGAGACTGTGCATAATCTACCAGGCAAGGAAATGGTCATTCAGTGACATAACAGAATTCCAGATCTTCCTGATGAAAAAGCCAGAGGTCAATGGAAAATTCAACCTCCAACTACAAGACCAAGGAGAGACATAGAAAGGTAAATAAGGAAAAAAAAATACACACATGTAACTTGTTATTTAACAAGAGCAAATTACTTACATCCCTATATGGGAAGCTGATACCTGTTAATGTTGTGAACTCTATACCCATAGCAACATCTAAAAGGGATATAGACAAATAGAGGGTGTGCATATAAACTATGCAAAATGATGACAAAAATCCTTATTAAGGGACTGTAATGGAAGAAGAGGAAAGAATGAAGCAGAAAAGGGTAAATTATGCTACACAAAAAGACATAAAAACAATATAGAAGAGGGAAAGAAGGGAGGAAGATGAGAACTATATGAGCTTTTCCCTCACTGGTTCTGGTGCAAGGAGGAAATAACACAATCAGTTAAAGATAAGACTTTATCAAGAAGAGACATAAAACTTATAATAGAGGGAAAGAGGGGAGGGAGAGGAGCACTGCATGAGATATATTCTCATCAGTCTTGGACTGAGGCAGAAATAATGTACAGCATTGTGTATAACAATCGATTATATCCTACAGGCAGTAGGAGGGGCAAAGGGCCAAGAAACTGAGGGGAGGGGGTTAAAATGGAGGAAAGAAGGAGTAAGGGAGAAGGGTAAGAAAAGGAAGGGGGGCAGATAAGAAGGGAATACTGAGGGAGGTGGTGGTCACAAGGAAAACTCTTAAGAAGGGGAAGGGAGAAGGGGAAAAACAAAAGCATAAATAGGGGAGGGAATAGGATGGAGGGAAAGACACAGATAGTAATCATAACTGTGAATGTGAATGGGATGAACTCTCCCATAAAACGGAGGCAGATAGCAGAATGGATTAAAAACCATAATCCTATGATATGCTGTTTACAAGAAAGACATCTGAAGAAGAAGGATACACACAGGGTAAAGGTAAAAGGCTGGAGTAAAATATATCATGCTGCAGATAAAGTAAAAAAAGCAGGGGTAGCAATCCTTATCTCAGATAAAGCAAAAGCAAAAATAGATCTAATTAAAAGAGATAAGGGAGGAAACTATATCCTGCTAAAAGGCACCATTGAAAATGAGGCAATATCATTACTACACATTTATGCACCAAGTGGTACAGTATCTACATTCCTAAAGGAGAAATTAAGGATGCTAGAGGAAGAAATAGATAGCAAAACTATACCAGTGGGGGATTTTAATCTCCTCTCTGAGATCGATAAATCTAACCTCAAAATAAACAAGAAAGAAGTTAAGGAGGTAAATAGAATCTTAGAGAAGGTTGATATGGTAGACCTCTGGAGAAACTTGAATGGAAATAAAAAGGAATATACCTTCTTCTCAGTGGTACATGGCACATACATAAAAATTGACCATGTACTAGGGCATAAAAACCTCACAATTCAGTGCAAAAAGGCAGAAATATTAAATGCAACTTTCTCAGATCAGGACGCAATAAAAATTATATGTAATAAAGAGCCATGGAAGGATAGACGAAAAACTTAACTTAATCCTAAAGAATGAGTGGGTCAAACAAGAAATTATAGAAACAATCAGCAACTTCATTCAAGAGAATGACAATAATGAGACAATGTACCAAAACTTGTGGGATGCAGCAAAGGCAGTTCTTAGGGGAAGTTTTATATCTCTGAATGCATACATGAACAAATTAGAGAAAATGGAGGTCAATGAACTGGGCATGCAATTGAAAAGGCTAGAAAAAGAACAAACTGAAAATCTTCAATTGAATACTAAATTGGAAATAATGAGAACCAAAGGAGTGATTAATAAAATTGAATTCAAGAAAACTATGGAATTAATAAATAAAACTAAGAGTCGGTAATATGAAAAAGCCAACAAAATTGATACCTTTAGCCAATATGATAAAAAAAAAGAAAACCAAATTATGAATATCAAAAATGAAAAAGGTGAATCTACCTCCAATGAAGAGGAAATTTAAACAATTATTAGGAATTATTTTTCCCAATTTTATGCACATAAATTTGACAATCTTAATGAAATGGATGACTATTTACAAAAATACAAGTTGCCTAACTAACTGAAGAGGAAGTAAACTACTTTAATAACCCCATCTGAGAAAAGGAAATTGAACAAGCCATCAATGAACTCCCTAGGAAAAAATCTCCAGGGCCAGATGGCTTTACTACTGAATTCTACCAAACATGTAAAGAACAATTGACTCCAATACTTTACAAAGTATTCAGGAAAATTGGTGAAGAAGGAGTCCTACCAAATTCTTTTTATGAGACAAATGTGGTACTGATACCTAAATCAGGAAGACACAAAACAGAGAAAGAAAACAACAGACCAATTTCTCTTATGATTATAGATGCAAAAATTCTAAATAAGATATTAGCAAAAAGACTACAGCAAAGCATCATGAGAATAATACATTTTGATCAGGTAGGTTTTATTCCAGGAATGCAAGGATGGTTCAATATCAGGAAAACTATCAGTATAATTGATCACATCAACAACAAAACTAGCAAAAACCATATGATTATCTCAATAGATGCAGAAAAAGTTTTTGACAAAATACAACATCCATTCCTATTAAAAACACTAGAAAGTATAGGAATAAATGGAGTTTTCTTTAGAATAATATGTAGCATCTATTTACAACCATCAGCAAGTATTATATGTAATGGGGATAATCTAGAAGCATTTCCAATTAGATCAAGGGTGAAACAAGGATGTCCACTGCCACCCCTCTTATTCAATCTGGTACTGGAAATGTTAGCAGTAGCAATTAGAGAAGAAAAAGAAATCAAAGGAATCAAATTAGGCAAAGAAGAGACTAAACTATCACTATTTGCAGATGATATGATGACATACTTGGAGAACCTTAGAGAATCAAGTAAAAATCTTCTTGAGACAATAAATAAATTTAGCAAAGTTGCCGGGTACAAAATAAACCCACACAAATCCTCAGCATTCCCATATATTTCCAACGAAGTCCAACAGGAAGAGATAGAAAGAGAAACCCCATTTAAAGTTACTGTAGACATTATAAAATATTTGGGAATCTTCCTGCCAAAACAAACCCAGTTACTATATGAACACAACTACAAAACACTTTTCACACAAATAAAATCAGATCTAACCAGTTGAAAAAACATCAATTGCTCGTGGCTTGGTCGAGCTAATATGATAAAAATGACAATTTTACCTAGATTAAATTACATATTTAGTGCCATACCAATCAATCTACCCAAAAATTACTTTACTGAGCTAGAAAAAATAGTGACAAAATGCATTTGGAAGAACAAAAGGTCCAGAATATCACGGCAATTAATGATAAGAAATGCCAGGGAAGGTGGCCTAGCCGTGCCAGATTTTAATCTGTATTATAAAGCAGCAGTCATCCAAACTACTTGGTACTGACTGAAGAATAGAGTAGTGGATTAATGCAATAGATTGGGTACAAATGACTTAGTAGTCAACAATTATAGTAATATACTGTTTGATAAGCTCAAAGACCCCAGTTTTGGGGATAAGAACTCATTATTTGACAAAAACTACTCAGAAAACTGGAATACAGTATGGCAAAAACTTGGCATAGACCATCATCTAATGCTGTACACCAAAATCAAGTCCAAATGGGTACATGATCTAGGTATAAAGGCTGATACTGTAAATAATCTGGGTAAGCAAGGAATAGTTTACCTGTCAGATTTATGGAGTAGAGAAGACTTTATGACCAATGAAGTATTAGAGAGCATTATAAAATATAAAATGGACAATCTTGATTACAATTTACAATTTAATTACAATTTACATTACAATTTAATTACAAATTACAATTTAAATTGAAAAGTTTCTGTACAAACAAAGCCAATGTAACCAAGATAAAGAGAAGTGGGAAACTGGGAAAGAATTTTTACAACCAGTGTCCCTGAAAAAGGCCTTGTTTCTAAAATATAGAAGGAATTATGTAAAATCTATAAGAATACAAGTCATTCCCCAATTGATAAATGGTCAAAGGATATGAACAGGCAATTCTCAGAGGTAGAAATTAAAGATATCTATAAGCAGCAGGCAGAATTCAGGATTCAGAAAGTCTGGAAAGACTTACATGAACTGCTGCTGAAGTGAGCAGAAAAAAGAGTGTTGTATACAGTTACAGCAACATTGGGTAAAGATCAGCTATGAGACATTTGGCTTTTCTCAGCAATAAAGTGATAGAAGACAATACTAAAAGACTTATGATAGAAAATGCTATCTACATTCAGAGAAAGAACTATGGAATCTGAATGTAGATAGAAGCATACAGTTTTCACTCTTTTGTTTTTTCTTTCTCATGGTTCTTCCCTTCTCTTCTGATTCTTCTTTCACAACTTGACTAACATGAAAGTATGTTTAACATGACTGTACATGTATAACTTAGATCAGATCATGAGGAGGGGTGAGAGAAGGGAGAGGGAAAATTATTTTCCAACTCTTATAAAAATGAACGCTGAAAAGTAGCTTTCTATGTAATTGGGAAAAATACTATTAAGTGCAAAAAAAAAAATTACTTGGCCTCTTCTGGTTTTTAAATTGTTTTGTTAGGTATTTTTTGTATTTCATTTACTAAGCTAGTAACTCTTTTCTCATAATTTTCTTACATCACTCTTATTTCTCATCCCATTTTTTTTTCCTTAACTCTCTTACTTGATTTTTAAAATCCTTTTTGAGCTCTTCCATGGCCTGGGTACAATTTGTATTTTTCTGTTAGGCTTTGGTTATAGGAGTTTTGAATTTGTTTTCTTCTTCTGAGTTTTCATTTTGATCTTTCCTGTCAACATAGTAACTTTCTATAGTCAGGACTTTTTTTTTCTGCCATTTGTTCGTATTCTTCCAGACTATTTCTAGACTTTTAACTCTATGCTAAAGTGTGACTCTGCTTCCAGAATGGAGGGGCTACCATCCCAACCTTCAGTTTTTTTGTGTAGCTGTTTTCTGAGATAATTCTGGGGACTGGTAAGTTTTCAATTCTTCCAACATGGTATGACGTACGAAAAGGTATTTTTATTACTCTCCTGTTCTGGTCTCTGGTCTGTGAGTGACCACAAGCACTAATTTCTGTCCTGGAATTGTGACTGGAGTCCCAGCTCAACTGTGACCATAAGCTCTGTTATGCTAGTGCTCATCCTTGCACTGAGACTGAGACCCAAGACCGAGACCTGTTTTTAAGTATGTGCAATACAACAGAGTCAGCAAAAGGACCTGTCTAATCTACTTTATCAAGCTGTCTAACCCTCTCACCCTCTGTTTGCTGAGAGGTATGGAAACCACCACTGCTGCCACTGATTCAATCACCCCCAAGGCCCAATGCTGGTTTGTTAGGGGCAGTCTGCACTGGACTGAGCTTTACTTTCACCTTGGTGCAACAGATGCTTTCTGCTGACCCTCTGAGTGTTCTTGGCTGGAAAGTTATTTCACTCCAGTTCTGCCACTGTGGAATTTGTTTTCAAGTTTTATTTAATGGTGTTTATAAGAGTGTGGGGAAGAGCTCAGGCAAGTCCTTGCCTTTTCTTTACCATCTTGTCTCTGCTTTCTGAGATAGAATTTTAAAAGGTATGTAGCTGACACAGGAGATGGAGCCCTGGACTTGTGCTCTAGGACAGGTGATTTCAATTGTGGTCTCAGATACTTGCTGGTTGAATCACTAAGGGCAAGTCATTTAATTTCTCTCTATCTTAGTGTCCTTATGTGTAAAATGGAGATAATAATGACACCTACTTCTCATGGTTGTTGTGAAGATAAAATAACATTATTTTCATAAAGCCTTTTTACAAACTTTAAAGCTGTATATAAAATATTGTTTTTTTTAAGAGTATTGATTTTCTAGGAGAAATTTTTTTGGGGGATGTTAAGTCTTTTTAAACAAAAGGCAAATCACTAAGACTTAGGAGATCCTCATTTAAGTCACTAAGGTGTATAAGAACCAGGTAAAGCAAATGAATACAGAAACAACATAGAAGAATCTATTTGTAATACAAGGAAACCAACTCAAAATAGTTTCAGGGTAAGTGAGGAAGTGAAAATCTGCTCTTTTAACTTGATCTATTTATTCCCACTAGTTATCATTGTATCTCTTCTTTTTGTGGCTAAACTCCTTGAGAACATTGTCTGTAATTAGTTCATTTCTCAGACTTTCTACTATACTCCTGCTGAGTTCAACAGTGTTTATAAAGCAATACAGAGTCTACTGGTAAATATTTAAGAACCATACTCTCTGGGAAAAAAAAAGTTTATTTACTCACACTTTTAAATTTAACCATCATCATTAGCAATTAATTACACCTAGACGATCTGCAAAACAAAAAAAAAATTAAGCCTTGATTTATAATGATTGCAGATTTCAGAGGCATAGATTCCCACATAAAAATTTAACAATGGGAGTTTACAAGCTGGTTAGGTGTGGCAGCAGCTTACCTCTGGGTGTTCTCCAATGCTCTATTCTGGGTCCTCTTCTCTGTATTCCTCTATACTGCTTCCTTTGGTCATATTATCAGGTCCCATGGATTAAATTATCATCTCCATGCACATGATTTTCAGATTTATTTATTCAGCCCTAATTTCACTCCTGACTTCTGCCCATTTGCCCATTAAGTGGCTCAAATTGGTTATCCCATAGACATCTTGAAGTTAATATGTCCAAAACTGAATTTGTGATGTTTCCTCTGAAATTCTGCCCCTTTCATTACTTCTTTGAGTTCATGACTAGATAGCCTCCCAATAATCCAAGTTCACAGTTGTAATGTTGATGGAATAAAATTACCTATCTATTAATAGGCCTATGTGACTCCATGTGTCTCCTTTTTCCTTGGAAAAGGAGCCGTATTCCCAGATCTAAAGATATACATGTATTTCAATCATGAATGTCTTGCTGCTTTCACAGTGTGATACATCCTGAGTCACACAGGGCCCCTTGGGGGAGGAATTTGCCGAAGGAGGAACTTGCTTAGAGGGAGGCTTGCTTGCAGGAAGACTTTCACACCTTTACTAAGCTAATTAGGCACTGAGACATGAGGGTTGTGATGCCTTCTGGCTCTGAGCCTATTAGCTGAAAACTATATATACTGGGAGGTTGATATTTGCTTTGGGGTTTTGCTTATGAAAAGCACCTTTTGATTCCCAGAACAGGACTCTGTGCCATTTTTTAAGAGTCCCCTAGTCAACTACTCAGAGGTTTGTACTCTCCCAATCCAGTGGTATATGTGGGTGGTTGTATTACTTTGTTCAGATAGTAGGAGCCCTGTCTGTTGAATCTCTGTGCTAATTTCTCTGCTTGTATTTTCTATTGGATTATCTCTGGTTAAAGATTGTTGACCCCTTTAAAGTTGTCTTTCCTTTAGCAAAGCAGATCAAAGAACCTGTACTAGCAGGCAGTCTTTGGTGTTCTAGAATGCTTGCTAATACAACAGTATAGGTGAAATCCTCAATACCTCCATTATTGTCCCTTTCCCTGCCACTTACTATCCATAGCCTATCTGTTTCTGACTCTTCAGACTTCAGCATCATGCCTCAGCTGCCTTCTCATCCTTAATTTTCCTAAATAGCTGTGGTATTTTCATTTTGTAATATACTTCTATCCTTCTTGTCCTCTTTTTCCTATTAGCAAATTACTTTTGCAACTGCTAAGATTCTGAGTGTTGAGTATGTCAGTATTTCCCCCTCAATAGAGTTTTCCCTAATATTCTGAGAGAGTTTGAATGTAACTCTGTGGTGGTGATTTGTCTTTAGAAACCTAGTCTTGATAGTGTGAAAGCCATTTGGAGTGACCAAGCCAAACATAGAAAGGGGATTGATATTAACATGACATGCAAAGCATGAAAAAAGTTATATAATTTCACATTGGTACATCACCATTCTATAGTACATCAAATATCTGTTATACCTCCCATTATATTTTGGTGGTTGTGTATGGTTGCTTTCATCTATCTCCTACCCACAGCAGTACTATTGATCTTATATGTGATTTTAGGATTAATGAAGTTAAAACTTTCAGGTCTTGCTATTAGGTAAAATGTTAACAGAATCCATAGCAGTCTACACTTTCAATGAGTTTGTTTACGTATAAGAAAATTATGTATTTCAATGTTTATATGTAAGCGCTGTGCCTTGCACATAGTAAATGCTTAATAAATGCTTATTTATTGACTTCTATTACATTTGGGAATACAAAGAAAGACAAAACCATAGTTCCTGCCTTAAAGGAGCCAGACAGTTTTCACAATTTTTGATAGGTGAAAAGATTCATCTCCTAATGAACTGACCTCTAATGATAAGTTAGACTGGTTCTTGGACAACAACTGACTTCCATCTCATACTATTTACTTAACTACATGCACACATACACAAACACACACATATACATATATATGTATGTGTGTGTGTGTGTACTCTGTATTTATATATATAAATGCATAAATATTCTACTTTGGGTAGCATATAGGATGTTCAGGAAAGACCAGCACCTCTGGTGTGAAGGCTTGCTGATCCCTTTTCAGAGCTGCTCATCCACCTTTGGTGTCCACCTTCACCCACCTCTCACCTGTGGCTCAAAGAAGCTATAGCATGCATAGTAAATCATCTTGGAAGATGGGCTAAATCAGGGTTAGGGTAACTGATGGACCTCAAACTTGTTGATGAGTTAGGGGAAAGTCTACCCCAAACATATGAAGATTTTCTCTAGAAGAATAGGTGAATGAGAACAATTTCTTCCAGTGGCTCTGAAGGAAGCTGAAACAGGTGCTGTGGAGTGCTTAGAGCTTAGTCAGACATTGAAGACACCAAGGTCATCCATTGTGGCCCAGGCTATCACTACTCATCTTGATTTTTGTCCTGTCAGTAGAGTTAGATGATTCAGCAAAAAAGGAGCAAAGTTGAAGACTTGATGTAACTCTGTCTTCACCTAAATCCAGTTCACAGGCAAGTCAAGACATCATCTATGATGCCATTGGTCTTCTTCAAAAATGAAGGATGAAAAGACTCATGGAAAATGCTATCCACATCCAGAAAAAATAACTATGGAGTCTGAATGCAGATTAAAGCATATTATTTGTGCTCTCTCTCTTTTTTTTCCTTCTTTCTCATGGTTTCTCCCATTGGCTCTAATTCTTCTATACCATATGACTAAGGTGAAAATAAGTTTAATATGAACGTCTATGTGGAGCGTGTATCAAATTATGTACCATCTTAGGGTGGAGGGAGAGGAGAGGTAGGGAGAAAATTTGAAACTCAAAATCTCCTGGAAGTAAATGTTTAAAACTAAAAATTAATTAATTAATTAAAAATGAAGGCTGAACAACAATTTATTCTCTTTTTACTTGTTCTGCATATCTTACATATTTTCTTGTCTATAACATTAGAATGCAAGCTTTGTAAGAGTAGAGCTTGTTTTATTTATTGTCACATATCACTAGTTCTTAGTTCAGGGCCCAGCATGTAGTAGGTACTTAATATATACTTTTTGATTAATAATCCATTATGTACATGAAGCCTTTTTAGCTTCATAGCATTTTCTGGAGTTTATCCACAACTGCCCCAACTTTCCTTAATCCAGGGTCATCTTTAGGCCTCAGTAGGTTATCAAAACAGGACTTTGGTATCAATATTCATAGATCAGTATTTTAGTATTGAGTTTATAGTATCAGGATAAAGGTATTATCAAATCATACAACTTTAGAGCAAAGGATGAGTTGCGAGCTATATTATTGGAAATTGTCCTCTCATGGTTAAGATCACAGATTCTTTCAAGTATAAAAATACATGTCATATAGTACTTTTGGAATGATAGTGGTGGTGGTGGTAGACTAACAGGAGAGAGAACAGTTCATGAGATCTAAGAGAATCTTACAATTCATGAAAATGTTAGGAATCATTTATATATGCCTGTAACACAAATATATCCCAAGAATATAGAAACGAGTTCAATTACAATTTTCAGTTGCTTGAAGAATTTGTGAATTAATTCATTCTTGGCTAAATATGGCCCCTTCTCCCTAAACAGGATTGCAAAAAACCAGTTTGTGCTGATAGCTTCTGCTATTTCCCATAGTGAGATGGGAAGAGACCGATATAAGGGAAACCAGAGCCAAAATGAAGTTTGTATTTTTCACATGTATTTCCCATTTGCTTGTAGCCTATCTCTGGAAGAATGAAGAGGCAGATCGCTGTATAATCTATTCAATTTCAATTTCAAAAGATGTTGCTACTGATCAAAGGATCCCCGTGAGTAGCACATTTCCATAAAATGAATTTTGACAACTTTCCCTCAACTGTGTGCCTTACTTTAGCTTTCAATTTGAGAGGGAAAATAGAGGTTGGCAGGAGAGATAAATGAAAGTGATATAGGCATTGTGTGATCCTGCTAGAGAGTCTCAGTCTTAGACTCCTGGAAGCATGTTTTGGCAGTACCTACAGAGAGCTTTTAATCTAAGACATTGTGGTGTTGGCTCCCTGGATGACTCAACGCCCATCTTATTCAAGTCCGAAAACTTGTCATTTGTCTGTGAGACTGAGTTATTCACTTAACCTAGCTCAGCCTCATTTTGTCTATTTATGCAGTGGAAGCTCCATATCCCTCTCCTGTCCAAACTATTGTATTCACAAATTTCTAAAGGTAAAATCATCACACTGGGTCATTCTCATTGATAATGATTTACTTCAGACCTCACATAGCACTGGGCTGTGCCCCTCCCTGATGCACTTATCCTGTTTTATTTTTTAATTACACTTATCTATATTTGAAGTTTTTCTCCTTTCCTGATTGTATGATCCAGGAGAGCAGCAATTATATTAAATTTGTACACTTAATCAAAATGCTTAGCATGATTCTCTCTACTCAGTAAATGCTTAATAAAATCAATTTAAATAAATATTTAATAGTATTCAACATGCTGAAAGGCAGCTAGGTGGTACAGTAGATAGAGTGTCAGGCCTAGATTCAGGAAGACTCATCTTCCTGAGTTCAAATCTGGCTTCGGACACTTAATAGCTGTGTGACCCTGGGCAAATTTCTTAACCCTCCTTGCCTCAGTTTCTTCATCTGTAAAATGAGCTAGAGAAGGAAGTGGCAATATGCTCCAGTATCTCTGCCAAGAATTCTCACAATTTTATATCTCCAAATGGTCAGTTGAGTCAAGCGACTCAACAATAATAGCTTTTACAGAGTACTTTAAGGTTTGTGAAACACGTTGCAAAGATTATTTATTTCTTTTTAACCTCACAACAGTCCCAAGAAGCAAGTGGTACTATTATGTCCATTTTACAGATAAATGATTTTCCCATGGACCCAGTGTTTTGTGCTAATTCAGATCTTCCTAACTGTAGTCTAGTGCTCTTTTCATTGTGCCCCTCAGGTTTCTGATATACATGGATTTTGTCAAGACATTTGATTAGAACAAATCTCACAATATACTTGTGGACAAGATGGAGAGATATGGTCTGGACAGTGATACAGGGTTTCAATTGAATTCATAATCAGGAATATTACAAATTATGTTTTTAATTAAATACAGGTTGAAAAAATTGGGGGAATTAAGGGGATTAGGACAGCAAGTAGTTAATTGTTGGAATTGAGTGAACCACACTGACTCCATCTTATGACTCAATTCTGGAACAAGCTCAATTCCATTTCTATCCAATTATGGGTCTAATCCAAATTCTGTTTTGTGAGAAAAAAAATTTTTCAGTTGTAGGAATTAGGTGAAAAATATTGTGTCATTTGAACTTAGTCCTGCATGACTGGGAAGGTAGACCATCTCTATGTTTTGCTTAGAGACCCTTAGCCAAGGACCTAGGTTATACTGACCATAAACAGTCAGATCCAAAGTTTGATGCATCAAGTTTTCTCACAACTATACATCTCGACCTATATGTCTTATCTGAAAACTGGTCCCATACTCATCAGTTATTATTTCCATGTTCATATGATTGTTTACAGACACTTGGAGGGGGAGGAAATTTGACAACTCTTTTTCTGAATTCAGGGAACTGCACCTGTTTACTTTCTACCTCTCAATTTGGAAACTCTCTAATTTTTCATCTAATTCAAAATCAGATTACCTAACATAGAACTGTTGCCTTTAAATTAATTAGCCTTATTTGATTGATTGTTTTTACTGTATAAAAGTCTATCTCCCTCTGTATCTGGGGTACAGGAAATGACAATGTATGGGCCCAAGCCGAGACCTTTTCCCTTTGCCTCAAAAGAATTTGAGTTCCATTTGTCCATATGCCTTGGGAAACCCCCACCTGGAAATCTAAATGATTTTTCCCACTTAAATGGTTTTTTCATGCCCAAATCTATTACCCTTAACCTAACCTAGCCCTCCATGATCTGTAACCTCTGGACTACCTCCAGCTGCTTCCCACTGTTGATCCTATCAAAATCCCATTCTCTTAGTTCCTGGAATCTGGCCTCTAGTCATGCCAGACCCATCAAGATCCTCCTTAGACTCCTCCTCAAGGCCTTCCCTAAACCCCTCCTCTAGTCATCCCAGACTATGTGATCACCACTAGATCCCTCCCTTAGTCTTTCTGTATATAAAATCCATCTTGCCTCCATGATGGTGCTCAGATTCAGTCTAGCGCATTTTCAATCTAGCTGACATTCAGTCTGGCCAGCGTGTCAATACATGCATAACCAATGCTTAGGCCCCTTAACAATCTACCCAATATGGCTAATCTTTGATAAACTTTGTTTTTCTTTGGCTGATAGAAGTCGAATTGGGTCGAATTCATTTGGGCAGGACCCAGTGTGTCACAATTTTTGGGTCCCAAGCACCCCTAAACCTTAACATTTTAAATCCCAACAGAAGGATCCTGGTCCTGATTTGTTACACAATTGGCATATATTGCTGAATAAACAGATATGCTGCTAGGGAGATCAAATCTTTCTCTCCTCAAATCATTTCATCTTTCACTTACCACAAGGTTGGATTAAATGACTTTTGAGGAACCTCCTACCACTAAGATCTTAGAAAGTGAAGTGTAGACAGGAAATCAAAATGTGCCTGTGGACCATGTGTATGGTCATGGATCAGTCTCACTGTTGAAGAAAAAAGACTCACTCATTGAAATTTAGCAACAAAGAACTAAATCACTTTGGCTCCCCTTTAGTTTCTATCTGAGAAATATTGTATAGCCTTCTCTTATTTCGTAAGTCAGATGTGTTAGTTGTTTTCTCAGCTTTTCTGTCACAAGTAGGAAAGTTCAGGGAGTTCTGACCTAGCATGCATATATCACCAAAAGCTACAAGAAACTTGTCAAAGGCAGTTATGGGGAATATTTAGTAAGTAACTATATTTTCCTGCTCAAATATTCCAAAAGTAGTAGTGTTAGTAAATAATTGTTATGTTATTAAAAAAGTTTTCTTTATGCAAAAACTAACCTCTTTATTTAATTTTATTTCTTATGTGCATATGCATAGAAAATTATAAAACTGATTTCATTTCATATTAAGTTGGGGTTATAGGGAGGTTTGTTGAAAAACAAGAGGATAGGGGACAAAAATGTTGGGAATCCCTGTATCAGTTAAGATATGCACAGAAGTACAGGGTGAGGATACCAGACAGGAGAAGTATTATGCCTGGAGCACAGGCAGTCTATCACAAGAAAGGCTAGGCCTCCAAAAATTAGAGATCCTTGTTGGATTACCACAGAAGTCCTAGAGACAATAGACCCATGAAGGTTAAGAGAATTTCCCAAAGTGCCATTATTAATTTGTGGTGTTATAGGAGAAATATTTCCTTTCTGAGTTCATCTGGTAAGGTAATTGCTGTGAAAACCTATATTTATGACAATGCAGAAATTATAGAGGTAAAAAAAAAACAAAAACTTAGGTTTATACCATAATGCTGAAGCAAAAGTTCAGGTTTCAGAGAATACCTGAAAAAAGATTAGGATTCTGACAAGATTTCTTTCTCATAGACAAAATTATGTCAGTGTGAAGAAGAAATAATTATTTTATGTAGTGCAATCTTGTATGTTCCTCGTAAGTTAAAAAAGTTAAGAAGACAGATCCATACTTCCATACTTCCTTCAATATCATTAAAATTGAACAAACTTAAACAGACTCATAACCTCACATATCCCATAAAGAAACAAACCTTATCAGACAAACACTATAGGTAAACTAAGGTGGCACGATGGATAGAGTGCCAGAACTGAAGCTAGCAAGACTTGTCTTCCTGAGTTCAAATTTGGTCTTGACACTTACTAGCTGTGTGACCTTGGGCAAGTCACTTAACCGTGTTTGCCTCAGTTGGAAAAAGAACTGGAGAAGGAAATGGCAAACCACTGCAGTATCTTTGCTAAGAAAACCCAAATGGGATCATGAAGGGTCAGACATGACTGAAAGGAATGAACAACAACAACAAAGTCAGGTTACAGATTAAACTACGTTCAGAGATTTTACAAATAGGTTGATTGGGGAGGGGGGGGATTTATATGTCACTAAGATAACCAAGAAGACTCAGAGTCAGGGAAATGCTTCCTTCAACAGTCAGACAGGGGAGAGAACAAATAACTAAATCACTTTGTCTCCCCTTTAGTTTCTATTTGAGAAACGTTGTATGGTCTTCTCTTATTTTACGAGTCAGATTTTGGTCAGATAAGGCTAATATTAACAGGATCAGCACAGACTTTTAGTTAACCAAAATTCACAGGAGAAAAGGGCCTGAGTCCTGAATAATAAAAGAAAATCAGAAATCCTCCTAACAGTAGCCATGTCTCTTGTATCTCAATCCAGGATTCTTTCAGGGTTCAGTTTAACGTGGAACAAGTCCCTTACTTCTCTGTCTCAATTTCCCCTTTGTTAAAAGGGGGAATAATTCAACTCTTGATTCAAGTTGGCAGATATTTCTTAGGTTGCTCCTTTGTTCAGGGAAGCAGCATGGTGTAGATACAAGGGTGACCTCAGAGCTAAGTAGAACCGATTTCAGGTTCTGCCTCTGACATACACTGGCTTTGTGACCCTAGGAGAGTCACCTAACCTCTCTTTGCTCTCCAGTGGTGCCAAACTCAAATAGAAATGGATCAATGCTGGCCTCGTATTGACTTAGAACACCACAGATTAGCATGATCCATTTTGTTTTCTATTTTTATTTATTTTTAAACATTCCTGAATTAGCTTTTGATGTAGCTTGGGTAGCACTCAGGAGTGGCCATGCAGGCAACTGGGTGCTAGTCAAACAAGTTTAAATTGTAAGCTATGGAAATGCTTGTATTATTTTATAAATTAAAAATAAATAAAATTTTAAAGGTATAGTAAAAATAGGGAAATATTTAACAAAATAAATGCCATACAATTAATAATATTACATTTTAAAACTTAACCAATATGCTGCTTATAGGGATCCTTCTGTACTAATTAGTGCCTCTTGTTTCTATTTGAGCTAGACACCACTGCTCTAGGCAGCTCTCTAGGACTATAGGTTACAGACAGAAGGGGATGAGCATTGGTGCAAGGAGTCTCCTCAATGGGAGTCCTTGACTCTAATTAAATCACATAACTGATCCAGGAAAAAAAAAGTCAGATAACTCTACTGTGTGCTAAAGGGAATATAAATATGAAGATTCCTCAGATCTTCCATCTCAGATTCTACAGTTTAATACAGGAAAACAAACAGCCATAATCCAAGACAGAACAGGTTTAAGTGGTATGGGGAAGGCACAGTCAGACTCTATATAGAGCTCAAAGGAAGCAGCACTCACTCTCTGGTAAAGGAAATAGGGAAGGCTGATTCCACTGAAAGGGCAGCTGTGATGATCAGTCTTTTTGAAGCTGTGGAAGAATAGTGAAAAGCAAATCAATTTCATTTCATAATCTGATGATTTACATCTCAGTGGTAAATAGTAGCTCCCATTTATACAGTCCTTTAAATTTTACAAAGCATGTTCCTCACAATGATCCTACGAGGCCAGCCACACAAACGTTATCCCAGTTTTACTGATGATGAACCTGAGGCTCAGAAATGTGAAGTGTCATAGAGTTATGAAGTGCCAGAACCACACCTCCAGCTTCAGGCCTTGGGCTCCTTATTTGATGTTCCATTTACTCCATCGGAGTATCTCTAATGTCCCAGTATTGTCTTTGTGTGTGTGTTTCGGTGTATTTGTGAGTGTTTTGTTATGTCCAGTGGAACATCCCCAATAAATGAGGAAAGGTGGAAGTGAGATCCCCATCATACCCTTAAGTTCCCAAGGTTCAAAGCATGATGCAGTCATCTTACCCATTGAATCCTGAGATGTAAAACATTCCATTTGTTACTCTTCCAGTCTTTGCTATTGCACCCACCTTGCAAGCTGTTAAAGATCTTCCTGAAATAGACAGGGCACGTGGCATGTTTGTTTTCTCCGTTTATGCTGTAGACTGTTAAACATGTTCTCTCTGATGTAGTTAAATGAAAGACCAGCCTCTCTCAGATAATATTAATAATGACAATGGCATCTCAAATTCTTACACCATTTTAGAGTTTACCAAGTGCTTTTCCTCATATATGTTAGTTGGTATTATAGGTAATATTAGGTCCTATTAAAATCCCCTTTTACATATGAAGAAACCAAGGCAGAGAGGGAGCTTAAATACCTTGCCTAGGATCATACAGCTTATGATGTTCAGAGCCTCCGTTCATATTGAGGTACCCTGATTTCCACTTTATCCTGTAAGGAATATTAGGGAAGGGAATACACATTTTATAAAGTGCCTACTGTGTGCTAGGCACTCTGCTAAGCACTTTTTGCAAATATTATCCTATTTTGTCCTCACAACAACCCTCAGAAGTAAAATGTTATTATTACCATCATTTTACAGATGGGGAAAATTAGTAATTTACCCTGAGTCACACAGCTAGTAAGTGTCTTCAAACCTTCCTGACTCTATACTGGTCTTCTATCTGCTGTGCCTCTAGCAATTTCAGCATCATTTTGGTATTGATTCAATTCAACCAATACACAATCACAGAGAAAACATTATGCTAGGCACCGGGGAAAGAGGAGACAACGAAACAATCAACAAGTGGTGCTTATGTTAAGTACCACTATGTGTCCACCAGTGTACTAGGCAGTGGGGATAAAAAAGAAATAATTAATCCATCACAAACATTGGTTAAGCTTTTGCCTGCAGTGTTCCCCAAACTGAGGATACAAAGACAAAAACTGAAACAATTCTTCCTCTGAAGGAGTATACATTCTATCAGGGTGGCAACACGTGCATATACGATATACACAGAAAAAAATAGAAATAAACATAAGATTGTAGGAAGACTGGGCATGAGCAGTTGGGGAAGGGGAGGGGGAGGTCTATTCAGTTCCATAAATATTTATTAAGCCTCTGCTATGTTCAAGTCACAGTGCTTAGAGCTAGGGATACCAATAAGAAAAGGAAAGCCAATTCCAACTCTCCAGGAGCTTGCAATGTAATGGGAGTACCTCAGAGATATTGCAGGTTTGATAAAGTGAATATTGCAGTAAGGTGAAATTTTTTTGGTTTCTCAGTACACATAAAAGTTATGTTCATACTATACTGTAATCTAATAGGTGTTCAATAGCATTATGTCTTAAAAATGCACATACTTGGATTAAAGAAATACTTTATTGTTAAAAAATGCTAACCATTCTCTGAGCCTTCAGTCATAATCTTTTTGGTGGTGGAGGGCCTTACCTCATTGCTGATGGCTGCTGACTGATCAGGGTGGTGGTCACTGATGATTAGGATGGCTATGGCAATTTCTTAAAATTAAACAACACTGAAGTTTGCTGCATCAATTAACTGTCCCTCTTATAAAAAATTTCTCTGTAGCCTGGCTATGCTGTTTGCTAGCCTTTTAGCAATAGTAAAACTTCTTTCTAAATTGGATTAAATCCTCTCAAACCCTGTCACTGCTTTATCAACTAAGTTTATGTGATATTCCTCAGTATTATTATGTCTCAGGGAATAGGGAGGCCCAAGAAGGGGGAGAAAGATGGGGGAACAACAGGTCAGTGAAGCAAGCAGAACACACAACACATTTATTAAGTTAACCATTTTATATGAGCACTTTTGTGGTCCTCCAAAACAATTACAATAGTAATATCAAAGATCACTGATCACAGATCACCAGAATAGACATAACAATGAAAAAGTTTGAAATAATTGTGAAAATTACCAAAATGTGACACAGAGAATTACAAAATTTAACACATGCTGTTGGAAAAATGGTGCCGATAGACCTGCTCAATGTTGTAAACCTTCAATTTGAAAAAAAAATTCAGTTTATGTGAAGTGCAATAAAACGAGGTGAGCCTATGTACAAAAGGAGGCAGGAAAGGGGGAAGAAGGTGACCAGGGGTTACCCAGCATGGAGGCATCTTGTTAAGTGGAGTTGACACCAGGCATAGCAGCAGATGACTTGTAAATCCAATTTCTGCCCTCTATAAAGGAAGACTTTAGGAGAAGTTTGGTATTCTACCTTCCAGCCCTCCTATCAGGGATCACAAAAACAAACAAACAAAAAAAAAAACAGTAACAACAGAGATTAGAAGATCCTTTAAGTAGAAGTCCCTGACCTCAAAAAATTTATATTCAAATGTGCAAAGAAATAAATGAATTAAACCATTGTGGTTACTACTTATATAGGATTATTTAAGTGTAAAAGAGCTATAAAGATGATCTAGTGTGGTCCAGACCCCTCAGTTTCAGGTCTTGTTACTGACCTTGGGGTTATTGTTGACTCCTTCATCAATATCACTTACGTTCAATCAATTAGCAAGCATTAAGATTCAATCTCTAGGACTTCTATGACATTCTTTCCTTCCATTCCTTTCTTATGGCCACCATTCAGGTCTTTATTACGTCAACAATAGTCAGTCAACTAGCATGGAAGCGCTACCAGACACTATGCTAAGAAACAGGGATGGCAGGGGAGGCAAAAATATGGCCTCTGCCTTCAAGGAGTTCACATTGTAATGGAAAAGACAATACACAGACAACTGTGTACATACAAGATGCATACCAATGGCCTGGACTATTGTAACTGAATCTGAGCTGGTCTCCTAGCTACTATTCTCTTTCCCAATCCATCTTTTATGTTGCTGACTAATCTTTCTTATGTATACATCCATTCATTATCATTTCTTTGCTTGAAAATCTTCAATGACCCCTAAGTAAATGTAATTCTCTTTGCCTGATATAAAAAGTCCTCTACCAGTTAGATCCACTATGAATTTTGTGCCTTATGGAATGTTACTGCTTCTAAGTATTCTAAAATGGATGGACAATTCTTAGCTTTGAAAACATACTGTCCTATCATGGAAAAAGAAGATGCAAAGAAATGGGTGCATATAAAATGCATACAATGTAAATGGAAGGTGATCTTAGAATAAAGGCACTAGTAGGTGAAATGATTAGGAAAGGCTTCTTGCAGAAGGTGAGATATGAGCTAAATCTAGAAATAAACCAGGGAAGGTAGGATTCTGAGATGATATAGCGCCAATGCAATATTTACAGTGCCCATTGTCACTTATACCTGCATCGTGCTCAATTGCAAAATATAACAAACTCTCCATAAAGAAGACCGAAGCAAAACATTTATTCAGACACCAGAAAACCAAATCCCAAAACCGGTAAGCCAATTTCATCATAGTAGCAAAGCAGTTAATTAGCCATAACAGCACAGAGAGCCACACCATCCTTTAGCCTTTCCACAAACAAATATAAGTCCAATATTTACTCACCAGCCTATCTGTCTCTCTGGGAAGCAGGCTCTCCTCCCAACTCTCTAGTCTAGCTCTGACTCCCAGCTTCCTGTGGGCTCTGCCCCACCCTTCAGCAAACTCCTCCCACCCCAGGATCCATGTGATTACATTCAGCCTATTAAGGGGCAGAATATATTTTCAAAGCAGGGAAGGTCTTCAAATTCCCTTAGGCTTGTTAAGGGGCAGGGAAGAGCTTAAAATTCCCATTACCATTACAGATGAGAAAGGAGAGAATTCCACATATAGATAGCCAGTTTCCCATAAATGCATAGATGTAGTTGTGAGATAGAGTTATGGAAAAGAAAGAATAAGTAAGTCAGTGCAGTTAAATTGTGGATTTTGAGGAGGGGGATAGAATGCGAGAAGACTGGAAAGTCAGCAAAGGGACAGCTTTTGAAGGGCTTTTAGGATTTTATAGTTGATGCTGGGGTGATAGAGAAGCGCTGGATTTTTTTGGTTTGGGTGGGCAGAGTGGGGTGGTATGGCATTAGGAACAGCTGAGTGAAGGACAAATTGGAGGGAGCTAGGCAAAGACTTCAGGGACAAATAAAGTATCTATATTTTTGTCTTCCTCCTTTAAATAATACCTTTTTTTTCCCTGTAAGAACTATATATTTACAAGTAAGAACTCATTCTTTCCAGTCTAGTAGGGGTATTCTGTGTAGATTTCTCCAGGATTTTTTGAGTGTAAACTATGAGGCAAGAAAGTGAGAAAATCCCCTAAAGTATACTCATGTCCTTCATGTCAAGTGAGTGTTTGACATAAATATTACACACACATTTCTTGGTACAGCAAAAAGAACACTGCCTCTGGAGGCAGAGGACCTGGGCTGAAATCTCACCTCAAATGCATATTATCTATCTGGCTTTGGGTCTCAGTTTCTTGATCTATGAAACAAACAGTTGGACTAGATTGCCTCTGAGGTTTCTTCTAACTCTACATCTGTGGTTCATTCTGTCTTTTCAGAAGACATGGGTTTCAGTTTGGACGTTGTCAATTAATAGCTGAATATCCATGGTTCTTCTAACCCCAAACCTCCCCCACAATCACCTCATCTAATCACCAGCTATGACTTGACAGATCTTTTTGAAATAACATTGGAAAATCTATCTTAATCTTTGATGACAGTTTTCCCCATTTGTACTCCCCCATTGAGGTGGATACAAATGGTGCCTAAGGGTTAAAAGTAATATTGAGGGTTGCTTTTATAGTACTTTGTGAAGGCCCAAAGTTTATTCTGTAACTTGAGGGCATCCTAAAATCCTTTCCCTGTTATCTTGAACCTGTACCAAAAGAATTGTTTTGTCTCCCTTGTGTTCCCCCCATCCTTTAATTTTTAACCTGTGTTCTCCTTGCCCTGCCCTTAAATCCTTAAATCATAAAGAATTCTCTTTGTCTCCCTCATCCTATGTCATAAAATCCTTTCTTGTTCTGTCTTTAATCTTTAACCCCCATTAAAACCTCTAAACCTACATCATCATTCTGAAACCTCTGTATAAGCGCAACTCCCCCAAATATCAGGGTCTCATTCAACTTTCTTGCTAAGGAGACCCATGTGTTTCACACAATAAAGATCCCAATGGTTACAGAGAAAGTCTACATGAATTCTTTCACACCTGAACCACTCTTCTAACTCCTCTCTCAACATAATCAGGCCTGGTCGAGATCAAAACAAGGCCTTGTAGTGCTGAAAATGAACTCAACTAGCTTTTCCTCTGTTGCTAGCCGTTCTTTTCCCAGTGCCTCCCATAATGATCACCTGAGGGCAGGAAGGAATGGTGCATATAGAATTTTAAGAAAAAATGTTTCCAAACTGTGTTTGTGCTTGTTCTATTTATTGTTATGATTAAATCCCAGATTGTAATTTATCAGCTGTTTCTAAATCGTTCTCTTTAGCATGGAGTGGGATCAGAGTAGGGCAGTATTAGTGACTGTTAGGAAGTATAATTTTGAATTAGTGAAATAAATTTGATACAAGGAAAAGAGAACTGGAGAGGGATTCCATAGATATTGGACTATATTTTTAAAAAAGCATAGCTTCAAGGTAGAAGGAGGTGATAATCCCTCTTTTCTCTGTCCTAGTGGCCAGAGAGTAACTGGATATCTCATATTTAGTTCTGATGGTACCAGTTTAAGGTAGACAGTGATGAGCAGGTGAGGGTCCGCAAGAGGCTCAACTAGAATGGTGAAAGGCTTTAAACCATGTCATGTAAGAACTGATGGAAATACCTGGGAAGGTTTAGCCTAGAAAAGGGAAGACTAGAGGAGAGATGCTAAGAGTGGGTGAGGGAAATGATAACTTTCTTTAAGATATATTTTTATGAACTTTCGTTTCAGGTATGAGTTGAATTAGATGACCATCAATATTCCTTCTAACTCTGACAGGCATGTACTCTGCACACACATACATGTATAATGTACATACATACTCAAATGCATGTATGCAGGCATATTACACACATGAATATCTATACATAACGTATAGAACTAGACAGATGAATAGCACAATGGATAGAGTACTGTCCTGGAGTTTATAAAACTTGAGTGCAAATCCAGCCTTAAACACTTACTATATGGCCTCAGGCAAATCACTTTATGTCTTATAATCTCAGTTTCCTCATCTGTAAAAGGGTGATTAATAATAGCACCTGCCCTCTAGGTCAGTGGTTCTCAACCTTCCTAATGCTGTCACCCTTTAATAGTCGTATGTGGGTGAGTCTGCATGTGGGTGGACCCGCCTGGAGACAGATAGAGAAGGTTCCTAAGACCATTGGAAATATGTGTTTTCCGATGGTCTTAGACAACCCCTATGACCCCTGTGAAAGGGTCATTTGACCCCAAAGGGGTTGCGACCCACAGGTTAAGAACTGCTGCTCTAGGTTTATCATTAATATAACAGATATAATATTCGTAAAGTATTTTGCAAAACTTAATGCACTATGTAAATACTCATGATATATGTATACATATATGTTACATACATTAACACACACATACATAATATTTACAGAGACTTGTATTTATATATATTTTATTAATATATGGTACACATGTTTAGATGATTTACCATTATTTATACTGGCTGGCAATCAGGAGCACTAATTCCTCACTGGACTTAATACTTCACAATGCATGCAATCAAACTTGATTAATCAAAGTATTCAAGTATTATCCTGCAAAAAGAAACCAGCACCCTAATGTTTTAGAGGTTCAAGAGACTTCTTTTTTAATTGACTCAGCAAGGATCAAGCTCTGCCCAGCCAGAGGGAGACAGGGGTATTTAATCATCTGGTGATTCTCTAAAATCTCCATTTATCAATCAGGACTACCCTAGAGCCAATATGGTTTAAAGTATAAGTCAGAAGCCAGCCCTAGTTATACCCTAGGAATACTGATGGCTTAAATCTCAGGTGGGTTTTTATACTTTCAGCTATTGGTGTTCTTAAATGGTTTACCACACGATTTGATTGTGAGTTTACTTCAAAATGACTGATAAAGTTGTTTATAATTTTCCTTCCATTGACAGGCTGCCTTATCAGAAAGTCCACGTTTGTTTTATCAGTTGTTTAAAAATGTACACTTATTCCTTAGTACATCATACCACATAGGTGCTTATTTTATATTCAAAATACAACTTAAGAAAAACGAATACCTCAAAAAAGATCACTTACAAAATAGATGCTTAAAACAAAATAAAATAAATTATGCAAAACTGAAAACCTATTGAGGTTATGAAATTTATTCTCACTAAATTATCAATGTTAAATTAATGTTAAATCAACAAACTTATTCCTACTACCTAATTGAGGTATTAAAATGTATTCTTGCTACAGTACATTTGCTTTATGCCACATATAAATTATATATACATATATAATTTATACACACATATAATACATATGCACATATGTAAACATATAGATTCATCATATAATTCAGTATTTCTCTGATTCTGTATTGGGTATTCTCTGTTTCCTGTTCTAACCTATGATGTTATTATTCTGCATTTAAATTGAACATAGTTAAAGCCTTTATCAAATGTGCAGTTACTCATAGCATTATGAGACCAAATAGAAACTCAAACAATGAGAACAAATTTTTCTATTAACCCTTTCTACCTGGACAGGCCACAGAAGGGTTGGCAACAGGACTGGTTAGGAGAATAGGGCAAATGAGACTAGAAATAATTTAGGAAATAAGTAGAGCATTTGGACCTTTCACATTAAAAAAAATCATACTTTAAATTTGTTGAGTGCTTTATGATCAACATGTAGTAGTATATTTCATGGTCCTCGAGGAAATAGTCCATGTCATGATTTTCACCTTTGTATTACTAGTGTCTGTGGGATATGTAACCAGCATGGATAGGTAGAAACCTATTTTGATATGTGATAGTATGATTGTTCCAGGGAATTCCCAAAATGTCTGGCTCACAAACAACATTGGTCATTAGAGTAATTCCAGCATCTAAATCAGTGCCTAATAGGGATGGGGAACCTGTGACCTCGAGGCCACATGTGGCCTTCTAGGTTCTTGGTTATAACCTTTTGATTGAGTCCAAGTTTTACAGAACAATCCTTTCATTAAGGGGATTTGTTCTGTGAAGTTTGGATTCAGTCACAGGGCCACAATTGAGGACCTAGAGGGACATATATGGCCTCAAAGTGGAGGCTGCAGGCTCCCCCCAGCCCTGGCATGTAGTAAGCACTTTAGATTTAAATGAAACAAAATTAAAGTTTATTATCTCATTTGATCCTGATAATATTCCTTGGAAATGGAAATGAAAGCCATTTTACAAATGAAGAAACAAAGCCCAGAGAGTTTAACTGACTTATCCAAAGTCATACAGCAAGGAAACAGTAGAGATGGAACTTGAATCCAAATCCTTTGACTCCAAATGCAAAGACAGCTGTCTCAATTATGTATATTCCTATCTACTTCCTTGTAACTCGAAATCCTAGAATTTTGCTCCTAAAAAAGATATTCAGTCTTTGGGGAGAGTCCACAATACTAGTTTAAAAGAAAAACTCAGCAGCAACAACAACAACAACAAAAAAAGAAGAAAAGAAACATTTGAATACATAAAGACATACCCAAAGCGTCCAATTCCTTCTCCATTCAAAGGGAAGAAAATAGTGTATTTGAAAACTAGAGCCCTCAGAGTAGCTTCTAAAATCCCCAGGATGAAGGGAATGGAAGAAGTGTCTGTCAGCTACAGGGTTACTCAGAGTGTGAAGAATGACTGTAAAAAGGAATGTAATTTGAAATGCAATTAAAGGGATCCGTGAATGAAATGAGAAGAGAAATGGAAATGATGCCTTCTGTAGAACACTAGGTGTGCATAACAATGTCATGGGTAAATGGCCATCTGATAAAGAGGTTTTAATTAAACTAAATAATTTATTATCCATTATACTTCAATGAATTAAAATGGGATATCATCTAAGTTGCTTTATTTCGCCGAAACAGGATTGTATACCATAAATTCAGTGCATCATGTGTTCTCAAGCGGGAAAATGTCCAGGTTAATAAAATGTAGGCAAGATAATAATTAATTTCAATAATATTTTAACCCTTAGAGCATCCATCCAGATTTTATCCCCTCTACATGGTGAAATGTTATTTCAGTTGCGGCAAGCTTAAATGAAGAAAAGTTTTGTATAGGGACAATTATTTTAATTAATGCTAAGCCCCTGGATTAATGAATTTACATAGGAGAATATATGTATATTGGAGATACACACATATACATGTATATATACATTGTATATCAGTTGTAATATTCTAGGATTAGACACATATATACATGTGCACAAAATAATGCCTCTCTCAATATACAATTTAAGGGAATTATAGAAATAATTGATTATATAAATTGGTATTTATTAAAATTTAAATACACACAATTACATATATGATAGCTTGGTGGTACAGTGAATAGAGCTATGAGCATGGAGTCAGGAAGATTTGAATTCAAATCTAGCCTTAGATACTTACTAGCTATGTGATTCTGAGCAAGTCTCTTACCCTGTTGCCTCAGTTTCCTCATTTGTAAGATGAAATGGAGAAGAAAATGGCAAACTAGTATCTTTGCCAAGATATGTCCATGTATATATATACATATATATGCACATACACACATATACCTATATATACATGCATACACAATATATGTATAGTATATATGTATATGTGCATGTGTGTACACACACACACACACACACACACACACACATACACATACTAAGTCTATAGAGAGAGGCACCATTGAATAATGAGAGCTAGCCTCCCACTGAAAAAAGACATAGGTCCAAGTTTCACCTTTGACACTTATTTGTTATGTATGATCATGGACAATTCACCTAGCCTTTCAATTTCCCCAGGAAGGGCTAGAAAATTAGAAAAAAAAATTCAGAACAAATAGTTGTTGTTCTGCATTGGTGAAGGAAATTTCTTCATGGGGAGTTGCACACATTGATTAAATCATAGGCTCAAACCTCCACCTCATGTATATGTACACACATATTGAATGTCTATGAAAATATATGCATCTTGTGTACAAAATTACACACTATATCTTTGTGCATAATGACATGTTTTATATATATATATATATATATATATATACATAATTTCCTCTGTACACAAGAAGCATACAGATGTATGTACACTTGTGTGTGTCTGTGTATGTGTGTGTATTGCAATCACAAATTCAAGTGGACTCTTATTAGTGTACACCTGCTTAAATATATTTAGTATAGCCATGTCTAATGTACAGTTGCTAGAGGCATGTTACAGAGTGCTACACTTGGTGTAAAATTTTTAAAATGGGAATTCTGCATCTAACACTAACTAGCTCTATTATCATGGGCAAATCACTTCAACTGTCAAAGCATCAATTGGGTAATATTACTTTCAATTTCTATTACAAAAGTTGTCATGAAGAAAACAGTTTGTAAGTAATAAAACAATTAATGTGAGTTATTATTATACCTTATTAACTGGATCCATAAAAATACAATATTTGATATTACAAGGACAGTTCTTTTTCTTTCCCTAAGAACAATATTATTAGTAATATAAATGACATATCAACCAATCTGTGCTCTAATGGGGTTTTGAAACTGAATTTTCATATATTAATGATACTGCAAAACTTTGTGCAGCAATCCTTTAGAGCAGTGGTTCTCAACCTTCCTAATGCTGCCACCCTTTAATACCTGTATGTGGGCATGTCTGCATGTGGGCGGACTCCCCTGGAGACTGATAGAGGAGCAGTGTCTCAGTTCCTAAGACCATAGGAAAATGTGTTTTCTGATGGTCTTAGGTGACCCCTGTGATCCCTGTGAAAGGGTCATTGGACCCACAAAGGGGTTGCAACCCACAGGTTGAGAACCGCTGCTTTAGAGCATATACCTATAGATTTATGAAACATAAATAAGAAAATTGATTACTTGTTTTCTTCCACTAAAATCCTCCTCCACAACTTCTTCTTGATGTGGACATAACCTCAGGACTTAAAAGTTATGCTAGCAGAGTGAAAGTTTTGGTAGGTCTTAACCAGCTGGGAAATCTTTTCATACAGGACCAGCAACAGATTATCAACTGAATACCACTCAGTGCTACAAGGTGAAGGTTTTAGATACAGCAAGTCATGGTGCAGTCTACTAAAACAAAGAGGAATACTCTCTCCTGTCTGGGTTTTCATAATCCCACTCTCCCTCGTTTCTTCTACCTATCTGGTATTCCTCCTTAATCTAATTTAGTAGATGTTCATCTATGCTATGTCTGTTAACTGTGATGTCCCCCAAGACTCCATCTTGGTCCCTCTTTTCTTTTATTTCTATATTATCTTACTTGGTAACTTCACCAGTTCATAACTTCAATGATTATTTCTATGCTGATGATGTCCAGATCCATATATACGGTTCTTTTCTGAGTTCTAGCCCCACATCACCCACTCCATTGTTTATTAGACATGTCAAGCCAAATATAGGCAAAGATGTGCTGGACCCCAGTTCTAACAGATTATTTTTTTTAACTATTCTTATAAATATATATATATATGGATAGATAGATAGATATAGATATAGATATACATATACATATACATATATATTTTTAACATTTGATCATAGAACCCCAAACTCCAGATTCTTTCCCTTTCTCCCTCATCACCCACCCCCACTGGAAGGACTTCTAACAGATTATTAAATTTCAGTGACTTAATGTTATCAATCAGGGCTTGGTTTATTGTTTTGTAGCAAGGGTAGTGGTACCCTCAATAGTAATAAGGAAGTTTGAAAAAGGTGTGAGTTTGAGAGAAAAAGATAATGACTTTTGTTTTGGACACATTGAGTTTCAAATACCTACAGTCAGGGTCCAACCATTCTGGACAACAATTTGGAATGAGGTGTAAAGGGCTATGAAACTGTGCATACTCTGACCCAGCAATACAATTTATTGAGTCTGTATCCCAAAGAGATCAAAGAAATGGGAAAATGACCTATTTGTACAAACATATTTACAACAGCTTTTTAGGTGGTGGCAAAGAAATGGAAATTTAGGGGATGCCCATCAATTTGGAAATGACTGAACACATTGTAGTATATGATTGTGATGAAATGCTATTGTACTATAAGAAATGATGAACAGGATGGTCTCAGAAAAACCTTGGAAGTCCTATATGAGTTGGTGCAAAGCTAAGTGAACACAGCCAGAACAATAAAAATGACCAACTGTGAAAGACATAGCTACTCTGATTTAGACAATGATCCAAGACAATTCCAAAGGACCCATGATGAAAAATCCTATCCACCTCCAGAGAGAGAACCTATGAACTCTGAGTGCAGATTAAAGCGTAATTCCTTTTCTTTCTTTATTTTTCTTGTTTTGTGTGTTTTCTTTTTCCACATGTGTAATGTAGAAATGTTTTGCATGATTTCTCATATATAATCAGTATCATTTTACTTGCCTACTCAAGGGGGAGAGAGGAGTGGGAAAAATGTAGAGAATTGGGAACTCAATTTAAAAAAATGAATATTAAAAATTTTAAAATACAATTGTGAAACATTTACATATACACACACATATATATATACACATGTACACACATATATATATATGCACATACATTATGTGTGTATACACACACACATGTATACATACACAAACTGTACATAATAGAGATGTGTAATGTCATATTTGATGTTCTTTTCCTGTTCTACCATTATATGAAAATGATTATTTTATTTAAATTGTTAAGCTTAGAATATTTTTTGTTAGAAACAAAAGGAGAGGAATCTATCAATCCTGAAGCAATGAACCTAAGACAAACCGTGAGCTAAAGGACAAGGATTGGTATGTACTCTTAGTTTCTGTGACCTCAGTCAGGTAGTGCCTAGCTAGCCACTGTGCTGTGCTAGATTTCTATTCCCAGTACTTTGCACAAAATACGTGCAAAAGAAGCATTTAATAAATGCTCCTTGATTGAATGATTGATTTGTGTCACTGGAGACAGCATCTAAAGGTTCTTTAAGAATTCCAAGCTTTAACAAAGGACTCCCTTACAGAGTTACTTGAGTACCTTGATTGAATCAATGGATGGATGAATAGATGTCAAGTAAATGAATGGATGGATGAATGGTTAAAACACCCTTAGTGCATTTCTTGCATAATTTGATGTTGTTGTTGTTTTTTAATGTGACGGTTACTCTCATTGTGGTGGGTAGAACCTCTCTGGGTTCTCAAAGTCTCTGCCAATAGAGCACTAGTTCTAGAAGCTCTGATCAAACTTGAGGAGACTTAGATACCAATAGGACTGAAGTTAAATGACTTACCTGGAGTCATACAGACAATGGAGTAATGTGTAGTAGACCCTTTAGAATGTAAACTACTTAAGAGTTGAGATCCCTTCAAAATTAAAACCAACTCTTGAGAATAGGAATAGTTTTAATCATTGTATTTGTATCCACAGTTCCTAGCATAGAGCCTGGCACATAGTAGGTGCTTAATAAATGTTTGGTCATTGAACAGCAATAAATACTTGTTGATTGAATGAAGTCTGAGGACCTTTCTTTGTGGATGCAGGACTTTCCAGTCTCAGTCCTTGATTTTAGTTTTAGGTTAATTTTCCTCTTCACTCACTGCTTAGTTTTCATCAGGATTCCTAGATCACTAACTCTTTGAATGAAATGTTTCTAGCTGCAATCAGGAATCCTTAAAGCTATTTCAGTTAATGTGGTGACTTAAGAGGTAAAAATCTGTGGCATCTAATTTTTTTTTTTATGATTTAGCATATGCTTTTCTGCTTCAACTCCAATTCCCCTTTTTTGCTTGGATGATCACATACATATCTGAGAACAGAATCTTTAAAATCTTTATTTTTATTTCTTCACTCTTCCTGGTTGCTTCATGTTATTCATTCCTCAAATGCATACATGCCACTGTAATGAAACTAATTTAAAACTCTGTTCAAAAACATTTACATTTTCTTCAAAATGTTCTGCTATGTGGATAAAGGGTCTTTCAGAAACTAGTTAGAGCAAAAAAAAATAATTTCGGAAAGTCTGTAAAAGTTGCAGGCTGCTATTCCTCCCTAGGGTAACTTGTTGGAGAGTCTGTTAATTAAATAAGCATTGTATGCAAATTAATTGGAACAAGTCTCACTCCACTGGATAATTGAAGAAAGGGATCTTACTCCAATCTTCATGATAGGAAATTATTTTATGGCAAGTTTGTTACCTGGGGTCCATGAACCCCTAAAATTTTAGAGTGTTAGTGAACTTGGATGGAGAAAAATAACATTTATTTTCACTAACCGTTAGGTTTCTTTTGTAGCCTTATGTATTTTATGCATTTATAAATATTATTCTGAGAAGTACTAATAGGCTTCACTAAACTGACAAAGGTGTTCATGACATTAAAAGGGAAAAAAAGGTGAATAATCTTCTGAGACCCAGAAAGCCCTTTTCAAGGGTCCACTTTTCTCCCCAAAGCCTGTGAAGTTTAGGTTGGACTGGGGTGAAGGACATTCCTTCCATGTGTATATATATCCAGAGTGGAACTGCCCATTGTCCTACCACACCCCTTTGACTCCCTGCCAAATTTATTTTAGGCACAGTTGCAGCAATTTATGCTCTACAGAAAAGGGAACCAACCTAAAAAACCCTTGCTATATTGCCATATACTGCTTTTCTTCCTTTCTAGTTGAAAGAGAAAGGAAATACCCTACTTTTGAGATATGAGTGCTTTGAGACAGCCAGAATAATGTTGAGGAAAAATAAACAGGCAATGATGATGATGATGATGATGATGTTGATGATGGTAATACCTGAGATTGCAATAGGACTTTGCAGTTCATAAAACACTTTCCTGGTGACAATCCTTTGGAATTATGTGATGGAAGTATTATAAAATGAGAGAATGAGTGAATGAAAAATAATCATTGATTACTTAATAATAATACCATGTATAAAGTGTTTTAAAATGTATAGATCACTTTGCATATGGTGTCTTATTTGATAATCATACAACTATGTGAAACCAGTGCTATTATTATTCCTGTTTCACAAATGAGGAAACGGAGGCAGACAGGTTAAATGCCTTGCCCAGGGTCATGTAGCTACTATCTGAGGCAGAATTTGAGCTCACACGTTCTTGACTTCAAATCTAGCACTCTGTGCACTGTATCACATAGTTTAGGACTAGCAAGCACTGAACGCAGCATTGTGGATATTTTATTTTTATTTTTATTTTGTAAATGAATTTATTTTCTTGTTTACATCACTCATTTCCATGAGATTTTGAGTTACAAATTTTCTCCCCATCTTTCCTCTGCCCACCACCCCAAAACAGCCATCCTACTGTATAGCCCTTCCACCAATCTGCTCTCTCCTATGTCCTCTCCCATTGCCCCTCTGACTTTCCGGTAGGGCAGGATGGGTCTCTCTGCCCCAGTGCCTGTATATCTTAATTCCCAGTTGCATGTAGTTAATAACAATTATTATTATTATTATTTTTATGTATACATATATATTTTTAACATTTGATTATAGAACTTTAAATTCTAGATTCTTTCCCTTCCTCCCTCATCACCTACCCCCACTGGAAGGACAAGCAATTCGATACAGGCTGTACATGTATAATTACGCAGAACATCTCCACAGTGGGCATATTGTGAGAGACTGATTATATATCCCTCTTTCTATCCCACACCCCCCTTGTTCTATTCTCTACCCTGTCCTTTTACAGAAGTGTGTACTTCCACCAACCCTCCTCCCAATCCTGCCCTCCTCTCTGACATCCCCCCTCTCATCCCCATCTGCCCTACTCTCCTGTAGAGCAAGATACCCAGTTTAGAGTTTACGTCATTCCTTCCCTAAGCCAAATTCAGTGAGAGTAAGGTAGACCCTTTCCCTTTTGCCTTTCTGTTCTTCCCCTCCATTGTAACAATTATCCCTAGCATCTTCTTTGTGAGATGATTAAACCCATTCTGTCTCTCCCTATCTCCTCTCATTCTAATCCTCTCCCACCTCAGAATTTCACCTTTTAAAGTATTGTCCCTTCTGATTTAATTGATCCTGTGCCCTCTATGTACACATATATACACTTACTTAGATATGTGTTCATATGCATATATAAACCCTCCTATATAGACATATGTGTATGTATACATATATATATATATATATACATTTGTATTCCCTTCACCTATCCTCATATTGAGAAAAGTTCAATAAGTTACAATTATTGTTTTTCTATGTTGGTATGTAGATAGTTCAACTTTGATAAGTTCCTTATGATTTCTTTTCCATGTTTACCTTCTTATGCTTCTTGTATTTGAGTGTCAAATTTTCTTTTTAATTCTGTTTTTTTCAGCAAGAATGTTTGAA
>CM053581.1:199910838-199940448 GCA_028627135.1 Pseudochirops cupreus
CCACAGTATTCAAATTGCTTCCTCTTGGCAGCCTGTAATATTTTTCTCCTTGATCTGGGAACTCCAGAACCTGGCTATAATGTTCCTAGGAGTTTTCTTCTTGGGATCTTTTTCAAGAGGTGATTGGTGAATTATTTCAAATTCTATTTTGCCCTCTGGTTCTAAAATATCAGGGCAATTTTCCTTGAGAATTTCTTGAAAGATGCTTTCTAAGTTCTTTTTTTGATCATGGCTTTCAGGTAGTCCAATAATTTTTAAATTGTCTCTCCTGGATCTATTTTCCAGGTCAGTGGTTTTTTCAAGGAGATGTTTCACATTGCCTTCTATTTTTTTTATTTGTTTGGATCTATTTAATAGTATCTTGATTTCTCATGAAGTTATTTGCTTCCCTTTGCTCCATTCTACTTCTCAAGGAATTATTCTCTTCAGAAAACTTTTAAGATTCTTTTTCCATCTGGCAAATTTGACTTTTTAAGGCATTCTTCTCCTCATTGGCTTTTTGGGCCTCTTTTCCCATTTGAGTTAACCCATTTTTTAAGGCGTTACTTTCTTCGCTTGGGTTGTTGAATCTCTTTTCATGATTTTCTTGCATCATTCTCATTTCTCTTCTCAATTTTTGCTCCACTTCTCTTATTTGGTTTTCAAAATCCTTCTTAAGCTGATCTATGGCTTTTAGGCAGTCTTCGTGTTTCTTGGAAGCTTTTGGTGCAGGAAGTCTGACTGTGTTGTCTTCCTCCCATTCCATGCTTTGATCTTTTTTGTCCCCCAAGAAGAAATCTAGAGTTTGATTGCTGTTCTTACTTTGCTTCCTTTGCCTGTTCACGTTGCCAGTCAGTTACTTGAATTTTTACCTCTCCTGAGGGGAGAGCTTTGTCCCAAATTGCTGCAGTTTTCCCAGCTGCTGGAGCTATTAGGAGGCTGCTGAAGCCCCCACCAGCTTTGACTCACTGAAAATGCACCCCAGGACCACCACCCAAGACCACAATCCAGATCCGGGCCATTCAACACAAGAGCACTTAGCCTCTGAACAATCACTTGGCCCCCCTGAAGTCTGCAGGCTGGGAGCTGTGAAGCAGCCACATAGAGGTGGCTGCAGGGACACCACTTGTGCTGCTTCTTTGCCCTGGAGGCAGTTTTGGCCAGACTGCTTTTCTCCCCCAAATTTAGCTGAGTTCCACTAACCTTTCACTTAGTCCTTATTTCTTATAGCTTGATAATTCTGGAAACTGCCAAACCAGCCACTGATCCATTCTCCTGAAGCTCCAGCTGCGGTGTCCTGGCCACCAAGGGGCCAAGCCGCGGTTTCAGACCAGGCTGCTTTCAGCTCCCTGCATGCTGTGATGAGCCCTTCCTGCCGAGCTGCCTTCAGTGGGAGATGTGGTTTTCTGTATTTTTGTGTAAGTTTTGGAGCCCTAAAATTTGTTCAGAGTCATATTTTATGGGTATTTGAGGTATCTATGTGCAAGCTGCAATGTTTTCCTGCTTCTATACCACCATCTTGGCTCTGCCCCTCCCCGCCCCCAGAATTGTGGATATAAATACAAAATCAAGACAATTTCTGACTTCAAAGAGCTCAGAGTCTAATGGAGGAAACAACACATACAGGAAATTAGTGTGCAGGGAAAGGAGTTATGGTCTTGGGAGTCTCAAAGACACTGAGCTGAATAACAGAGCAATTCCCTTAAAATACCTTTTCCAGAGGTAATGGCAATTGTGATTTGATAATAGTTCTTGGCAGTAAGGTTAGGGAGCTGGGAAAGAAGGTTTCAAACTTGGCAGAATTTTGTAGAATAGGAAACTGAGGCTCAGATGAGGAATTTTCAAGATCATAGAGAGTCTAACATAGGCCTTTTGACCTTAAATGTATCACTTCCCCTCTCCCCCACCAAACCATGCTGTGGATATCTATAGTGGTCATGGCAATTTGAAAATCTTCCTTGCCACTTAATAAGCCTAAGGCAATTTGAAGGTCTTTCCTGATTTGAAGATCTTCCTTGCCCCCTAATAGAGAGAATATAATCATATGGAGCCTGTGATGGGAGGAGAGACCACAGGAAACTGGGAGTCAGAGCAGTTGGAACTGGAGGCAAGAGAGGACAAACCCAGGGAGACAGGCTAGGGAGTGTTGGTTTATGGGAAGGCTAAAGAATGCTGTGGCTCCCTGCTATACTATGCTGTATTAACTTCTTTGTTACTATGATGGATTTGGTTTCCTGGTGTTGGAATTTGATTCTCTGGTGTCTGAATAAATATTTTGCATTTTGTCTTCTATAGGGAGAGTCTGTTATATTTTGTGATTGAGAACTATGCCGGCATATTCACAGTTGCCGCTGGCACTGTGAATACTATATTGGTGCTACAGTATCAAAATAAGAGGGGAGTGTCAGAAAGAAATATTTTATTCAATGCTTACATATGAATTAAGTTTAGAAGAAACAAATAAGGGAAATTTAATGAGAAAGGTATCTTAAATTTTGTTTATAACCTTCTTTTAAAAGTGTCGTATTTATTTAAGCAAAATTTTAATCATTGTTTAAGTTTAACACTTGAAAAAAGAGTTGTAATTTTGGAAGGAGCCCTTGTGGTAAACTTGTGGGAATACACAGGCAAAAGTCCCACAGGATAGGCAGGCCTGGATAGGTTAAATTGCATCATGGAGTAGAATTATTATGTCAATGAGATCAGAAATCCATTTGAGTATATATTCTTTCTTCCAAAAAAAAAAATCCAATCTTATGCAGAGGTGTCATCACATAGTGAAAAGAACACTGCAGAGAAACGTGGGCTTCAGTCCTTACTCTGCCACTAACCAGCTCTATGACATGACCATGGCCAAGTAATTGAACTTTTCTTCATTTATAAAATAAGGATAATAATACTAGAACTGACATAAGACAAAAGCATTAGAAATCTTAAACTCTTTAGAAATGGGAGTCATTACTATTCTAACCGATATTACATATTTTGATAGCCAATCTTGATCTTGTAGTGGTGTTTCATGCAATATTTCCCACATTGTTTGGATGAAGGGCAGGGTCTGGAGGGTAAGGATGCCTATATTAGTCATCCTTGTAGCTGGAAGACTTTTTCTCTATAGGTGTCTACATTTGTTAGCTTCTGTTTGCTCAAGAGGCAACTTTATGATCTTCTGACAAGATCTATTGTTCAGTGTGACTCATTAAATTAACAATCCAGTACAAATTAGTCTTGCTTGTGTTTGGTGTGGGTGAGTCAATCTTTACTATTTATTTATTTTTTTAATCAGCAAAAATCTTTCTTCTTTCTTTTTCATCTATCCCCCAACTGAAGAAGACAAGTAAAATTGCTGCTACATATATGTATAATTAAGCAAAATAAATTTTTGTATTGGCAATATCCAGTGTGTGTGTGTGTGTGTGTGTGTGTGTGTGTGTGTGTGCACACACACGTCCCTACCTCTTCCTGGGTTCCGAATCTGTCCCTCTCTATCAGGAGGCAGGTAGCATGTTTCATCATTAGTCCTCTGGAATAAGATTTCCCAAGTCCTTCAAAGTTTTATTGATGTTGTTTGTTTGTTTTTATTTTTATTTTTGTTTTGTTTGTTTTTGGTCTTTAGAGCATGGTTGTCATTATATAAGATGTTCTGGTTCTTCTCATTTTATTTTGCATCACTTCATGCAAGTTTTCCCAGTTTTCTCTGAAACCAGCCCTTACCCATTTCTTATATCACAATACCATTGCATCACACTTACGTACTGTAACTTGTTCAGCCATTTCCTAACTGATAGCCACACCCTCAAGTTTTTGGCAGTAAAAGAAATAGCTATGAACAACTTTTTGTAAATCATTATTTGGAGGTTTTTGTATTTTGGGTTTTTTTGTTTGTTTTTGCTAAGGCATAATCTCTCCCTTAATCTACTCATCTACACTCCCTGTAATTCATTTATCCTTTGTTCCCCTTTCCTTCCTATTTCTCTGTTCAATGAAATGTATTTCTGCACTAAACTCTGTATATTTCCCTCCTTTGCCAGTTCAGATAAGAGCAATGTTCAAGTGTCAGTCACTCCCCAGTAGTAGGACAACTTATATAATGACAATCATGCATTCATTTTTACCTTTTTATGTTTCTCTTCATTCATGTGTTTGAACTTCAAAGTTTCTATGAAGCTCTGGCCTTTTCATCAGGAATGCTTGGAAGTCTCCCATTTCATTAAAAATCCATTTTTTTTTCTCCTAAAGGGGAAAATATTCAGTTTTGCTGGGAAAGTTATTCTTTGCTATAAGTCTATATCCTTTGAGTTCTAAAGAACCATATTCCAAGCTCCCTGCTCCTCTATAGTGGTGATTGGTAAATCATAAGAAATCCTGACTGTGCTTCTTTTTTATGGTTGCTTATAGAACTGGCAATGTGCTGTGTATATGGGTTGGAAACTCTGAACCTTGGCTATACTGTACTTGGAAGTTTTAATTTTGAGATTTCTTTCTGAAAGTCATGAGTGGATTCTTTGTATTTCCACTTTGCCTTCTCTTTCTGAATTCAGGGCAGTTTTCTTTTAAGATGTTTCAAAATATAATGTCTGGGTTCTTATTTCAGTCATAGAATTCACTTATCTTACCTTGATCTAACTTCCAAGTCTGTTGTTTTTGATATAAGACAGCTTACACTTTTTTCTATTTTAATTTTTTTCTTGTTGTCTCATGGAGTCATTGCTTTCTATTACGTTCATTTTAATTTCCATATGGTTTGTTACCTGGGAAAGGTTTTTTTATCTTGTGTACCAAGCTGTTAATTCTCTTTCTAATTCTTCCTTCCATACAACTAATTTCTTTTCTAATTTTCCTCCCATATTTCTCTTTTCATTTGTTAAAATTTATAAACAAGCAAATAAATAACTCTTGCTTCATCTTTTCCCAGAATTTTAATGGAAGATGGGCCTTGGCTATGCTTTCCTTTGAGGTCTTGCTAATGGATGTTTTGATGCTTTTAGGTTTGTCTTGTGTCTTTATGTCTCCATCACTGAAAAATAATTTTTTGTTGAGACTCTTATTTTGTTTGCTCCTTCTTCAAATATGTACTTGCTAACTTTGGGGCATTAGGGCAGGGCTCTGTGCAATTCTGAAGGGAATGTCCGGGCTGGTCCTGTTGCTACTTTCTTTAGGTCTTGAGGATTATGTTATTTCAGAATCTCAGGAACTGCTGCAAATTTTTAGTTCTCCAAAAGTGGTCTAATTCTAAGCAAATTCTAATTATTGCTCCCTTGTTCTGAACTCCGCATGTTTCTGATATAGGTTTAAGTCTAAGCAACAGGGCTATGTATTTGTCCATTTGATGTTCCAATAGACGACTGCTGGGTTCAGCTGCTATCAACTAGCCAGAAAGTTATGCTGGTTCAGAGTGACAGACCTGTATGTTCCTTTTTGGTCTGGAACTCCTGACCTCATTTTTTTCTGGTACATGTGTCAGATTGGGTTAGAGGCAAGAAGACGCTCTTTTCCTTCAGGAGTCAGAACCACATAAGTGCTACTTGCTAATAAACTTATTCCTCTCTTGCTTCACAGCTTGGGGCCTGCAACCACTCCTCACCATATAATGTCCCCCATAGGCACAGGTCTCCTAATTCTGCCCTAGATCTGTGACCTAGAACTAGGTAGTGAGTGACAAACCTATCTCTTGGCACTTGTTCTAATATTATTCACCTATTTAAGCCCCTCTTTACTGGATCTAGGTGGTTCAGTGGAGAGAGTGCCAGACCTAGAGTCAGGAAGACTCATCTTCCAGAATTCAAATCTGACCTCAGATACTTAGTAGATATGTGACCCTGGGTAAGTCACTTAATCTTATTTCTTCATCTACAAAATAATCTGGAAAAGGAAATGACAAACCACTACTGCTACATACATGTATAATTAAGCAAAATACATTTTTGTATTGCCAGTATCCAATGTGTATGTGCGTGTGTGTGAGTGTGTGTGTGTGCTATTATCTTTGCCAAGAATACTCCAATTGGGGTCACTAAGAATCAGATACATCTGAAAAATAATTGAACAACAGTACTAGATCTTGGACCTGCTCTTGCCATGGTGCAGAGCCTCTCCCTTCATTTGAGTGGTCCATGTGGCACTCTTCTGGCTTGACTGTCTCCAGTTTCTGTATACTTCTCTGTCTGTCTTGTGCTAATTTGAGCTTAAAAATAATTTAGTGATTTTTTCTTGATTTTTTTTTTAAATTAGGATTTGGTCCAGTGCATTTTCTATATCTGTTTGGAATTCTTTTCTTGTTGTTGTTGTTGGATAGGATGCTTGCTGCATTTCTTCCTCCTTCTTTGCTATCTTAACTCTGCCTTCCAACTTTTCCTAATTTTCTAAGAGCCTGATGGTTTCAGAATGACAGACTGGAAATGAACATCAATATATCTAGTACCTGACATTTTGATCAATGTGGGAACTATTCTTAATCACACGCACTAAATCCATTTATCGTTTATAATTTAGAGAGTTAAGTGAAACTCAGAGTTTAAGTGAGAAAGTAGAGATTTGAACCCCATTCTTGGCAAAACCAAGTATAGCAATCTATGTATGCCATGCTGCTTCTTGGACATCAAACCTTGGCATAAGGAATATTAATAGTATCAATAATAATAGCTCATGTTTACACAACTGTTGAAGCCTTGTTGTTATGATTGAAGGTTATATGCTTGAATAGAAGGAAGATTAAACTGGGGCATGAAGGCAGGAAATAGCAATCTTGAGGCCTTTCTTATTCAGTCTATTTCTCTTAATACTATAGTATGAATCATACATTTTATTCTCTAATTCTATGAAGTGATGCTTCTAATCTATTTTAAGAATATTTTCACAGGGATGAAATACATCAGCTCCCTATTTCTTTGCTTTAGAATTTAAAATTTAAAAAAAAAGAGAAACAAAGGTAAATTTTAGCTTTTTTTTTTCTTCTTGGGGAGGCATGGGGATTTGGTTTTTTGTTTCTTTTTTGCCAGCAACGTTCTCAGCATCCTCCATGATAAATAAACCCTGAGCACTTAAGATACAAGAAGATAAGCTAAAAAAAAAGATAGAGGAAAATCTCAGGTCAAAATTTGGTTCAGTTAGTTTAGTATTTCCTGTTCCACATTGAGGTGAGATGAAAATTTAGAGGGAGAAGTATATAGCATGTGACTCAGCACATAGTGATGGAGAAACACCAATATATTTTGGCCTCCCAGCTTTGTTTCTGAATCTCAGACTTCACCACCATTAATTAGTTGCCCTTTTACCCTGAAACATCCCTCAGTACCTGTGACCTTCTCACCATGTAACACCACTATCACATACTGGCCTTATTCTTCCACTGACATGTTCTTTCTGGGGCCTCCATTTGAGGATGGGCTAAAGCAAGACATGCTCCATTTCCCTTCTGGCTGTTGTCCTGACTCTATGGACTTTGACATCACTGCCCTCATCATGCCTCAAGAGTACCTTCTCCTCCCCCAATGCTTTCCCCTTTCCCTCCCCATTCACTTTTCAGCTGCCTTTTATATATCATCCTCCACCAATAGAAAGTAAACTCCTTGAGGGCAGGGACTGTATTTTTTTGTTTGTTTATGTTTTTATCCTTAGTACAATACCTGACCCATAGTTAATATTTAATAAATACTTGTTGCCTACACGCCTGCCCATATTGACTTCTGAAAGTGAAAAGGCATAGCCCAAGGTCAGCTGTGAAAATGAACATGACTCCAGGAGCACCCAATTGCATTTTTTACATGATTATTACCCTGGCAATTACAGTATTGACTGAGAACTTAGCTTCATTTGTATCAGTAATACAAAGATCATTTCAGTCTTTCTTCTCTACTTTCCTTAACCAAAAAAAGTCAGGGATTCTTTTCCAATATCTCCCTGTGGAACTTCTTGTGTATTTTGTCCACTAAATTTGTTAGGAACACAATATCCAAATTTGAGAACCCCGAGTTAATCCTGGGGATACGATTATCTTGGTTCCCATATGAAGGAGCTGTTCACAAGATCTCTGTTATTTCCTGTGTTTACCACAGAGTAGGAATCCATTTTCTATTGAAATCAGTTGGACTGAACTGAGAATACAAATTAGGAGAGACACATAGCCAGTGTACTGGCTGGAGAGCAGGCTCAGATTTAGGATGACCTGCGTCCAAGTGCCATCTCTGATAGCTATCATTAGATTCTAAACTCCTTGAGAGCAGGGATGCCTTTTGCCTCTTTTTTGTATTCCCAGTGCTTAGTACAGAGTCTGGCATATAGTAGGTGATTAATAAATATTTACTGTCTGTTTTATTGATTGACTTTGTGACTCTGGGCAAGTCATTTAACCACTATCCTAGGCAGTTCTCTAAGAATTTAAGTTTCAGAGCAGTTATTGAGTTCTCTACTACACTCATACATCATAGGCTTAATACCAAAAAAGAAGGTCTAATCACCTGAAATTTGGTCAGCAGGGAATAAATTGTTTTGTCCACAACAAGTCATCAAGTTTATTTACTATGATGTAGAGAATTTATGATCTGCAATGATAGAAGTAGTACTTGCAACATAATTCACATGGGTGTTTTGAAATTCAATAATGCATCTTTGGAAGTTTGAAGTATATCTGCTTCTAGAATATAATAAGTGAAATTAGAATTTAAGTAAACTTTAAAAAAAGTGAATAACTTTCCATGCCCAGTCCTTGCCAATTTTTTTCTTGTAATACTTTAAATTGTAAAATTCTGCAGGAAAACATCATATAATTCTTAAAGCATTGTTAGGATACAGGCCTATCACCCAATTTATAATACTGTGTCTCAGTGCAGACTTAGAAAGGTTCAGAATAACACAGTCGTATACAAGGGAACATGCAGCCCACAACAAAACATTCAAGCAAGCCAGCTTTATTGAGGAAACATACAATATAAAGGTCAATTAGGAAGTATGATCAAAACAGATCAGATCAGGTCAGCTAAGGAATTGAACACACCTTTCTGGCATGCCAGAAGGAATGGGGCACATTACCTCATTAAAGTATGATGGGCTTTTATAGGTTTCTTATATGGTTCTAATAGGATCAGGGATTGGAGGAAGGAATTATGGAGCCAGGACCTGGGTCGTGATGCTGATTCATACTGGGGATGGTAAGGGGAGGTGGGGAGAAGATGCCCCTGCAGAATTGATGGCTAGTTAACATTCACATTTACCACCAGCAAGGAAAAAGGAAAAAAAAAACAACAAAACTTTGGGTTCTTACTGCTGATATTACTCTGACAGTGACTCAAGAGTTTTGATCTTCTCAGGGCTGCTTTGGTTAGCCACATGTGGACACTGCCAAGATCATTAAACTATGTCACATCAAGAATAATTTTTTCTGTTTTTGTTTGTTTTTTGCAACTATGCTTCTGGGGACATAATTTGACTTATATCTCTATGTGATACAATAAAATTGACTAATCAAATTCCATTGCATTTCAGATTTGAAACTGAGGTCCAGGGAGTTTGATACTTACCTAGTATCAGAAACTAGTAACACCTGTAAATGTTATTAAATAGCAGAGCTTGAATTTGAACACTCTTCCTCTGTCTCTAAATTGAATGCTCATTCATTCTTTTTGCTTGTCCAACATGGACAGGATGAGAAGGCCTGGATGAGTTGTGATCTGCGTTGGTAGAGAGAGGACCAATGGCAATGAGATGGTAGATACATCAAAAGGAAGATATATGTATAAATATGATAAGGAATTACATTATAACTGCTCTATTAACTTTTACATCATTAGAATGGGAAAGATGAATTTCTTCCATTGATATCAGGTCATTCTCTCATCAGAATTTTGTTCTGTTCTCTTTTGCACTGCACAGCTACAAATACTTTGTACTTTTTCAGTCTGAAGATGACTGCCTCTGAATGGCATCAGTTTCATCTTCCATGTGAATTATTCCATGTTTTTATGAATCTAACTCAAACATAATATTGTTTGGGTATATATATTAGCTAATCCACAAAAATCCATTTTTTTCTTTAAATGGTCTTTTTATAATCATTAAAGGGAGATTAGAAGCTTCTCTGTTACCTCAGTATTGAATTTTTCTTTCTCACATCAGTATGATATCTGAGAAGGAAGATCTGGGATAATAAAAGTTTATTTATTGCAGCTGGCTTCAAAAAATGCAGCCTTGTAAGCCTAATGAAATACAAGTAGAGAATGATATTCAGCTTGAATTGTCAGTGACACCATAGATTACTATAGGAAGCTCTGTGTTGGAATTTATTGACAAGGGGTTACACATACTTTTTGCCAGGTCCCAAAACATGCACCGTGTATATATGTACATATAAATGAGGATGTGATAAATTAGTTACTCTTAACCTAATTTTATTTTTTTTGTCACATAGCCAAGGATGATTCCAAAGTGGCTTTTCAAGTGTGTTTCCATCTCTCCTTTGAGGACTCCAGGGATGAGGAACCTGCAGTCTCAAGGTCACATGTGGCCTTCTGGGTCCTTAAGAGTGGAAGGGCCACACTTGAGGACCTAGAGGACCACATGTAGCCTCAAGGCTGCAGGTTCCCCACCCCTGGTAAACAATAGCTCCATTATCTTTTGCTTCCACATTTGTGTAGAAAGACCCAACAAAAGCATCTTCCTTTTCTGTGACCTCCACTTTTATTACATGAATACAAAATATATTTGAAAGACAAAGTGAAAGCAGATATCACAATAAGAAGTGATCCAGAAAAATAAATGAAGTGCAAATTCAACAATACTGTTTCAATGAATCTACTCTCCACCCTTCTTAGGGCAAAATGCCCACATGGCAAAACATTGAAATATTTATGAGCATAAGATCTAAGGAAAAAATAAAACCAAACAGCAGGATTTATAATGATATTTTTATAGCATGTTTCCTAATGGCATAAATCAAATTCCTTCTGGGGAATTCATTTAGATTCTTTGGTAAACTGTATTAGCCATTTCATGTCACTAGTGCTTTCATTAATGGATATGTTATTTCATCAATGTGGGAACTCTCTCAACAGATGCAGAGAGGAATGCATCTACTCACTCTGTGTTCTTTTTAATTATTCATATACTCCCATGTATCGTGTCCATATCATCCTATAAATATTCTGTAAGTTATTTATCCAGTGCTCAGGAGACACAGGAATATAACATAGCCCTAGAGCTACAAAGTCCATCAGAGACCATCTTGTCTAATTGTTTCATTTTACAAATAAGGAAAATGAGGCCCAAACTAATTAAATGACTTGTCCAAAGTCACATGGGTAGGATGTAACAGTGGTGCTATGTTACACTGTGGCACTGAGAATAAAAAGACAAAAGCCAAAACAGCTCCTGCCCTCAAGGACATTACAATATAGGTGAGGGAAACATGTTTCTGTAGTAGTATATTCAAAATAATACAAGGAGATTTTAAAGATGAGGTCTTAGCAATTGTGGGTATTAGAAAAGGCTTCAGGTGATGCTTTTCTTCCCTCCTCCCTCCTTCTCTCCATCTCTCCTTCTCTCCATCCCTTCCTTCCTTCTTTCCTTCCTTCCTTTCTTTTTTCATTTCTTCCTTTCTTCCTTCTTTCCTTCCTTCCTTCCTTCCTTGCTTCCTTCCTTCCTTCCTTCCTTCCTTTCTTCCTTTATTTCCTCCTCAGTTTCAAGGCTTTAAGCTGAGCCTTGAAGTAGATTATGGGTTCTGAAAGATGGAGATGGAGAGGCAGTACATTCCAGGCACTGAAGACAGCCAGTACAAAGACAGAGAGGCAGGAAAAGGAAGAGCAGGTATGAGGTACAGCAAAGAAACTAGTTTGGCTGCTCTACTGCATGTGAAGGAGAGTGTTGTGTAATAAGAAAGTAAAAATAGGTTGGGGCCAGGTGGTAAAGGGTTTTAAATGCCACAGAGAGGAATTTATACTTGATTCTTTGGGTATTACAGAGCCACTGGATTTTATTGGATATGGGAGTAACCTGGTCAGATTTGTGCTGAATGAAAAATTAGTTTGACAGGTATGAAGGATGGATTAAATCCAAGTCTTCTGACTCCAGAGCTATAGGATCATAGGATCATAGATTTTTCGAACAAGAAAGGACCTGGGGGGTTGAGTCCAAATTCCCCATCTTAGAGATAAAGAGGCTAAGTGTAAGAGGGGTTAAAAAGTCCTAAATAGCCAGTGCTTTTTTTTTTCTATTCCATTAGTATTCCTCAATCTATGACCAGTTCGCTTCCTTTTCCAGTTGACCATATCCTTTATGTTTATTCTTCCATGGGTCATTTTTGGTCACATGTCACAGCCTCCCTATGTCTACTATAGTTTGAGTCACATTTTGGTTTTTCTGTGATCAATGTTCCGTGAATCATAGTACTACTAAGGATCATTTATTAAGGAGCAAACTGAAACATAATACAAAGCCCAGGTCAAAAATGTGACTGATGTTATTTCAGAGATTATTAACCTGGGTGTTCATTAAGGGTAAATACATTTGGGTGGGAAAAAATTGCATCTTTATTTTCTCCCACCTCCCACTGAAATTTAGGGTTTCCTTCAGTTATTTAAAAAGCAAAGGAGTTCATGTCACCAAAATCTAAGAACCCTTGGATGAGCTAAAACCAGGGATGCAAATATACTTGCAGAAAAAATAAAATAAAATCAAACAATGCCTGCCCTCCTACTTCTCTACCCCCTCACTACTCTCTGCCTACAGAACTCCAATAGTGATTTTTCATAGAGAATTACTATAAGATGGGTCTTTGTCAAATCTTGAAAATGTTTAAATTAATGGTATTGCCTTTCTGGGCAACAAAATTTTGGAGCTTGGCAGAGGCAGCTGGAGAAACTGTTTCACTTTTCCCTCATTCCTTCACTTTCTCTTTTCTTTCCTGATCTCAGTCACATCATTTGTAAAACTAGGTGGTTGGAATAATCAGGACAAGCCTTATCTTTTGAGTACTTCATTTTAGGAAGGGTATTGAGAAGCTACAGAGTATTGAGAGGAGAATAGTCAAAAGGATAAAGGCTCTGCAGATCCTGTTATGTGAAGGCTAATTGAAGGAAACGGATGTTCCTAACTAGAAGAAAAGATTTAGAGGAACATGTGATAACAGTCCTCAAGTACTTGTAGATCTGTAATGTAAAAGAATGATGAGCTTGACCTCAGGAAGTAGAATCAGGAGCAAGGAATAGAAACTGCAAGAAACAGATTGAGGTTTAATGCAAGGAAAAGCTCCTGATAATTAGAGATTAACTTTAGGGGGATAGGTAGTCATCAGAGTTTCCAGATTTGCTTGAGCTAGATGGTCTCAGAGGTCCTTTCAGATTCTGTAATTTTGTCTTTTATTCTTTCCACAGGTGGTGCAGTGCATATTATGGTTGCTGAGAATAAGTGAGATGGTACAATTTAGAGTTCTGGAACGGTAGTTAGGAAACCTCAGACATTATTTACTACTTGTTTCACCCTGGACAAGTCTTTTAATCCCAGTTTGCTCTCTGTAAACATCAATTTTCTATCATAAAATGAGGATAATAATAGCACATAACTCCCTGCTTATTGTTTGGAGTAAATGAAATGAGATTTGTAAAACATTTTTCATACCTGAAAGAGCAAAAGTGCTATGAAATATTTATTATTATTATTATTGTTATTTCCCCCTCCCTTCTATCTTTCCTCTTCCTTTCTACTCTTCTTCCTTCTTTCTTTCTTTCCCTCCTTTCTGCCTGTCTGTCTTCACCCCTTCCTTCCCTCTTTCCTTACTTTCTATGATAGACAATGTAAGACAATGAGCTAGGTGAAGGGAGATTAAAAGAGCAGAAGACATGAATCCCACCCTTCAAATATCTTAAAGTATATGAACAGAAGAAGTATGAAAATAAGTAATCAGAAGAAGTGTGATGTGTAATTGTGATAGTTACTAGTTCCCTTTACTAAGAACTGTCCAGGAATGAATTAGCAATCTTTGGGTTTCAGTTGATATGACACTAAGGTATCAAGCATGAGAGCAAAAACCAGATAGGGAAAAACTAGACAAATTGGTTTAGGTATTTTGTTTTCAATTTGAAAACAGAATCCACTGTTTATAGTTGATACCAGAACACATTTTGGACACCATAAAAGTACCATGATAAAGTAAATAGAAATTTACTCTTAAGAGTCAGAAAGACCTGGGTTTTGCCTGCTTCTGACACATTTTGATTGTATAATGATAGACAGGTCTTGTAACCTCTCAGTTCCTAAGGCAATTCTCTAAAAGCATAAGTTCTAGACAAATTGTAGATTTGCATCAATGGAGGGAATTTGTACACTAGAATTTGCATATATGCCAATTAAATGACAGGTTTGGCCAAAAACAAAACAAAAATTGTAATAAAATAAATTAGTGGCTCCACTTTTTTCCACCTTACTTGCTTAGACCGCAATAGTTACATTTAAATATGATATACTGAAATCCTTCAGTAATTCCACATTTCCCAGATAAATATTTTTCTTGTTATTGTTGACTTTTATTGTTGTTTGGGGTATTTTTATGGTGGTTTTTTTTCATTTATACTGCTGAAGTCGTTGTGTATATTTTTTTTCTGATAATGTTGTCTTCAATTTGCATCAATTCATATATCTTCTTATGATTCTCTGAATTCATCTTATTTATTATCTCTTGCAGCATAATTATATTCCATTAATTTAATGTGATTAAATTTATTTGGCTATTCCCCAATCACTGGGTATCTACATGGTTTCCATTTATTTGCTACTACAAAAAAGTTCTGCTATACAGAATTTGGTATATATGGGACCTTTCTTTTTGTCCCTGACCTCTTTGGGTTAAAATTCTGGTTATGGAACTCTAGGTCAAAGTGTATGGGCATTTTAATTACCTTTTGAATAATTCACACTTACTTTCTATACTGGTTAATACCAATTCATAATGTAGAGTTGCAGAATGCAGTAATGTGGCCATTTTCCATAGTCCTCCGCATTGTTTATTCTTATCTTTGTCACTTTGCCAGTCAGCTGGGTGTAAAAATGAAACTACATAAATATTTTGATTTTCATTTGTCTTATTATTACTGATTTGTAGAATTGGTTCTTATGGTTGTTAGTACTTTACAATTAATTTGAAAACTACTTATTCATATCTTTTGATGATGTATCTATTAGGAACTGGCTTTTTGGACTTATATGTTTGTTAGTTGTTTATATTTCTTGGATAAAAGAACCTTATCAGAGATATTTGCAAGGATTTTCTTTTTTTGCTTGCTTCTCTTCCTAGTTACATTTTGATCATGCCAAAGCTTTTTCAATTCCACCTAATCAGAATGACATATTTTATATTTTATAATCTTTTAAATTCTTTAATTGGTGAAAAAAATCATTCCTTATTCAAGGTTATCAAAAATATTGTGATCTGATTCTCTTCTAACAAAAAAAAATGAACTCTAATATTCAGTTCATATACCTGTTTTAAATTTATTATACTATATTGTATATGATGTTGATTTAAGATCGAATTTCTGCCACACTGAGTTCCAGTCTTCTAGCAGTTTTTTTAAATAGTGAATTTTTCTTGTGTAATTTATATTTTAATATTTCTAGAACCCAATGCTATTGAGTTCAACTATTTCTGATTCTTCCATTTGTTTCACTGATTTACTTTTCTATTTTACTATCAGTACTAAGTAGTTATGATGATTACTATTTTATAATATGGTTTGAAGTCTGAAAATATTATTCCCTTTTCATTTGCTACTTCTTTAAAAAAAATAATTTCCCTTGCTGATATAGATAGCTCCTTGAGGGTAGGGATTGTTTTTGCCTTTCTTTGTAATCCTAGCATCTAGCTCAATGCCCAGTAAATAGCAAGCACTTACTGAGTGCTTGTTAAGTGATTAATCAATTGATCTCATTGAATTTTGATATGATTTGTCTAACTCTGTAAATTGTCCTTTTGGTAATTTGAAAATAATTTTTTAAGGTCAAAAATCTTTTTCTCTTCTTAACCAAATACCCAATGATAAGATAAATAGGCTGAATTAAAAAATAAGGCAAACTCAGATGAACTTGAAACATGGATAGAATTCCCAAAATGGGACTACACATTTGAGGTTAATTGGAACCAGCTGCTCAGATCCTGAATAAGTCTCCATATTTAACAATTGTAAATGCTTCTTGCCTGAGAGTGGGTAAGGGAACTCAGTAATTAAAGGGATCCTCTACTCTGGATTCATAAATACCATGAATATCAGGGGAAGCCTAGCCTCTCATGTATGTGTGTGTCTGTGTGTGTATGGTAGGGGAATGTGTGGAGATAACAAGAACTTGTTAAGCTCCTGTTATGTGCCAGACACTGTGGCAAGCACTTTGCAAATATCATCTAAGCTGATCCTTACAATAACTGTATGGATCAATCTCTGCTGCTGATGCTAATTTTGACCTTCCAATTAAGACCAAGAAACATAGGTGCTCCAGCAGCCTCCACCACACCCTCCGTGTGGGGAGCCATTGGTAACAGCAAATGGAGAAGTTTTGAATGCTGTGGATAAGTTTACTTCCCTTGGCAGTGTACTTTCCAGAGATGTACACATTGATAATGAGATAGATGCACGCATTGCCAGAGTTAGCTCAGTATTTGGGAGACTCCAAAGGAAAGTATGGGAGAGAAGAGGTATTAGACTGACTACCAAACTGAAGGTCTACAGAGCCATTGTGCTGGCCTTCTTGTTGTATGCCTGTGAAACCTGGACAGTCTACCAGTGCCGTGCTACGGGACTGAATCGCTTCCATTTGAATTGTCTTAGGATGATTCTAAAGATCATCTGGCAGGATAAGGTACCAGATACTGTGGTCCTTTCTTGAACTAAACTGCCAAGCATTCACACTCTGCTTCAGAGAGCACAACTCTGCGGGGCTGGTCATATTGTTTGAATACAAAATGTTTGCTTGCCAAAAGGACTATTTTGTGGATAACTCACACAGGGCAAGCATTCACATGGTGGTCAGAAGAAGCAATACAATTACACTCTCAAGGTCTCTCTTAACTTTGGAATTGATTGTGTGACATAGGAGAGACACTGGCACTGGACCACTTAGCATGGCATGCCCACATCAGAGAAGGTGCTCTATGAGCAAACCAGAATTGAGACACCTCAATGGAAACACAGGATGCCCAAATTCAGAGAATCGACCCCAAATGTTCACATAGACTTTTGTGTCCAATGTTTAGTAGAGCACTTCAAACTCATATTGGTTTGATTAGCCACAGTTGGACACTCTGAAATTTCACTCTAGCATAGTGATATCATTTTGGACCTCTTCAAGAATGAAGGACCACAACCAACCAACCAACAATAATCATGGTAAATAGATGATATTATTATTCCCATTTTACAGTTGAGGCAACTGAATCTGACAAAGGCTAAGTGACTTTTACAAGATCACACAGCTAGGAAGTATCTGAGGCTGAATTCAAGCTCAAGTCTTCTTGACTCCAGTCCCGAAGTTCATTCTTCTCCATCACCTTGCTGCCTAGTAAGAGGGGTTAGGATCCTTCACTCACATTCTTTGATTAATTATATATCCAGCCCAGAACCTGGGGGCAAAATTACATAAGGTTTAGTTTGAGCTCCTTTGTGCATAGTGATAAAGGCCCAATGAATCAAGTAAGGGGATTATTTCATTATCCTTAAAATGCTCAGGGTTGAGCTAGCACACACCTGGAAGTAAGAAGAGCTCCTCAAATCTCCTGTTATATAAACAAAAGCTTCTGAACAACTAGAACTTTCCACAAATCCAATGTGCACATGTATTTTGATACCTTATGTAATGTTAATGGAATCTGAAGATCTTCCATGCCCCTTTGTATTGGCACTTAGTAGACAGGCACTTAGCACCTTACTTCAAGTTAACACCTTCTGTAAGCTATTTAACTAACACAGAAGTAGTTAACACCTTGAGAGTAGTTAACGCCTTAACAGGAAGGGGCAGAACAGGGAGGAGCTATACTGTATATAAGGAAAAGCACCAGCAGGGCAGTCAGATTTTCTCTCAGTGACCACCTGGAGACTACACCTTTTTGCTGAGATCCTCCTTATGCAACTTTTACTGAGAACTTCCAAGAACCAGGCTGAGGAGCTATCCTGAGTGAGAGAGGGATCCCTGCTTGAGGGGATTGTGAAGGCTTCGGAATGTGGGTGTTCACTACATTAACCATGTGTATCAACTTTGTGACTACTGTAATGACTTTGGCTTTCTGCTTTAGGGACTCTGCTTTCTGGTTCTGGGACTCGGTTTTCTGGTATTTGAATAAAGGCTTTGGTTCTGCCCTCCATGTGGAGAGTTTGCTACATTTTGTGATTCACAACTATGCTGGCATATTCATAATCACCGTGGGTATTGTGAAAATTGCATTATTTTTACGCTTTACTTCAAGAAGAGGCTACTCGTCCTACCTGTTGGGAATGCCATAGAGTAAAGTTTCTTAACCTGGGGTCCATGAACTTGTTCATTTGTATTTCTTTTGATAACTCATTACATTTAATTATTTTTGTAATTTTGTGTATTTGATATTGTTAATTTTAATATATTATTCTGAGAAAGGCCTTACAAGATTGTCAAGGTCCATAACACACAAAAAGTTTAAGAACCTCTGCTGTAGAAATATTTCTGTTCAGGAGATAGATTAGATATTCTTTGAAGTCCCTTCCAATTTTTAAATCCAGGATTCTCTGACCACCTCTGGTCTCTCCTTTGTTCTTACCTCTTTTCTGGATGGTTAGGGTTGTTGGATAAGTGGCCTTTCAGTAAGTGAGGCATCATACCACTTGATGTTGGGTATAGTTTACTTATGAAAAATGAAAAGCAAATAGACATATTTCTCCCAGACTTTATTTATAAATGAACCTAAAATGGCCTGGTAAATAAACAACACTAATTACTAAAACTGCTTCCAAATTTAAAATTCCATCTTGTGATTTTAGGAGATATTCTCCTCAATTCCTTATTATTCTGTATTTATATGCCCACCCCCACCACCAGTTAAACCACTTCATTTTCAGATTCTTTCCAGGGCAGAGTTGTTTAAAAAGAGGCTAGGCCCACACCCCCATATCATATTTCATCCCACCCATTGCATCTACCAGGTCACTAGGGCCCAGCCAATTTGTCCTCTATTTCTTGAAGAGGACCATAGCATCAGGGAGATGATAACATGACTTGCAATTGGATTGGATTTGAGGGAGAGAGGGCTGTGCAAAGTCACCATCCCTACTCTCTGTCCTCTAGAGTCATCTAGGTATAGTGGTCAGATATAGATCAGGATGACTGGAGATGGCCCTGGGTGCAATGGGAGACCTTGACCTTTTTAAGCTAAGTCTTTTTGAGTTCTTACTTTGAATGAGGCAATTCACATTTAGTGAATAAACCTCTTTAAGAAGATCCAGATCTCATTGATTGGACAACAATAGGTCCCTGCCCAAGCCTAGTCAGTATAGTATCTTACAAACTACCCTGTTCTCTGCCTCTCCCTGCCAGGACCAATGAGACTCTGACCTATGTTGGCTAGAGTTTGTATACTCAGTTTGAGGAATCACCTTGTAGTGGCTTGACCTGAATGAGAGTGTAAGTTAGTTGGGCTTCTGTGACTAACTGATCCTAGACGCAGACCATTTTTCATTACAAGGGACCATCCACTAAGACACTAGAGCAGGCCTGCACAACTTGTTGCCAGACTGCTTGCAACACACCAGTGGTGGGAGTGGTAGGGGGCATGAAAACTGTAGAGGAAAACATCCTTTGTATGTAGAGGAAATCCCTTGGCAGGCTGCAAGCAGCCTGAGGGTTGTAGGCCACAGGCCACAAGTTATATGGGCCTGCACTAGAGCCTAGCCATTATAGGCATTCTGCTAGCTGCCTAACCTTAAACATGAGCCATAGCACCCCCCACTACTTCAGGGTAAAATACTCAAGTTAATATTTCCATTACTACTGGCAAAGACATGACCACCTATTATTCTATGTCTCTATTCACAATCCCTCTGACTAAATAGACAGACACTCACTTCTTTGGCCTCCACTAGCCCATATGTATTATATCCACATTGTAGAATGTAAACTCCTTGAGAGTAAGACTGTGTTATTTAAAAAAAAAATTCATGCCCTAGTACTAGGCACACAATAGGTGCTTAACAAATGCTTGTTAATGGGTAAATTGGTTTCATGTGCCCTTAATTCCAATATTGTGAGTGTTCTTTCAACTAGTAGAGACAAAAGCTTCTCTATGCCCTCTTCTCTATGTTATTCTTGTACGTATTTTTTCCCTCCATAAATGCATTATAGTGATCACACTGAATGCTTTGATTCTTTCATTATCTTGAGGGTAATTATATTTCATTTTTGCTATGTGACTGATCCAGTTTCTTTTCTGACCATGCACATCTTAAATTAAGCAAAAAGAACAAGAAAAAACTGAAGTGACCAACCGTCTAGATTGAAATGTTGGCACTGATTTATTTAGTAGGTAACAAATACTTATGATGTGACTAATAATAGTTATCAGGAAGGGAAGGGCACAGTAGAGAAGACAGATGCCAGCCAGTAGGAAAAGAACCTTACATGTATTCCTGATAGACTCTAATCATAGTACCAGAAAGTAAAGGGACTCTTCAGTCAGGCAAAGGATTAAAAGGACATGTAATTATTTCTCATGAAAGTACAGGAAAGTTGATATTAAAGGCCTTTAGAGGGATAAAACTCAGCATGTTTCACTTTTATCTATGAAAGTGATTCAGATACAGGTCTCAAGCCAGAAAAAGACATGAGACACAAGGTCTGGACTTTCATAAGAAGAAGAGACATTAGAATCTAGTTAAATATCTGTTCTTTTTTTCTTTCCATCTACTCCTCAAATGTGATCAAGATCAGGTCTGTTACCTGTTCCTCATCTACAAAAGATTGGGAGATGTTACCTTAAGACAACCCATGGTCTTCAGTTACTATGGATAAAGCATGAGAAGATCAAAGATAGAATTGTTAAGAAGCTGTGTTTTAATTTGCAGATAAAGAAAGACCTTTCCTTCATAATACACAAACCATTATTGGGCCATTAAAATATATATGTATATATAGATAAATAAATATATAGATGTATGTTATTTGTAATATATATATATATATATCACACCCACATATTATTAAATATATACATATATAGACATACATTTCGTATATACACACATACATATATGTAAGTGAGGGTGGGGGTAGAGAGGGGGTGAAAAGGAAAGGGGAAGTAGGCCTTCCCTATGTTTGTAGCTAAGGGGTGGAAAAGACATAGAAAAAAAATGTGGAATAAAAGAGAAAAAGAAGTAGAATAAAACCCTGCTTCTATTAAAAAAATAAAAACTTACAATTTAGAAATGGGCAAAGAGTGTCAGAGTTACCCTGACGACTGTTGGTTCAGCTCACAAACTGTGGTAACTGGAGTAAGAATAATTGAAAACAAAGACACACCGTACTCCAGGCCCACTGTTATATCTCAGCCATAACAGACTTGGGATATAGAACAAAAGATCCCTTTTGGATAGCATGGAAGCCTCAATACAATTATAACTTGTTAAATTACAAGGAGATGAGGGAGTGATTTGCTTAAATGCTTCTAGGAGCAGCAGGCCTTCTAAAGGAGTCCCTTGGTGTTTGCAGACACAATGGATACTTCAAAATAAATAACTTGAATTTCCACAAATGTTTGAATAATAATGTTCTCCCCTCTGCCTACCCATATCCCCAGTTACCATTTGTGGGCAATGGTGGGGAGAGGAATGCTGGATCTCAATGCAATTTTAGAAGGGGATGCAAGCCAGAAGCCAGGTTTAAGACTCTACATGTTACTGTCCATAGCCATTTTTTGCAAGTAATTACCCATCTGTTTGAGAGAGAAGTGGTATTTACAACATCATTTGAAAGAAATGCACCTGTCTTGGAGCAGGGTGAGGATAACCTAGTTTGCTGAGTGCTTCCAGCTCCCTGTAACATCCTTCCCTTTCCCGAATCCATGATTTCCTACAATCTTTGCTGGGTGACCCTGGGATTTCTCAATCTGTCCTTTTACCTATTCAATATGATTCCTCTGAATAAGTAAATATAGTGGTGTTGCATCCTTCAAATACATTAGGTGAGGTGGGTGATGGGAGACGTTATAGTAAGAAAAATGTAGTGTAATACATTAGGTCTCTTCCCCTTACCCCCCACCCCTCCCCGCCAAGGTGACACAGGAACAGAGCTGAAATTTGAAGCCTGATAATTAGGGATCAAATCCTAGCTCTGTTATTTGTGTCATCTTGGTGGGTGCTTAAGGGGAGAAGAGACGAGAGGAGAGGAGAGACAGAGACAGAGAGAGACAGAGACAGAGACAGACAGAGACAGAGACACAGAGACACAGAGACACAGAGAGAGACACACACACAGAGACAGAGAAACAAAGACACAGAGGCAGAGATAGAGACAGAGAGAGACAGACATTGATTTCTTAAGTGCCTACTGTATGCCAGGCGCTATACTAAACATTTATAAATATTATTTCATTTGACTTGCCCTGGTCATGTCATATACCCTATCATTTTCCAGTTTTCTGAAAGCACCAGTGTTCTCGTTTCTAAAAGGAGGTTATCTCAAAGATCTTTTTCATCTCTAAATCCCAGTTCCATTTCTGACACTACTTTGAACAAGTCACTTCTCTTCTTTAGATTATTTTCTTCTTCTCTAAATTAAGGGGAGCTGATTAGAGGGGTTCTTAGCCTTTTTTGTGTGTCATGGACCACTTTGGCAGGCTGATGAAATCATTCAGCTCCTCTGAGTAATATTTTTGAATGCATCAAATAATATATAAAGTATTATAAAATAAACCAAAGTTTAGTGGAAAAATATTGGGGGGAGAATTTGAAGACTTGGGACTAATCCAAGTACATAGACCTCCTGAAATATGTCATGGAAGCCAAGTTAAGAACTCCTTGTCTAGATGTTCTCCAAGGTCTCTCCTAGCTCAGAATCTCATGAACCTGGGTCAGGGGTGAGTGGACATTGAATTATGCCGTTTTATTTTCTGCCTACGCATGCTTTAGAGTAACTTCATCTTGCAAGGTTGGTGAGGATTTTTATGTATACACATTGAGATAGACAAATGCCCCTCCTGATGGTCAGTAACAAGGGAAACTAAATGAACAGGTGCGATGGCTTGGTAACAACTTGCTTTTGATCTCTCCCCATACAACCCTAATGGGACCCATACAGATACATAAACAGACTGTAATGCTCATTAGGCAGCATGTGTAATTAACTGGAGCTAAAAAGAACCCTAGCCTTACTTTTCCAGGATGGCCTGTCAAGGTTTTCTTTTTCTGTCTTTTCTTTCTCCCTAAAACCACCCTAGCCAGTACTCCAACACTTCAGAACATCCATTTCCCCCAGCTTTGCTTAGCTCATTCCACCTCAGCACCCTGTCATCACCACTCTGCTCCTCTTCCCAGTCTTGCCCCTTACTAGGTGCACCAGAAGGTTTGCCATTTTTGATGAGTTTGCTAATATGCATAGGGAGGGATTCAACAAAAGTGCTGCATTCTGAAGAGCTTGACTTCATTTTGAATTTCATAAAATGCTAAGAAAATACAGAGAATTACCAAGACAATAATATGGAAAGGAAGCCCTAGAGCAGTGGTTCTCAACCTTCCTAATGCAGTTCCTCATGTTGTGGTGAACCCCAAGCATAAAATTATTTTCGTTGTTACTTCATAACTGTAATTTTGCTACTGTTATGCATCGTAATGTAAATATCTGATATGCAGGATATATTTTCATTGTTACAAATTGAACATAACCCATAGGTTGAGAACCGCTGCCCTAGAGAAATTATGAATTGCCTCAATCATTTCGTCCCTTTTCTTTTGCATACATTCCTTAAAGTTAAGTTGGGTCCTATAGGGAAGTTGGAAGTGCACATTCTTGTTCCAGCGGAAGGGGGAGGGAGTTTACATATGCATACATATATGTGTATGTGTGAGTATAGATGTATAGATAGATCTATAGCTATATATCTATATATAGATATATGTGTCTATGTATATACATGTGTATATATACATGTATACACACACATACATACATACATATACACGGAGGCAGTTAGGTGGCTCAATGGATAGAATGCTGGGCCTAGAGTCAGGAAGACCTGAGTTCAAATGTGACCTCAGATACTTATTAGCTGTGTGATCCTGGGCAAGTCACTTAACTTCTGTTTACCTTGATCCATGGGAGAAGGAAATGGCAAATCACTGCAGTATCTTTGCCAAGAAAACCCCATTGACAGTATAGTCCATGGGGTCACAAAGAGTCAGACACAACTGAAAGATTGAACAACAGCAATATATGTATATATACATATATGTTAATATATATAGAGAAATATATATATATATATAAGCATATTACACACTTACACATACCCACACCCACTTACACACACACACATACACACACACACACACACACACACACACACACACAGAGCATCTGTCTTATAAATCAAAATCAAAGAACCTCCAGGGTGTCTTTATCAACTGACTTGCTGAGGTATTATCTAAGAAAGAAAAGTAAAAAGAAGTGGAATGTGCCTGTGCTTATGTGGGGGACTAGGGAGGGAGGTTTTGAAGAGAGGAGGTAATCCAGATGTAGCTTTTAACCAGAGAACAACTTTCCCATCTGTTAGCAGAGACTTTCTCTGGTTCAGAGTAGTCACCCCCAACCCCTCCCACACCTGACAGATGGCATTTAACTAAAAAGCCAAATTGCTTGATTGGTGGGGGAGAAGCCTCAGTGCCCAGCAGAGAGCTCCCCTCCTGGTTTTTTCATTCCTTGTGAAAATTTGCACAGAATTAAGCTTAAGGTCACATGAAGGAGATACAAGGTGAAATAATAATACGTTTTTGAAGCACTGAAATTTTTTTAAAAATTGTTTTTTATGTCCCTAGAATCTAGCACAATCCTTCCCAAATTATAAGTGCTAAATAATTGTTTATTATATTGTATTTTTTCTGGAGAAACCAGGATAATCATGTTAGTGTGGTATAGAAGAAACATGTGTGCACATGGTGGCAGGAGACCTGGATTTGAATCTCAGCTTTGATATTGGCTGCTTTCCTCAACTTTTCTGATTCTCACTTTCTCTATTTGTCCAATGGGGACTTTGCTAATCTCAATGCCTGGCTCATAGTATTTTATTTTTAAGGAATACATTTTGCTCATGTTAAAGCACTATAGAATTGTGAATTTTCATTGTATTCCTCCCCAAAGTTAATAATTCTCCAGTTCATGGTGGCCCTTTTCTCAAGGACCTAAATCACTGTCTAATTCTTTAAAGATGGTTATAACATATTTCATTCCAATAATAATGATAATAATAATAACAACAATCCTCCTCTAAAGTTATTCTCCCAATACTTCTTCATGGAATGGAAGTGCCTGAGTTATTGAAAACTATGCCAGTGGTTTATAAACTCTGACTGGTCCAGCCAAGCTAGAAATTCTTCCAGTGTGGCCCTAGTGATGGATGGTCATTGGAAGACCAGGTTGGATGAGTTTAGTGAAACTCATCACTAGAAGGTTTCCCACACCAGGTGTTGAAAATTGTTGCCCATTAAAACTTTTGGAGTCATTTCCCACCAAATTCTAGAGGGGTTGCTATCTGCAGGGTAGAAGTAATAGCCACAGAAAGAGATCTTGAAAAGTTAAATAATCTCAATAGCTCATATTAAGAGTGATTTTTTTTTTTGCAGTGATCTTATTAATAGGTGATACAAGCATTATGGCTCTTATTTTAATGATGAAGAAACAAGAGTAGCACAGGATTATAGCTTTATAGCAGGGAGGGACATGAGAGGTCATTTAGTCCAATCCTCTCATAATTTTAATTGTGAGAGATTAAATAATTTGCCCAAAGTCACACTGGTAGTGTCAGAGGTAGGATTTGAACATAGATGTTTCTCACTGAGTCATACACTATATACTATACCACCAGAGTTTAAATAGCTTGTCCATAGCCAAACAAATATAAATATTTAAAGGGGAATTTGAAATCAGATCATGTAATTCTAAAGCCAATGATCTCTTCATAATATTATATTGTCTCTCAAAAAAAAATCAAGTGTGATTAAGCTTTTAGCTCAACATTATAAAGATTGCCCCCCATGAATTCATTTTGCAACTAATTCGTAATTTCTCATCTTGTGAGAATCCTTTTCCATATCCTTCCATAAATCTTCCATAGAAGCTTGCCTGGAGGTTTTCCTCTGGGCCATCCATTCTCAAAATTTTCATAATAACAGAACTCCTCAGTTAAAACAAAACTCTGACAAAACCCTTGAAGTACATTCCTCTAAAATTGTTGTATTTATGGTGAATATCTGGCCACTGGCCCCAAGTTGGCTCCGGAGGAGAAAGTGAGGTTGGTGACCTTGCACAGCCCTCTTTCACTCAAATCAGAGTCAACTCCAAGTCATGTTATCATTTCCTGGATGTCATGGTCCTCCTTGAAAACGAAGGACAAACACAATATTATTATTGTTTTTAGTTGTTTCATGGTTCCTTCAAGCACTGTTTAAGAGACTTTTTAGGGTTTTATTTTTTATTTGTTTTAGTGACTTAGTAGATACAGAGTTAGCCTCAGAGTCTAGAAGACCTGATTTTTGGCACATATTGTCTGTGAAGGTGGACAGGTTACACACCTTCCAGTGTCCTAGGCAGTGCTAGAAGAGCGTATGTTAAAGAGAAGGTACTGATCTGAAATCGTAAAAATGATTCTTCCTTGGGGTCTCTCCAAACCACTGAATTCCCCATGTCCTATCGTTTTAGTACTGTGAACAAACACAACAGCAAATATAGTGGGATCATATGTTCTCTATAACTTTCAATTATTTAAATGAGATCACATTTTGCTAAAGAAAATTATATAGAAAAGTCTATTCATTTCTTAAAAAACAAAGGTAGTTTCACCAAGAAGTTGCAAGATACACAAATAGACAATTCTAATACAGATGTTACAGAGATAAAAAGTAGGTTTCTGGGTCAGCAGTTCCTGATATTATCTTTTTTCATATCAGTGCCATCTTTGCATTCTTTTAAATCTTCTTCTTCTTTAGGTATCTTGAAAATAGGTCCTTGAGTTCATTTATTTATTTTTTTTCATCTTCAGTAGATTTCTATGTATCTGATTAAGTTCCATCACTTTATTTTCTTGTGTGGCACTTTGATTTCTTCATGGATTATATCAAATAAAAATGTTTTAGAACCCAGAACCAAAGATGCACCTGTCATCGATGGAGAAAATTAATTGCTCCAGCAATTTCAGCCAGTCTCTCCCTTTTCATATCTATTTATTCTCTTCACGTGAGTATTAACTATAACTTAGAGTGTCAACTCTAAATTATTTCATCTTACAATGAAATAGTTCATTTGAGTCTCATGGTAAGCTTTGTGTAGCATTTTCCTCCTACATCTTTTCCATGTTTTGCATGTTGATACTACAAATATTTTCCTATCAATTTCCTTTGCCCTTAATATTTTTTTAAACAAGCTTGTATTCTAAACTGTTGTTACTTTTGCCTGCCATATCTCCCCATTTGGCCAAGAGATAAAATGTTTTCTGTCCAAGGCAGTGTTGGGGCTTTTTCAATCTCCAGTGGCCCTTGTTTTGTATCAACTAAACTTCCCTTAAGGAATCGTAATAATGAATTGATTTCTGGACTTTTAGAGATTTCTTTCAGCATAATTATCTTTGTTCCTCTGGACCTGCGCTTTATCTCATCCATGTGGGTACTTTCGCAATATAGCCTGAAGTATGGGCAGTTTGTTTAAATGTGTTGGATTGGAACTGTTGTAATTGCATAGTCTCTTCTCATCTTTATCCCCTCTTCTAATTAGATATGCATCTTGACATTTGGCCTAACCAGTGGATGACCTCACTGCACATTAACAAAAGGTTCTGAAATGACTCCATATTCATAAACAGAAACAAAAGGACAAATGTCAGTTACTTGAATGTTTTCATTAAGAATAAGAACTAAATACTGGAAAGTAAGAATAAGCAAAGACGACAGTATTAGAATAAATTCAGTGTTCAGAGTGTGGGGACAAAAGGATTCTGAGGGCAAAGCTGCTGTGTTAAGAATGTGAAAAGAGAACTTTGGGTGGAGAAGTTCAAATCCTCACTGGTTCTTCTGCATTGGGTGAATGGAGAATTGATTTTAGGGTAAGCAACCATGTGCTTAGCCCTATGAAGGAATATCAGTATTTTTAGATATAACATAATATAACAAGAATATAGATTTGCTTTGTAATTGGAACTTAAAAGTTTCCACACTGGTTTTAAGAAGGCTTTATCTTCTTAAACCATTATTCTTTCTTATGAAATTTGGCTTTGAACCCTGCCTCTGATGCTTGCTAGCTGTGAGTCTGCACCTTGATCATAGAATCATAGGATCACAGCTGTGATCATAGAATCAGCAATAACTGGAATGAATGAATGAAGCATTTATTAATCACTTACTGTGTTCAAAGCACCAGGCTAAGCACTGGGGATACAAGTTAAAAAAGTAAAATATTTCCTACTCTCGTGGAGCTCATATTCAAATGAGGGAAACAACATATATGGAGTTTCCATAGTAAGTCAGAAGGAAAGATCCCATGGTTCTTAGGGCACAGCAGTAAAGTAGTTAATAATGCTGTATCTTTCATGTCATTCCCACTGGAATCTTTTACATCAATTTTTTCATCTATTAAATTAAGATGATAAACCCTATAGTGCTTATTTCCTGGGTTGTGGTGAAGAATCAATGGAATGATATGTATGAAATGTTTTGCAATCCATGAAGTATTATATCAGTCTCAGTTATTATTGTTCTAGTTTCTGGTTTATTTCCATTTTTTGTCTCTTTTCAGAACATGATTTCTATAATTTTTTATGGTGGTGGAATGTGTTAGCAATATTTTGAAATCTACTCTAAATTGGCATATCCCATAATGCTCTTATCTCACTTGATGTTGTCATTAATTTGTCATACATTGATGTCTCATGTCTATACTATTTTAATGAGGAATATGTTCTCTGTGGAAAGATAGAGAGACAACTGGTAACTTGCTGATATGGAAATAGAGAAGGAAATATCTAACCAGCTACATGATGTTGATGCTGCGTGATATGTTTTACAATGAATGTCAACAATGACATTTACTATATGAGGTGGAACCCAATTAGTACTACCATTGCTTTTTTTACAGTTTATTTATGATCCCATTTTGGTCTTGTTTAAATAGATTGTTTTGCATGTTTCTACTTTAGTAGACATACTAAATGAGAATACTGAATTGGTGCTGGAAATTATTCTTGATGATACGTATGCTGATGAGGCAGCAACCTACCAACAAGGGGAGAATGTTAGCAGGTTGCATATTGGAATGCTGATGAATGACTTGCTGAGGCCATAATGATGTTTCTGAGCAATCTATCTGAATATTCAGTCAGTCCCAGATGGATATAGAGGAACAATGGAAAAAAGTTGTAGAAATAACCTCTAAAAGGTGTTAATG
>CM053581.1:199940948-199962961 GCA_028627135.1 Pseudochirops cupreus
TATATATATATGCATACACACAAATTTATATAAAAGGTTTACATATGCATACAAGTACATATCTGAGTATATGTATAAATGAATCCATAGAGGGCATAAGATCAATTGATTAGCAAAGGATAATATTCCAAATGGTGAAATTCTGAGGTGAGAGAGGATTAGATTGAAAGAGACAGGAGACTCATAATGGGGTTGAACAACTCATGGAAGCGGCAAGAGGTAATTGTTACAATAGAGGGAGAGAACAGGAAGGCAAAAGGGAAAGAGTCAACTTTACCCTCACTGAATTTAGCTTAGGAAAGGAATGGCATAAACTCTAAACTTGGCATCTTGCCACATAGAAGAGTAGGGGGAAGGGTGATGAGAGGTGGGGTGATGGAGGGGAGGGCTGATGAAAGTTCACACTTCTGTAGAGGGACAGGGACAGGGTAGAGAGTGGATTGGGGGGGGGCAGGATAGGAGGAAGGGACATGTAATCAGACTCTCACAATATACTCACTGTGGAGAGGTTGTGTGTAATTTCACATGTTCAGCCTGTATTTGATTGCTTGTCCTTCCAGTGGCAGTGGATGATGAGGGAGAAAGAGAAAGAATCTAGAATCCAAAGTTCTATAATTAAAGTTAAAAAGATATATGTATATACATATATAATTATTATTCTTTTTGTTATTATTATTATTATCATTAACTTCATCCAACTGGAACTTGAGATACACAGGCACTGTGGTAGGGAGATCCATCCTGCCCTACCGAAAAGTCAGAGGGGTGAGGGGGGAAGACATAGGAGAGAATAGATTGGGGGTGGGGGGATACACTGGGATGGCTGTTTTGGGGTGATGGGTAGGGGAAATATGGGGAGAAAATTTGTAACTCAAAATTTCGTGGAAACAAATGATGTAAACTAAAATAAAATAAAAAATCAATTTAAAAAATTCACTTTTTAAAGTTTAGCGACAGAATTCTTGGAGGAGCTTTGAAAGGTTACTGCTTCCATTCTGCCATCTTAGCCCCTCCCCAGATGAATCCCCAACAAGAAGTCCTAGAAGAGACAGAAGGAGAGATATAACAAGAATAAAATAGTTATTTTATTAATAAAAGAGCAGTAAAGGAAAAGTTGAGGGAAAATGAAAGAAAAGCCAAAAAATATGAAAAGTATTCATAGCCTAATAAAAGATACACAAAATGTTTTTTAAATTCTCCTCAAAAAAACAGATGTGTCCAAATTTCAAAGGGAGGTATTATAAAATCTCACTAAAATTATTCCTCAAAAATTAAAATTGGTCAAGAGGAAACAAATAATTTCATGACCTGGGAGATAGATCTAGGAAAGATAAATAAAAAATTATTGGACTATCTGAAATCTATGATCAAGAGAGAGAAGGAGAGAGAGAGTATACATATTTCAAGAAATTATAAAAGAAAACTGTCCAAGTATCTTAGAACATGAGGGCAAAATAGAAATTGCAAAAATCTACCAATCACTTTCTGAAAAAAGACCCTAAAATGGAAACTACCAGGAATATTATAGCCCAATTCCAGAGCTCACAGGTCATGGAGAAGGAAAAAAAAGCAGCCAGGAAGATATTATTCAAATAACATGAAATCGCATCACAGAAGTTTTATCAAGTATCATCATAAAGGAGTAGAGGACTTGAAATATGATATTCCTGAAAGCAAAGGACCTATGGTTACAACCACAAAGAGCCTAAACAACAAAACTGAATATAATCAAATAGGCTAAGTGGATATTTAATGAAATAGCAGGATTGTAGGCATTCTTGCTAAAAAGACCAGGCATGTAGAGACAATTTGATATTCAAATACAAGATTTGAAAGAATCATAATAAGGTAACATGAGTGAAAAATCATGAAGAACTTAATAAGGTTAACCTATTTACTTTCCCAAAAGATATATGCAACCTTCAAAAAATTTATCATCAGCAGACAAGATGGCAGAGAAAAGGCAGGGAATCTTTTGAGCTTTCCCCCAAACTCCTCCAAACACCTTCAAATAATGGCTTAGAACAAATTCTAGAATAGCAGAACCCATAAAAGGATGGAGTGAAACAATTTTCCAGTCCAAAACAACTTTGAAGTCTAGTAGGAAGGATCTTTTCCACCAGGGTGAGAATGAAACATAGTTTAGTATAGGTCATGCCAGCACAGGCCAGGTCCCAGGAAACCAGGAGAGGCCTTAGGGATGACTGAATCAATAGGGCCAATGGCAATTTCTGGACTTCTCAGCCCAGAGACAGTAAGAGGGTTGAAAAGAGTGCTTGTGGTCCATCACAGACCAGAGAACAATACAGAAGAATAGTAAATACACATCTTCCTATATCATACCAACTTGGAACAACCAAAAACTTATAGGTCCCCAGATTATCTCTGAAAACAGCTGCATAAAAAACAAACAAACAAATGCTGAAGCTTGGGACAGTGCTTCCTCTACTCTGGAAGCAGAGCCCCACTTTAAAATAGTGTCAAAATTCAAGAAATAGGCTAAAAATGAGAAAACAGGAGAAAAAGATCCTGACTATAGAAAGTTACTACAGTGACAGGGAAGATCAAAACACAAAATCTGAAGAAGACAACAATGTCAGAATTCCTATATCCAAAGTCTCAAAGAAAAATACAAATTGGCCCTCAGCCATGGAAGAACTCAAAAAGGATTTTAAAAATCAAGTAAGAAAGTCAGAGAAAAAATAATTGTGAAAAGAAGTGAGAGTGATGCAAGAAAATAGTGAAAAAAAGTCAATAGCTTGATAAAGGAGTAAAAAAAAAATTAGTGAAGAAAAGAACATCTTAAAAACAGAATAGGCCAAATGATGAAATAGGCACAAAAATCCAATGAAGACAAGAATGTCTTGAAAAGCAGAATTGGCCAAAAAGGAAAAGAGGGACAAAGAAGGACAAAATTTCACTGCAGAGAAGAACTCTTTAAAAAATAGAATTTGTCAAGTGGAAAGGAGGTTCAAGAGCTAATTGAAGAAACTAAGTCCTTAAACCTTGGAACTGGCAAGTGGAAGCTTATGACTTGGTAAGATATCAAGAAACAATATAACTAAATCAAAAGAATTTAAAAATAGAAGAAAATGTGAAATACCTCACTGGAAAAACAACTGATCTAGAAAATAGATATAGGAAATATAACTTAAAAAGTATTTGACTACCTGAAAGCTGTGGTTAATAAAAAGAGGCTATAAACTACCTGTCAAGAAATTATAATGGAAAACTGCCCTGATATTCTAGAAATGGAGGGTAAAAGAGAAATTGAAAGAATCTACTGATTACCTCTGTAACGAGATCCCAAAATGAAAACTCCCAAGAATATCATAGTCAAATTTCACAACTTCTAGGTCAAGGAGAAAATATTGCAAGCAGTCAAATAGAAAGACTTCAAATATCATGGAGCTAAAGTCAAGATAACACAAGATTCAGCAGTTTTGACATTAAAGGATCAGAGGGCATGGAATATGATATCCCAGAGAGCAAAAGACCTTGGATTACAACCCAGAATCACCTACCCAGAAAAAGTGAGTATAATCTTTCAAGGGAAAAATGGATATTCAATTAAATAGAGGATTTTCAAACATTCCTGATTAAAAGAACAGAGCTGAATGAAAATTTGGCTTACAAATGTAAGACTAAAAAGAAGCACAGAAAGGTAAACAGGAACAAGAAATCATAAAGGATTCAATAAGGTTAAACTATTTACATTCCTACATGGGAAAATGATACTTCTAACTCCTAAAAAACCTTCCTCATTATTAGGGCAATTAGAAAGAATACACATAGATAGAAAGCACAGGTGTAAGCTGAATATGATGGGATGGTTATCTAAAAAATAAAATTAAATTGGAGGATGAGAAGAAGAATACACTTGAAGAAAGGTAAAGGGAGATGCAGAATAGAGTAAATTAGCTGGCATAAAAGGTGCCTGAAAGAGATTTTACAGTAGAGGGGAAGAGGAGAAGACAGAGTGTGAAACTTACTCTCATTGAAATTGACTCAAACAGGGAGTAACACACACTCATCTGCATGTAGAAATCTATCTTACCATACACAGAAGTAGAAAAGGAAAGGATAAGAGAAGGGAGGTGGAGCTGATAGAAAGGAGGGCAGATTCTTGGATATAAAAATTGAAAGCAAAATACGTGAGAATGGACAGGGTGAAAGGAGAGAGAGCAGGATAAACAGAGAAAACAGAGATATAGGGAAACACATAGTTGAGAATCAAAACTACAGAAAGTTTTTTTCTGATAAAAACCTCATTTCTCAAATGTATAGAAAATTGAGTCAAATTTATACAAATAAGAGCTATTACTTGATTGATAAATGATAAAAGGGTATAAACAGGAAGTTTTCAGAAAAAAAATAATCAAAACTATCTATACTAATATGAAAAAAAAATGTTCTAAATCACTACCAATTAAAGAAATGGAAATCAAAACAACACTGAACTACCACCACATACCAATCAGATTGCCTAATATGATAGAAAAGAAAAATGACAAATGCTGAAGGGGATGTGGGAAAACTGGAGCACTAATGCATTATTTGTAGAGTTATGAACTGATCCAATCATTCTGGAGAGCAATTTAGAACTTTGTCCAAAGGGCTATAAAACTGTGCCTATCCTTTGATCCAGCAATACCACTAATCAGTCTGTATCTCAAAGAAATCATAAAAAAGGGAAAAGGACCTAGATGTACAAAAAATATTTATAGCAGCTCTTTTTGTGGAAGCAAAAAACTGGAAATTAAGGGGATATTTGCAAATTGGTAATGGCTGAACAAGCTGTGGTATAGGAATGTAATGGAATACTATTGTTCTATAAGAAATGATGAAGTCATTCCCCAATTGATAAATGGTCAAAGGATTAACAGGCAATTTTCAGAGGCAAAAATTAAAGATAACTTTAAGCATATGGAAAAATGCTCTAAATCACTATTGATTCAAGAAATGCAAATCAAAATAACTTTGAGATACCACATCTCACCAGTCAGATTGGCTAAGATCACAAAACTGGAAAATGACAAGTGCTGGAGAGGATGTGGAAAAATTGGAACACTAATGCATTGTTGGTGGAGCTGTGAACTGATACAACCATTCTGGAGAGCAATCTGGAACTATGCCCAAAGGGCTATAAATAATTACACACCTTTTGACCCAGTAATATCACTTTTGGGGTTGTATCCCAAGGAAATCATAGAAGTGGGAAAGGGACTCATATGTACAAACATATTTATTGCAGCTCTCTTCTTGGTGGCAAAAAACTGGAAATATAGGGGATGCCCATCAATTGGGGAATGGCTGAACAAGATGTGGTATATGAATGTAATGGAATACTATTGTGCTATAAGAAATGGGAAGGAGATGGACTTCATAATTACCTGGAAAGGCTTATACGGACTGATGCTAAGTGAGAAGAGCAGAACCAGGAAAAATTTGTACACAATCACAGACACATCGTATGTGTGACTACCAACTTTGATAAACTGGACTCTCCTCAGCAATGCATAGTTATAAGACAACTCCACAAGTCTCAGGATGGAAGGAGATATCTGCATTCAGAGAAAGATCTAGAAAGAAGGGGACTGAAGCAACACATGCTATCATTCTTTTTCATGTTTGGTTTTGTTGTTTTTTTTTTCCCATTGTTCACTCCATTGGTTACAACCCTTCTATACAACCAAACTATTGTACAATGTGAAAGTATTTGCAGATCCTATACATGATTGCACATCACCATGGGGTGGGGAGGAAGGGAGGGGAGAAAATTTGAAAGTCAAGGGATTTTGGAACTGAATCTTGTAAACTAAAAGTAAATAAACAAGTCAATGAAAAAAAAGAAAGAAATGATAAACAGGCAGACTTCAGAAAAAAAAAACCTGTAAAGAGTTACATAAATGGATGCAAAGGGAAGTGAGCAGAACCAGAAGAACACTGTATACAGTAACTGCAACACTGTACAATGATCAGCTATGATAGACTTAGTTATTCTCAGCAATACAATGATCCAAGAAAATTAAAAAGACTTGTGGTGGAAAATAGTATCCACATCCAAAGAAAGAACTATGGTTCCTAAATGCAGATTGAAATATACTATTTTTTCTTTTTTCTTTCTCATGGTTTTTCTCTTTTGTTCAAGTTCTTCTTTCACAACATGACTAATACACTAAATTAAATATGTTTAACATGAGTGTACATATATCACCTACATCAGATTGTTTGTTGTCTTTGTAAGAGGGTAGGGAAAAGCAAAGAGGTAGGAAAAGCTGGAACTTGGAATCTTACAAAAATGGGTATTGAAAACTGTCTTTACATGTAACTGGAAAAAATGAAATACTACTAAATGTTAAAAAAAAATGAATCTAACTTGTCTTTTCCTTTCCAAGCCCCAGAATTCCTGACATAATCAGTTTCAGAAAAGCTGGTGTGTGTGTGTGTGTGTGTGTGTGTGTGTGTGTGTGTGTGTGTCTGTGTGTGTGTGTGTCTGTGTGTGTGAGCTAGGTACCACAGTGGACAAAGTGCTGTGCCTGGAATCAGGAAGGCTTTTCTTCATGAGTTCAAATCTGACCTCAGACACTTACTAGCTGTGTGATGGTGGGCAAGTCACTTAATCCCATTTGCCTTGGTATCTGTAAAATGAGCTGGAGAAGGAAATGGCAAGCTGGAGAAGGAAATGGCAAGCTACATCTCTGTCAAGAAAACTCCAAATGGTGTCAATAGAGAATGAGGCACAAATGAAAAATGACTTCACAACAACATATATATATGTGTGTGTATACATATATATATATATATGTATGTATATGTATATGTATATGTATGTATGTATATGTATATACACACATATATGTATATGTATATATGCATTTTTACACATACATATATATACATATGTATGTATATATTTAGGTGTCTATATGTATATGAGTCTATGTGTGTATGTACATATACACACATACACATACACATATACACACAGACACACACATACATACATAAATATACACATAATAGGAAGTCACAGGAGACACTACTAGCTTTGGGGACTGGATAAGGAAGACAAGTGTATGGAAAGTGGCATTTGAACTGAGTCATGAAGGAAACCAGAGAAGCCAGGAGGCAGAGGTTGGATAGGTAGCCCATGTCAGGCATGCAGTACACTCATGTGGAAGAATAGAATGAAGACTATTATTTCTGTAATACAGAAAACCTCATTAGTCATAAAGATTTTCCTTTAGAAGGCAGTTGAGGGATGCATAGGCTGGTAATACAAAATGCCTGTAATGCCTGATGTATAAGTTGTTGCCACTGATGACCACAGTATTCTTGATATTGACATCACTACAATTTGTAAAGGAACAGAGGTAGCTCCGTCTCCTAGGTGATTTAGATTGTTTCAGCTGGAAGCACCATTGGAATAACACACAACCTTACTGTTCCAGGGGCTTTTCTGGACATGTTGTCTGAGATTTGTATGGAACAACTATTTGAAAATATCCAAAAGGCAGGAAAGAGACTAGGGCTGAATATAGATATGGGGCTAATCTGCATAGAGATGATAATTGAGCCCATGGGAGTTTATGAACTCATTGAGAATGGATATAGAAAAAGAAGAGAAGAGGAACTATTACAAAGCCTCATGGTATACCCACAGTTCTAGGATAAGGCAGGGGGCAATGATCCAGCAAAAGTAACTAAGGGGTGGCCAGATATCTAGGAGGAGTTCTAAGAACAATTTCAAGAAAATCTACCAAAAAGTTTATATGATTCAAAATGATTATCTAATGAAACATCTTCTTTTTCTACAGGTTAAGTTACTTGTTCAAGGTCACAGGGGTAGGAAATAGTAGAGGTAGTAGAAGCAGGAAGTAGTAGAGCTCTGACATCCAATATTCTACTAGGCTACACTATGTTACAATATTCAACAGAGTTTTCTTCAGTAGATGTACTCTCTCAGCTTTCTCCACACCCCTTCAGCTTCCTTTTATATGTAGACTGTCTCCTTTAGAATGAAAGATCCTGGAGGGTATAATGGTAATGGAATTTGGAGATGCCCCTGTAGTGGCTTGGTTTGTGGGTTGAGTGTTAAAACCCAGAGCTTGTGAATCCCACTTGTGGGATGGACTTGTTGACATGAAGAGAGAGGGCTAAACTGGGAGGAGCTGTGAATCGGGAGAGAGGCCCAAGCCTAGAGAAGGCCAGAAGGACTTTTGGGAGAGCAGTATCCAGTATTGTGGAGCCTGAGTTGCTGAGAGAAAGACTGCTGAGAACCTGTTGGAGCCGTCCAGGATTTTTGAGAACTGACACCCGCAGCTGCCAAAAACCAAGGAGGTATGGCTGTGATGCCAGTATTTTGTCTGTCTGTTTTGATGTTTTTTTGCCAGATTCACCTGATGGTGAAGGACAGTGCTATTGTAGAAGTAGCTGGAACCTGGCTGTGGGTTCAGAAGCCCTAAAGGAAGATTTTCCTGGTGTATGTTTACAGAAATTGTGGAAGAGGGCCTTGCTGATATTTTCAGGGGTTCTGAGACTGTTCTACAGGCAGAGAGTGACTTGATGAGGACACTGGCTATGGCTTTGTTGAGCCTTGTCTCCCCAGGGCCTTTCCTTGGGTAGTCAATGCTGAGATGATCTCTTAACCTTGTTGTAACTTAAGGTTGGATGGCCTTTTGTGCTCTCCTGCCCCTTTTGAGATTCAGTTTTTTGTGCTCTGTGACTGACCAAATGAAGGTACTTTGTTTATGATTGGAGACTAATCTCCATTTGAGAGGACAGCCTTTGTTGACTGACTAAATGTACTGCCCAGGAGTGGGCTACTTTGACTAATGTATTGGCCAGGGGTGGGATACTTGGACCTTGATACTTTGCAATTGAATTGAGAACTTGCTTCCTAAAGGAACAAGTTACACTGTATTTTAACTTTCTCTGTTCTGTGAATGTTTGCTGAATAAATGGGGTTTGCTATGCTGGTAATCTGAACCTTGAAAGTTGCCTTTGCTTGGCATTACAGAGGGTAATGATTGTCTTTCTTTTTCATTCTATTTGCATTCCCTATGTTTAAAATAGTGCTGGATACATCTTAAGAACTCTACAAATATTTGTTGACTTGACTTGGACTAGATGTTTTTCTACTTAGTTGTTACCTCCACTTCCTTTCCTTTTTTTTTTAATTCCTACAGCCAGGTTTCAGACCTCATTTAAACAAAGGTACTCTCTTCAAATTTACCAATGATTTCTCAGTTGCCAAATCTAATGACTTTTTTTTCTTATGCTGATGCTTTTTGATCTCTCTTCAGCCTCTGACACTGCTGATCACCCTCTTCTCTTTATCCTCTTCCTTCAATGTTTCTGTGATATTACTCTATCCTAGTTCTCTTCCAAACTATCTGATCACTTCTTTGTCTACAGAGTTAGACCCTTGTACAACAAGTCACACTTGATAAAGGTAAGTATTCCTTCAGGCTTTGTTCTGGGCCCCCTTCTATACTGTTTCACATAATGATCTCATTAGCTCTCTTGGCTTCAATGATCATTTCTATGCTGATGACTCTCTAATCTACTTATCTTGCACTAACCTCTCTCCTGACTTCTAGACTAACATCTCTTCTCAGGTAGCTTATAGAACATCTCAACTGGATAACACATAGACATTTTAAATTCAACATGTGCAAAACTTAACCTAATATAATTTCTTCACAGTTCCCAAATCCTTCACAGTTCCAAACTTCCCTATTCCTGTCTAGGGCACCATCATTCTCCCAGTCACACAAGTTAGTAACCTAGGAATCATCCTTGTTCCTCACTCTCTCTTATCCCTATATTCAATCTGTTGTCGAGGCCTGTCAATTTTGTCTTTTTCATATCTCCTTTATATATCCCTTCTACCTTAAATACTGACACCGTTCCAATGTAGATCTATTCACCGTAGCCTGTTGCAATTGCCATAGCCTGCTGGTTAGTCTCCCTACCTCAAATCTCTCCCCACTTCAGTTCATCCACAACTCAGCTGTCAAATTGATTTTCTTAAAGTTTAGATATAATAATCATTCCTGCCTTCCCCATTCAATAAACTCTAGGGAATTCCTATAACATCCAGGATCAAGTATAAAATATTATTTTTGGTATTCAGAGAATATAAAACCTGACCTGTTTCTGCCTTTCTAGTCTTACACTTTCCTCCCCTTCATTTATTCTGCAATCTAGTAACAGTGGATTCCTTGCTCTTCTTCATACAACAGACTTTAACTCTGGACTCTGGGTATTTTTCCTTGCTGTTCCCCATGCCTGGAATACTTTCTCTTTTCATCTTTTTCTCCAAGACTCCCTGGTAGCCCTCAAGTTCCAGATAAAATTCTATATTCTACTAGAAGCCTTTCCTGATCTGCTTTAATGCTAGTATCTTCCTTCTATTGATTATCTCTAATTTATCCTGTATGTATCTTGTTTGTACATAGACATTTTATGTTGCAAGCTCCTAGAGTGCATGGACTATGTTTTGCCTGTCTTTGTATGCTTAGAACTTGGCACTGTGTCTGGCATGTAGCAAGTACTATATAAATGCTCATTGACTGACTAACTGACATTTTGACTTAGAATCAATGCAATAAATCCCCTAAATGCTATCTATCATCTTATAATGGTGAGTTAGCTATCCAAAGTGTGATTTCATCAGCTGTTTATCCAAATCCTTGAAAAAACCTTCGATGTCACTTTCCTTAGTTCACTAAAAAATTCAAAGTTAAATGAATAGATTCCAGTCTACTGATCTATAGCCAAATGTGACCCATTTGATTTCTATTTCCAGTCACTCAACAGATATTTTCCTGGCTGTCTGGACAAAGATATTGTTTTATTGTCTTACTGGAGAATTCAATTTAATAACCCTGGTTTTCTCAAATTTAGAACTGGAGGGAAATGGATATTCACTCTATGAACTAATGGGACAAAAAGAAGTGACAAATCAGGGATGTAGAAGAAATGCCTGCTCATTGTAATCAGAAAAGAAAGTGATTTTGGCCTATTAAGACCACACAGTTAGTTCAGGAGACATCCCACAGGAAACAACTTGTCAGTTCTCAATCATGTCTTAAATGTGTCCTGATTGTTGGTATTTAGGATTGATTGTCACATACTGCCACTCTCTTGTTTAGTCCTTCTAGGAAGAAATATAAGCAAGCCTCATGTAAAAACCTAGAACATTCATCAGTTGAAAATTGTTTATCAAATGCATTGTTGATCTGATGAATTTATTAGAAAGGCTGTGCTCTGCAAAAAGAGAGACCATAATCTGAAAAGGAGAGTGGAGGTGCTTTTGTTAACAAACCCAGTAGCAAAGATCAGGGTTATACTTAAAGTGAAAAAGGAGTGGCTATAAAGTCAAGTACCTTACTAAGAGCCTGAAGATCTACCCTTTTAATGAGAATTTGAAAAGTTCTTAAGGAATCTGTTCCTAGTGTGCTTCCAAGTATCCTCAACCCTGGCCTAGTCATTATGTTCATTGTAGCTCTATACAGACACAGACACACACATACACACACACACACACACACACATACACACACACACACATTTTATGTGTATATATTTACAACTTATGTTCCCCATGTGATCTCCCTGAGTTCAGGGACAAAGTTTTTGCCTTTCTTTGTATCTCCAATCTTTACCATAGTGCTTAATAAATGCTTGCTGACTAACTCCAAAACAGAATTCATTCTATTTCCTCACAATGTATCCCATTCTCTATAATTTGATGGCTACAGAAGAAGGCTTTCATGAAGGGCCATATGACAAATCCATTTATTACTGATATTGATATCAAAATATTTTGGAGAACTAAACCAATAAACTAGATTGGAATAAGAGCATCAGCACATAATAAACTATTATCTATAATTTCCCAGATAAAATATTTACCCATTAAAAATTAGCAACAATGCTTTAATAAATACACCATGCCAAACACACATAATCTTCCAGTTATATAAAATGAAAAACTTAAAAAATATAGAGATCTAACAGATGAAATAAAATCCATATGGGAACTGCATGAGTTATATGTTGTCCTTGTTTTCCCATGTGCTCTGGACCAAAGATGCTTTCAGTAAACCTTTTGAAAATAAACTTATATGCTAATTCTTTTATTCAAATACAAAAAAAAATTATTGAATTCACTGTGTAATAGTGTAATAGTAATGAAATTTGAAGTTCCTTTTATATTGCTGAGCTTAGAGGTACATAGCACCTACTTCAAATTAAGCCTCTGTTAAAGAAACAGAAGGTATGAACTCCTGTTGCTGACGTAACAGGAAGGGACCAAAAAGGGAAGATATAAGGAATGTGTATAATGTATATAAGGATAAGCCCCAGAGAGAGAGACCCAAACTTCTTGGGATAAGCTTTGTGGAGGCAAAATCAGCTGGTGCCAGGAAGGCTGAGGAGGAAAGGCCCAGGCTGGAGAGAACGATTTTTATTTTGGAAACCTGGGTGAATTGATTTTGATTCTGGGAGCCAGTTGGAATTTCTGATGAGGAACTACTAGCTTCTCCTGGGAGCTGCCAAAGACTTCCAAGGACCAGCTGGAGCTCCTAAGACTGAGGAAGCATGACTGTGATGCTGATACTTTTCATGAACCTGTTTGTGGCTTTGTTAAGGCTTGACATCCCAAGAACAGAGACTATGGAGGATTTAAGGTGGAATGGATATTGTGAGCTTCAGTGTGGTACAGGAACTGCATGGAGAGCTGTCTACCATTGAATCCAGGTGACAGTTTGGTGAATACAGATAGGAGCTGGGACCATGGAAGGGGATTCAGGGAATCTGAGAGTCTACCTTGGGTCATGATGAAAAGACCTCTCCATGAATACTGAGTAATGACTGACCCTGATGTGAGGTTTTGCTTTGGGACTCACTTTGGGAAGAGTTGTGTGACTTGACCAGATGAAATTCTGGGCAGCCATTGAGCCCACAACTTTGAAAACCCAGATGTTGGTGCTTCCTTCTCTGGTAACTAACTAGGTATGGATGTAATGATCAGACAGCTGGAAGCCCTGAATTGTGTAATTTATTTGTGACTGTAATTTGTGATTGAATTAAGGACTCTGTGATTGACTAAATGAATGTACTACCCAGGGGTGGAGTACTTTGACTTTTGTATTTTGTGTCCCTTAAGGAGATAAGCCTCCTTAAGGATGATTGAATGATTGAGTTGATAGAATGATTGAGTTACTAAGTTATTGATTGACTAAATTATTGTACTTTGTTCAAAACCATGTGACCACTGTGGTGAAAACTTTGTGACCGTTTCTGTGACAAGTTGTTGTGAATGCTGTATCTTGATTTTCTGTGATAAGTTGTAACATTGTGAATGCTGTACCTTGATTTACTGTGAATGTTTTGCTCTGATTTGTTATTGAATAGAGTGTTCACTATACTATGTAATCAGAATCTTGAAAGCCATTCACAGTAGTGTTCTTCTAGAAAACTGTTCATGCTTGGCTTTACAAATAGTCAACAGAACACTTAATATAAAAGAATAATAGCAGGATACTGACTTGTCTGAAGACTATTTCTTTCTAAATTTCACCGAAAAGATAAGACCTTTAAAATAAAAATGACACTAACAACTAACACGGTTTACAGCATTGTAAAGAAAGAAAGAAAAAAAGAAAAAAGAACAAAGCTGTTATAGAAGTAGTACAAACATTATGAGGTTACTTGGCTAGAGTTACATAGCTGGGAAGTGGAAAACACGGAATTTGAACTCAGCACTCCTGAGTCTAGGGCTGTGCTCATTTTATTGAACCAATATGCTAGATTAGCTGAAAAAAGGAAAAGGGATTTCCTTATTCTGGGTTTTAGATCTCTATTGATGCTAATTATTTTCTGAAGATTATTAAAAATCATCATGATGCCAAAAGAAAGTTTATATATGACATAAATCCTGCCGTTCTCCTGTACCAATGCCAAGGCCCCTGTGCCATCAGTTGAAAACAGGTGCACAAAGCATCTCTGATTGTTTACTCTTCTAACTTTAAAGAGACCGAGTGGGAAGAAATAAGAACCCACTGTGCTTATTGAACATTTCAGCATCCAGAGCACAGGCTTGCTGATAGTTCTGAGTGCCATAAGTAGGAAGCTTATTGGCATTTAAAACTGAAAGAAGAGGTAGAGGGAAAAAAATGTAGAATGAAAATTAAATCACCAGTGCATGATATTTGGAGAAGCAGATATTATAATATTTTATGTTTCTATTGAAAGTTCATTTTATCAAATAATTTGACATTGACATTTTATCTTAGCACAACAATCATGGTATAGGAAATTATTGCCCCCATTTTACAGATGACTCACATGTTCTCATTGTGACACTAAATGAAGATATTGACATAGTTGCTTTTTATCATTTTTCCAAAAGTAAGAAGAAACATCATTGCATGGTATGTTCATTAATATCTTATTGCAGTGCTCATGAAAAAAATTTGCAAAAAGACCTTGATGAATACAATTATAGCCTATGTATTGTATCTGTTACAGAAAATTAAGAGGAAGAGGAATTTTAAAATGTCAATATGCTTTAATTCTTGTAAATGCAAACCAAAAGAGAATATAGCAAAGGATGGCAAAAGGGGTGTGTGCGTGTGAAAATTTGATTTTGGAGTAAGGAATTAGAGAAATCAAAAATCTTATAGCATCGAAGAAGTTCTGTACTTATTCAGTAGGGTTATATTCCTTTGAGAGAAAAAAAAATCAGGAGACTATGGACATGAAAAGCACCAAATTACATCATAAAAATTAAAGTGATTAATTTTCTCAGATGGATTGCTGATGTAAGAGTCATTATTAAATTGTCTTGTATAGCAGAACATCAACTTGCTGGAGCAAAGGTAGAAATTTGTTAAAAACTCAAAGAAAGAATAAAAGTGAGAAAGGTATACAGAATTTAATTAATCTTTCCCCTAACTCTTCTGTTGCTTATTAATACTATTGCGCTTGATTAGTGAGGTAGAAGATACATATATTTTACTAATTGAAAATTATGTCCCTAAAATATAGCACATGGAACTTCTGTCCTTACATTGTCATTAAAACTTCACTTGTTCATAAAAACAAAAACAAAAACAAAAACAAAAAAAACCCTTTTAGAATTTCTGGGAGCCAAGATGGTGGAGTAAGCACTAAATCTCCATAATTCTCCCACTTTCACCTCCAAACAATCATAAAATGGCCCCTGAACAAACCCCGGAACAGCAGAATCAACAAAAAGACAGGGTAAAATAATATCCAGTTTTGAAAATGAAAAGGGTAAAATCACCAACAATGCAGAAGAAATTAAAGCGATCATGAGGAAATATCTTGTCCAATTATATGCCAATAAATCTGACAATCTGAGTGAACTCAATGAACTTTTACAGAAATATAAATCATTCAGATTAACAGATTAGGAAATAGAATGTCTAAATAACCTCATTTCTTAGAAAAAGGAATTGAACAAGCCATTAATGAACTCCCTAAGAAAAAATTGCCATGGCCAGATGGGTTCACAAGTGAATTCCATATAACATAAAAAAAAAAAAACAATTCCAATGCTATATAACTATTTGGAAAAACAGGTGAAGAAGGAGACCTACCAAACTCCTTTTATGAGATAAATATGGTGTGGGTACCTAAACCAGGAATACCTAAAACAGAAAAAGAAAATTAAGAACCAATTTCCCTGATGGATATTGATGCAAGAATTTTGAACAAAATACTAGTAAGGCTATTATAGCAATATATCACAAGGATTGTATGCTATGACCTGATGGGATATAGCAGGAATTCAAATTAAAACAACTCTGAGGTATCACCTGATTCCTATTGAGTAATATGACAAAAAAAGAAAAATGATAAGTGTTGGAGAAGATGTGGGAAAATTGAACACTAATGCACTGAAGGTGGAGTTGTGAACTGGTCCAACCATTCTGGAGAGCAATTTGGAACTATGGCCATAGGGTAAGCAATCTGTGTATGCTCTTTAATTCAGCTATATCATTACTACACCTGTATCCAAAAGAGACCATAAAAAGAGAAAAGGATCTATGTGTGCAAAAACACTTATAGCAGCCCATTTTGTGGTGGCAAAAGATTGGAAATTGAGGGAATGCCCATCAATTGGGGAATGGCTGAACAAGCTGTGGTGTATGCATGTAATGCAATACTATTGTTCCATTAAAAAAAATGATTAACAGGTACATTTCAGACAAACCTGGAAAGACTTGTTTGAACTGATGCAATGGGAAATGAGCAGATTCAGGAAAACACTGTACACAGTATCATAATGTTGTGTGATGACCAACTATGAATGACTTAGATCTTCTGAGCAAGACAATGATCTAAGACAAGTAAAAAGGACTCAGGAAGGAAAATGCTATCTACTGACAGACTCTGAATAAAGACTGCAGCATATCTTTTCCACTTATTTTACTTTTTTGTTTTTTTTTCTTTTTAATTGGTTTCTTCTTTCATAATCGAGACTAATATGGGAATATGGTTTACATGATAGCACGTGTATAACCTATATCAAACTGCCTAGCATTTTAGGAAGATGGGCAATGAGGGAGGGAGGAAAATTTGGAACTCAAAATCCTGTAAAAATGAATACTAAAATTGTCTTGACATGTAATTGGGGAAAAATAAAATGCTATGAAAGGGGAAAATAAAAACATCTTTAGATTTTGAAGCAGGGATTTAAAAAATAAGCTTAGCTTGTCTTTTTTGTTGTTGTTGTTTTTGGAAAATAGTCACTTAGGAATCTAGTTAGGGGACTCTACACTCTTTTATAACAATGAAAAAAAAATCAATCATTGCAAGGGCCCACCTGATAGGGTATGCAACATTCTGTCCCTTTTGTCATTGCCCTCCTTCCTTATTGAGAAAACAAGTGTATGAATTGCAGTTTGTTCTCTGAGATCAATATTAGTCAATCAAATCATTCAGAATCCAGCTTCCATTTAGATTTTTAAAAATTTATGTAATTTTAGTCAATATACATTATTCCTAGGACTAATTGTTTCACTCTACACTCACTCATATTGTTCTTTCTATTTTTATCTGAATTACTCATAATAATCATTATTTATTATCTATTAATATCCCATAATTTTCATATACCACCCCAAGTCATCCTCCCAAAGAATGAGCCCTCATTTTGTTTCCAATTCTTTGCTACAACAAAAGAGTTGCTAGGAATATGTGGTATATATGTGAGACCTTTCTGTCTTTGAACTCTTCTTGGTACATACTGTTAAATCTTCTTAGAGAGTTAATGGGGCAATGTTGAGCCAGAGGTCTTAAGGTTCAGGCAGTGGAGGAGAGCCAGACTTTAAAGACGCTCCATTATATTCCTATTTTTTTGTTTAATCTTTGAAGATACTAAACTTTGGAAATTCATTCCTAAAACGTAATTAAAAAATGTATTTAGCAACATTGAGCATCCTCATCAAATTGGAATATTCTAGACCCAGCTCTCCCTAGGTCACTTTCTCATGGCCATTTTGATGCTTAGGAAGGCAAACAAGCTACTTTAATTAGGTAATTAGTTTTCTGATTGTGGAATGGCTTCTGTTTATATTAAAACTTGGCAGAAATGTGCTAATTGCCAATTAAAGGCAACTGAGCAAATAGACTTAATTCCATGGCAAAAATAGGCACAAATTAGCACCATAAATAAATTAATCCTTTCTCACTATTCCCCAGCCCATCAAAGGGGCAGGTGTAACAAACAAGCAGCTTGCTATAGTTATCCATGAGGTTTTGCCAAGAGAGCTACCAACAAGAACAAAAAAGAAATGAAAATCTTGATTCTAGTAGTAGATAGAACAATAATTTTGAAATGACCTGCATAGTTTTATATGCTTGTGTTTCTGCAAGTACCAAGTAACACTTACGTATGTACAAAATAAAAACTGGTCCCTGTCCTAGAAAAAAGGTCAAAGGCTAGAGGAGTGTTACTTCATTCTTCAGATTATTAGAGAGAATGGGAAGTCCTTAAGGAAAGGGGGAATTGCTTCAAGGACGAAGCAAAAAAGAAGGGGTCCCTTGAAGCTGTCAACCTTCAAGCCTATGTACCTCAGGGAAAAAAAAATAAAAGGTAACAGCAGGTGATCATAAAAGGTAACAGAAGGTGATCATAAACCGGGTTAAGACGTTGGAAGTGAAAGGTGAGACACAGAGAAGAAAGGGAACAAGAAAGATCACAAAATATTTGGAACTAAGTAACAGGTTTGAAATTCTTCCAAAGAGGGAGGACCTGGACCCTCTCAAAAGAAAGCAGCTATTTGTGCTCCAATGTGCCATCAAGTAAGATACTGAGTAATGGAAAGAGGAAGAAGGTAGGAATAATTGTGATGTGCAGTTTCTTGCTGAGTTGCATGAAGGAAACCATTTGTTGATGTGACAGAAAAAGTAAAAAGGTCTGCATTCTGATGAGAAAGACTCAAAGGAAGCAGACATAAACAGTGGTGGTTGGTGACTCTCTGCTCCTAGAGTACTGAGGCAGTTAACAATAGACATCTGCTTTGATCTGCTGACGTGATCTACTTGACAGAGAGCCTCCTGAGATCTATCAAACCTGATGTCCACTTCCTAATACTGATGATTTGCCAGAAGGTAAAAATAAACAAACAAAAACTATAAAGAATTGCTAAGGGCTATGAAGTCCTAGGGAAAAAACCAAAAAAACAAAAACTAGTGACCTTAGGGACACATTTTGTTTGCATGCTACTGATGATTGATTGTGGGGGATTTAAAGGAGAAGTGTACATGTGGGAAGTGAACATCTACCTAAGAAGATGACTTATGAGAGAAGGATCTGGATTTCAGCACCATGGCAAATAAAAAGGATGACCTTTTTAGCATAAATGGATTGTACCCAAGGAAGGCACTCATTTTCCAAATGAGTTGAGCACGTGAGCATCCAAAAGGGAATCTAAGATATGGAAGCATGTGTAAAGATAGGGGTACAGGAAGAAGCTAGACGGTTACTTTCCGAGGTCATAGGACCTTGTTGAGGCTGAGCAGCTTAGTTGACTTTCTTCAGTCTTTTTGTTGAATAAGGAATAATGTCTCACAGATGATGGAGAACAATGAAGGGCTACAGATACCAATATATGCCAGTAGGGGAAATAAATAGGAGGAAGTGAAAGTGAAAGCGGCTTGACTGTTACCACACTAGCTATGTGAACAAAAGAAATGTTGCCGCGCTAAAGAGAGACAGTCAAAGCCAAAATGGTCCCAAGGGAGAGATACAGAGCAGTTTTGATCTAAACTATTGAAAAGGGGAGGAAATTAAGAGATGATCTCTCCCTCACCTCAGAATTAAGAGGGCAGTGTACTAAGACCTGGCATGAATGCAACAAATTAGCAAAACTTTCGTGTGTGTTCATACACACACACATATACACATATACACATATCCATATGTATATATAATAACAATGTGTGTATATACATATATGTATATGTTTGTGAGCATGCATGTATGACTAAAGAATCTTCCTTACCACTGATCCAAAGGCATATGAATATTCTTAAAGTAGTTTGTTCATTTTAAAATCTGTGCAGATGAGAGTTCTCTGTCTGTTCAAATATATTAGCTATTTTGGGGAAAATCCTGAGTCTTTCCATAGGAACTTTCTATAACGGCTTTCTGTGGCAGCTGCAAAGTCAAGATAACAAGGGAAGTTTGAGATCATTTATCAGCCCCTCATTCTAACTAGGTTGTGGGTGAGAGGTGAGTGAAAACAAGGGAGCCGACAGACTCAGGACTAAAGGAAAGAGTTGCAAGACTTCCAGCAGGTTGGGGGGAAAATAGAGAAAAGTGAGAAAAAAAGAAAAGGGAAAAATGGGTGTTCATATACTTGTTTGGGGATTTATGAATTATTTGGATTTGATCTAACTTTGAAGAGTTAGTTCCTAGACTACAAAGTTTTAAGATTATAGTTTATTAATCTGCCTCATATCCTCACATCCAGCCACCATGGGATGATGCTTCGAATTATTTAATGAATTTGTGGATTAAATTTTTCCGTGTAAATAATTTCCTCCTATACAGAAACTAGGGTTTGTTTGAATCTGCTTTAAAATGGAAGGATGATATGGCAACAATACCCATGTGTTGTAAATGGTTTCCTTTCATTTGTGCTTTTTGTTTTATTGATATAATCCTATAAATGCTATATAGGAACAATTTTATTACATATGGATTATATGAATTATAATTAGAGGGAAGTTGGGTTTTGTTACAAACGTAATTAAATTTGCTCTATTATTGGGCATAGCATCTAGGTGGTGATATAAGTGGAGACAATTATTTTTTGTGGCATATTAAGCCTTCATTATGGACATTAGTTGATGGAGACATAGAACCATACCTTTAGAACTATGCCATGCATATTCATGATTATATTCTGTAGGTGAATGGGAGTGTGGAGGAGAGTTAAGGCAACCAATTTAAGCTATCAAAGCATCTGGCACGAACCTACTAAGTGTACTTTTTGGCACAAAGTAAATACTCCCGTGCTCTATCTTATAATCTAGCACTTCTCTCTTCATCCAGAATTGGGGGGTATGTCCAAAGGAGTATTTCATCTGTGTAAATACTTTAAACATGTATTCAACTGAACCATTATAAAATTGATAAAATTTTAATTTGATAGTTCAAATTTTATTGTTTGTTTATTTTATATTCAAGATCTCTATTCACAAATTCTTACCATTACAATTTTGAAAAATATGTATCAAATGCATAGAGGATTTTTAAAATAATTGTTGGTATTTAAAGTGCCATCAATGTTGCATATGTAACTTGGGAGTTAGGATCCTCTCTGAAGAATATTAAGTGCTATGACAGGATTAATTAGGGAAATATCTGAACCTGACCCCTTGCTACCTTTTCAAACTCACACTTTACTTCTCTCACCACCACTCCACCCCATATACTCAGTGAGCTAATCACACTGGCCTCTTAGATCTCTCATGTCCTGATTCTGTACTTTTTTCACTGGTTATCCCCCATGATTAGAACTCTCTTACTCCTCATCTCTGCCTACTAGTGTCCTTCAAGTCTCAGCTAAAATGTCACTTCCTGCAAGACACTATTCCCAGTCCACTTTAACCTTGGTGCCTTTCTTCTGATACCACCTCAAATTTATCCTCTATATATCTTGTCTGTCCATTAGTGCTTTGCCTATTGTCTCCTCCATTAGACTATGAGTTCCTTAAGAAAAGGGACTATTTTTTTTTTGTTTTCTTGTGGTTTGATTCAGGTTTATTTTTTTTAATTTTCTATTTTTATTTTGTTTTTTTGTGTTTTGTTTTTTTCCCCTTTCCTTTCTTGGTGTTCCCAAGCATTTACTTAACATGGTACCTGGCAACAAGTATGAATGTTTATTGACTTGATTTTAATTTTTCTGAACTAAATAACTGTCATCAAAAAGAAGAAAAGAATATCTGATACCTGTAATGGATGGAAACAGTCCTAGAAACAAGGAAGAAGTGGGTTCAAATCTTGCTTCTGACATATAATGGCTGTGTGATCTTCTGCAAATTGCTTAACTACTCAGTGCCTTGATCAGCTTGCTAAAGAGTGCTAATTGTAAAAAAGGCTCTGAAGTACATCAGCGGAAGGGAATAAGCATTTCTATAGCACCTTTTATGCTCCTGGCAAACACAATATGTGTCAGGTCCTGCACTAGGACCTTTATAAATTTTATCTCATTTGATCATCACAACAATCCTGCGACATAGATAATGCTATTTCCCCCATTTTAGAGTTGAAGAAATTGATAGCAACAAAAGTTAAAAGCTAGGAATTGTTGAAGGCCAAATCTGAACACAGCTTTTCCTGACTCCAGGCCCAGTATTCTATCCACTGCACTTCATGTTACTGTCCTATCAGATCCAAGAAAGGGGCAAAAAAATAAAACACAAATCTAGTCCCTATCCCAAATAAACATACAACCCAC
>CM053581.1:199963461-199978742 GCA_028627135.1 Pseudochirops cupreus
CATGCACATTCTTTCTGCCAGTTTTTTTGCTTCCTTTTAGCCACATGAATAGTAGCTTGCTCTTTCACCTGGGCAGTTTGCTCTTCTGAATGCTGTGGCACAGAAGACTTGTCAGGCAAACCAGGCAACTCCCTAGCCATCTGAGCTTTTTCCTCCAGCAGCTTATCTCTTCTTTTACACATAAGGCGATAACATGTTAGCAGGACCCATCTTCTCCTGCACACTCCTGCCAGTTCTTTGCCTGGTTCTATGGGTATTCCTTGCAAACATCTTTCCAAATCTCCAGATTCTCCTTCTTTCACCCTTGATTCCCAGTTTTCACAGGGCCCTGTGCTTTTGGCCCATTCTCTGGCTAGAGGAGGAATAAGGCAAATCCTCCCATCCTGGGATGGCCATTTCTCCCTCTACAGCCCTCCTGCTTCCAAATAGAGGCCTGACATTTTGTGATCCCATCCTTGTCTCCAAATGTATCAGCATTGCAGTATTCACCATGCCTACAGTAACTATAAATATGCTGGTATAGTTATTAATCACAAAATGGAACAGGCTCTCTACATAAGAAATATAGATAGTGCATTCATTTAAATACGAGAAAACTGAGTCCCAAAACCAGGAAGTCAAAGCCAACACAGTAGTTATGAAGTTAGCACATGTGGTCAAAGTAGTAAACACCCACATCCTCAAACCTTCAAACAGTACAGGCTACCTCAGGAAAAGATCCTCCTCTCTTCACACAAGCAACTGCTCAGCGTCCAGGCAGCTTGGTCCCAGCAGCTCCGGCCCCTGGCAGTTCCCACCCCAGGCAGTCCTCAGCAGGAGTTTTTAGCAGAGATTCCGGCCCCCTCAAAGCAAAAGGAGTTCGCAACTGCAGCCACTGCCTCTGACGCCACTTCCAGTCAGCACGGCACGGAGACTAGCTTGGTTCTGGCATTCTCTTGCTCCACCCCTTCCTGCTACGTCAGCAAGCTCAAGGGGCATGGAAGAGCTTCAAATCCCAGTATCGTTACAGTACACTGCATAAGCAGCATGATATTCATTTTTACAGATAGAGATACTGAGACTCAGTAAGGCAAAATGATTTATCCAGACCCACAAAGTTATAAAGCAATTGAGCAGAAATTCATACCCATATATCTAGACTTCATATTGAGTCTTCTGCTCTAAATTGTGCAGACTCTCAGATTCAAAAACAAATGTATAAACATTGCCCATTAATATTTTATCATTCTTCCTCGTCTTATGACTTTTTCCCCATCAAAACTGAAGTGGTTCTTTTTTAAAGTTACAAAATTAATTTTAATTGCCACATATCTAATGGCCTCTTCTTGAACTCCCCACACCACCCCAGCATTCAACCTTGTTGATCACTTTGTACTCTGGATAATATGTCCTCTCTGGGTTTTCATTACTATTGAAACAACTCTCAGTCTCATTTTCTCAGTCTTCAATAACGTGTCCACTAATTGTGAGTGTCCCACAAGGCTCTATCCTGGTCCTATTTTTCTTTACTCCTAGCATTCTTTCACTTGATGATCTCAGTAGGCAATATGGATTCAATTATTACCCCTATTTGGATAGTTCTTAAATCTCATATGCAACCCTAGATTCTGTCCTGAGCTACAGTCCCCTATGACCAACTGCATGCTGGACATCTCAAACTGGATGTCTCATAGGCATCTTAAACTCAATATGCCCTCCCCCAAAAACCCACCATTATCTTTTCTCTAAAATTCTCCCCTTTTCTCAATTATTCTACTACTACCGAGAAAGCTACCATCCTTTCAGACAAGCAGGCTCATTTTTCCTTTCTCATCCTACAAATCTAGCCTGTTGCCAAAAATCTAATTTCTTATATCTCTCAGACATGTCCCCTTTTCTGTACTTAAAGCCACTACTTTTTCCCATGCTTTCATCATCTCTGCCTTAGCTTCTGATTTGTCTCCTTTTCTCATTCTCTTCAATCTTTTCCCACTCTAATTCATCTATCACTTACCTTACAAAAGTCCTTTCCTAACTTTTCAATCTTCTTATGTTTTACTATCTTCCACATTCTCAAATGAATTAACGAAAATGATTTACAACTTAAAGCAGTACATCAATGCTGGCTATTATTCTGACTCCTACTAGTCTTCTTTATATATTGCCTATCTTGAGGTTGTATGTACACAATATGTCATATCCAATTCTAATATCTCTGTGGCCTTGCACTGATGGATCTCCAGGCCTTGAAAGTTAAGCCTTCCCACTCTCCTAGTCTTAGAAACCCTGGCTTGCTTTAAGACTCAGTTCAAGTGACACCTACTCCAGAAGACTTTAGTCTTCCCCTTCCCCCTTACTCTTCCCCCCTTACAACCCTCAGTTGCTAGGTGCATCTACTCAGGTTATATTTCCTCTCCTCTGTTTTTATGTTGCATGTTTTGATTTATATATGTTGCTTCCATCATTAAAATGAAAGCTCCATGAGGGTAGGAACTATTTCTGCTCTTTTTGTATATCTCGTGCTTAGAACAGAGTTAGGCACACAAATCCTTTTGCTGGACTTACTGTTCATAGATTTAGAGTTGGATAAGATCTTAGTTGATAACTAATGATATCCTATCATTTTACAGATGAGAAACTGAGGCCAAGAGAGGTTAAATGACTAGCTTAATATTGACAGAAATAATTTTTTCTGAGGTAGAATTTTAACCCAGGTCTTTTAGACTCCAAGGTCAGAACCTTAGTCATTATGTCATACACAGGAATGTGATCAAGATGGTGAAAGGCCTTGAGTTCATGAAATATATGTATTGGTTGAAGGAATTGGTGATATTAAGAAGAGAGAGGATGTCATACTTGATAACAATCTTGAGTGTGTAAAGAACAATCATTTGTAAGACATGTTACTTTTTTCTTGACCCTAGAAGGTAGAATGAGGATAAATGAATAGAAGTTGTAGAGAAGCAAAGTTAAGTTGTTGAAAAGAAAAAAAAATCCTAACATTTATATAATCCAAAAGTAGTATGGGTTGCCTGGGAGGGAATAGGTTCCTTTTCACTGGTATCTTCATTTAGAGGTTGAATGACCTCTTCTCAAGGATGTTATAGGGAGAATTATTATGCGTCATACAGTTACTAGCTGTGAGACCCTGGTCAAGTCACTTAATCTGTTTGCCTCAGTTTTCTCATCTATAAAATGAGCTGGAAAAGGAAATGGCAAACCACTCCAGTATATTTGCCAAGAAAACCCCAAATAGAGTCATGGAGAGTCAGACATGACTGAAGCAACTCAACAACAACTACAACAACACAAGTCCTCATTTTATAGAGCAAGAAATGAAGAGCAAATGGGAACCACTTGCCCAGTATCACATAATTAGTGAGTATCAGAGATCAACTCCAAAGCCGGCATTCTTTTTCATCATACCACACTGTTTCTACATAGCAGGTACACAGCCAATGTTTGATATATTGAAAATTAAATAGAAATGAATTACATCAAATGCTCAAATCTTTGTCTGCTACTCCACTGTCCAAGGAAATCTCTGACTCTCATCCTTACCTTTGTGACTTGAAATGAAAAGTGACTTCATAACCACTTCAAGAACCTTGACAAAAAGTTGCTGTAATACCAAAGCAATATTCACAGCACCCACAGCAGCTATAAATATGCTGGTGTAGTTGTGAATCACAAAATGTAACAGGCTCTCCACACGAAGGACAGAACCAAAGCATTTATTCAAATACCAGAAAACCAAGTCCCAAAACCAGAAAGTCAAATTCATTACAGTAACCATGAAGTTGGTACACATAACCAATGAAGCAAACACCCACATTCCCAGGCCTTCCCAAACTTTCCCTCCAACAGGCCTTCAAAACAAAACAGACTCTTTCAAGCAAGAATGCCCGTCTCTCACTCACAGTAGCTCCTCGGCCTCAATACTGCTTGCTTCCAGCAGTTCTGGCCCACTCTCAGCTTGTGCTCAGCTTCTTATCCTGGTCATTAGTTCCTCCCTGTCCCACCCTTTCCTGTTGCATCAGCAAGTTCCTCCCACTATGGGATTCACAAGTTCTGTTTTTTAACAAAGGCTTGATATAATCAAGTAGAAAGCTCAACTTGAAACAAGGTGCAAAGTACTTGTTTGTTTGCCATTATAAGGGGCAGGGAAAATCTTCAAATCCCCATTACCATTACAGTTGCCTATCTACATTTTTTTTGCATTAGAATGAAAGTTCCTAGAGGACAGGAAATGTATCTTATTTAGTATTTTTATCTCTGACATTTAGCACAGAGCCTTATGCATAACATGTGCCTAATAGATCTTTGCTGAATTCAATTGCCTGGGAAATTGAGTCCCTCCTATGGCATAAACCATTATAACTTAATCAAAAAAACTGTCCAGGATTGACCAAAATATAATTCTCATCCTTCCTCCCCTCCCTACTGAGAGCACAATTGCTTCCCCAAGGAAACCACATGCAATGTTTTCACAATCCTGGAATCCCTGAGTTAATTTTATGGTAGCCATTCCTCATGTCAGAATACCCACTGTTAGTTCAGAACATCTTTACCGCTTCAACAGTGAAAGTTGGTTTAGGTCAATTACATTAATAAGGTTAATAAGTTACATACTGAAGTTTCATATGGCCAAGTGAAGACTGCTCATAACTCAATTAAAAAGAAAAAGGTTAAAAGCTTTTAAATGGAGAACATGAATTCCAGGTCAGATGAGTAGTAAATATCACTATGAAACTAGTATTAAATAAAATAAAATTACCAAATGATGTTGTTAAAAGATCTGTAAATGGAACTTTATCTAAGATCTCCATCACACATCAGGACACAAATGACTTGTCCTGACCTGTTTGTCTACAATACTCAAAGGATAGGGAGAGATTTTACATTTTTCCAGATAAGCTCAGCAATGCAGACATTCTAAACAAAAGCAATATGATGGAGCAAGTAAAAATGGGTAAGGAGACTTGAGCATGAGTTCTGGCTCTTCCACTAACCACCTATGAGACTTTTGCACTTCTACCTAGGACTTGGTTTTCTCATCTATAAAAGGACTTTGATAATTTGATCATTTCCAATTATTATTCCACTTCAAAGATCTATTTAAAGTTACTGTTCAGAGAGTTGGACATTTTTCTAGAGACTGCTGGAATTTCTTACTACAGCTATCTAGGTGATGCAATGGATAGAGCACCAAATCTAGAATCAGGAAGCCTTACATCCAAATCCAGCTATAGGCACTTAATAGCTCAATGACCCTAAGAAAATTGCTTAACTTCTGTTTGCCTCAGGTTCCTCAACTACAAAATGGGGATAATAACAGCACCTAACTTTAAAGATTTTTATGAGGATCTAATGAGATATTTGTAAAGATGTGAGCATAATGTTTGGCACATAGTAGGTACTCAAAAATGCTTATTTCTTTCCTTTGTTAACAAGGCCTTAATGATAGGATCAAAGATTTAGAACTAAAAGAAATATTAGAAGTCATTGAATATAATCTCCTTATTTTATACTTGAAGAAACTAGAGTCTAGAGAGTTTAAGGGATTTGACCAAGGTCACAGAAGCAACAAATGGAAGAACCAGGATTTCAATCCAGCTCCTCTGAATCCAACTGTCTTTCCACTGCAGTAATAAGGCACCAATATTATGTTTTTAAGTAAAGCATTTTTTTTTAAAAGCTATCATCTTCTTTGGTGGGAGAGTATCTCCAGGGACAACCAAAAAATCATTTTGTCATTTGAGTGAGTCATTCTACTTCTCTGTAATTAAAGTGGTTTTAGTACTGACTAAAATGGAACTTATAATCATTTGTCCAAAAACAAACCAAAAAACACACATTTATTAAGTACCTACAATTTGCCAGGTACTAACCTAAGTGCTAGGGATAAAAAGACAGGCAAAAACAATCCCTCACCTCAAGGGGCTATCACTTTAATGGGGAGACAATATGAAAAAAAAAACATATCTATTCCATTTATATCCATAGCTATATGTATAATATGTTCTTCTCTTTTCTTCTGTTTTACTCTTCCTTTCTTCTTTCTTTCCTTCCTTCTTTGTTTTTTTTCTTTCATTCTTTCTCTCTGTCCATCCATTCATCCACACATATTTACAAACATATACATACAATATCCCAAAAATCTTACTGCAGTTCTAAGCTTAAATAGCTTAAATGAGGGAGGGGGGCAAGGAAGCTAGGAAAGGCCTTTTGCAAAATGTGACATTTGAACAATATCTTATGGACATCAGGAGGTGGAAGTGGGAAACAATTCTAAACCTGGGAGCTACCCATTGAAAGGGCATAGAATTGAGATATGATGGGTCCTACGCAAGGAAAAGCAAGAAAGCTGGGGCACTGGATCATAAAGGGCATGGAGGAGAATAAGACATGAGAATGGGAGAAAGGGGTCAAGTTGTGAAGGGCTTTCAAAGCCAAGCTGATTTTGTACTAGATCATGGAGATAAAAAAGGAGTCAATGAAGTTTTTGTAATCACACCTGTGCTTAAGAAGGACCACTTTGTCTGCTAAGTGGAGGACTGGACTTGAGACAGAACTTGAGACAGAACTACTAAACAGATATGTTGGTGAACATCATCCTTCTCTCAGTTTTAATAAGGAAATTGTATTTAGAGTAAGAGATCCTAGTCTGGAATGCCAGCTCTGAAACACTACTATAGATGTGACCTAGACCAAGTTCCTTAACTTACCTAGTCCTTAGTTTCCTTATCTTCAAACTGAGGTGGTTGTACTAAACTAACTTTATGATCCCTTCTTTCTCTAAATCCTATGATCCTTATTTCTTGTCACGAAAAGGGCTAAGTATCAGGAGGGGAGAAGAAAGTGTTTACTTGGATCAGAAAGTTCTTACTATAGCTATACCTAATAATCAGTAGAGAGACAGAATAACAGATTTGGCATCACGAGAGAACAAGGTTCTTATCCCAGCCCTAACATTTACTAGCTGTGTGACCCTGAGCCAGTTATTCAATTTATTTAAGCCTCAGTTTCAATATCTAAAAAAATGGGATGATATTTACACTACCTACTTCACAGAGGTGTTTGTAATGGTTATTGCACTGGTGCTACTGTGTTCAAAGGAAGCTGTAAAGCAAAATATACATGACATTCAATCGCTTACTCAACAAGCCTTATTCATTTATCATGTTGTGCTTAGTGCTGCGGATGCAGATAGAAAGACTGAAACAATCTACTCTCAAAGAGCTTATATTCTAATAGGGGAGATGAGTACATATATCAAATAAACAAAAAGAACATATGCACGAATAAATAAAAAGTAAACTACAGGGTGGCTCAGATGGAAGGCTTTAATACTTGGGAGCAGGAACTCCCCAAACTAGGTCAGGCTCAGGTAAAGTTACATATGCTAGGTGGATGTTAGCTTCATCTTGAGGGAGGCAAGAGATTTTAGGGGGCAGGTGTTTTATATATGATCTGTAGTATTTTTAAATTGTAAAATGTCTATCATTACGGTTAATTGTATGATTAATAATTATTTGCCATTGTTCAGTTGTTTTAGTTGTGTTAGAGTCTACATGATTCCATTTAGGGTTTTCTTGGGCAAGATACTAGATGGATTACGATCTCAATTTCTTCTCCAGCTTGTTTTACTGATGAGAAAACTGAGGCAGATTTGCCTCAGAGTTTCATTAGTAAGTGTTTGTGACTGGATTTGAACTCAGGTCTTCCCGACTCCAGGCCTTGGCACTCTATCTACTGAAAGTATTGAAAGTAAACTTTCCAGTTTACAAAGTGCTTTTCTTATAACAACCCTGGGTGGGAGGGTGCAGAATCTGCCTAATTTACACATAGAAAAAAAAGATGCTCAGACAGATGACAAGATTAGGCCACAGTCATTCAGTCAGAACTGGACAAGATAACTCATATAAGGCTAGAACATTTCATTAATGGGGTCTAGCCTATGGGTCAGTTAGTTATGGGCCACAAAGAATCAGTAGGAGATGCAGATTAAGAACCCCTAGCACTTCTCTTTTGTATCAATAAAGAAATGTATTAAAATTACTGTGACAAAAATCATTACCTTAAGAGATGCAGAAAAAGCTTCTGACAACATATAAAACCCATTCCCATTAAAAATACAAGTGTATATGACGAAATAGTCTTTCTTTTTTTCTTTCTTCTTTTTGGCATTTTTAAAGGGGTGAAAGCGGGGCATTTGGGGTTAAGTGACTTGCCCATGGTCACACAACTAGTAAGTGTGATCAAGTGGTGAGACCAGATTTGAACTCAGGTCTTCCTGACGCCAGGGCCCATACTCTATTCACTGTGCCACCTAGCTGTCCTGAGTCTTTCTTAGAATGATAAGTAATATCTATATAAAACCAAGAATAAGCATTATCTATAATGAAGACAAGCTAAAGTCTTTCCAATAAGATCAGGAGAGAAGCAAAGGTGTCCATTCTCCCCACAATTATTTAGTATTGTGTTAGAAAAGCTAACTATCACGATAACATAAGAAAAAGAAAGTGAAGGAATAAAAATAGGCAATGAGAAAACAAAACTATCACTCTTTGCAGATAATATAATGTTATACTTAGAAAATCCTAGAGAATTAACTGAAAGATTAGTTGAAATAATTAACAATGTTAGCAAAGTTTGAGAATATAAAATAAATCCTCATAAATCACCAGCAGTTCTATATACTACTAACAAAATCCAGGAAGAAGAAATAGAAAGAGAATTCCATTTAAAATAGCTTCAGACATAAAATACTTAGTTTACCTTCCAAGATAAACCCAGGGACTGTATGAACTGAGTTACAAAATATTTTTCACACAAATGAAGGGAGATCTCAACAATTAGAGAAATATTAATTGATCGTGAGTAGACAAAGTCAATGTAATAAAATTACAATTCTACCTTAACTAATTTACTTATTTAATGCCATACCAATCAAACTAGAAAAGAATTATTATATAGATCTAGAAAAATGATAATAAAATTCTTCTGGAAGAATAAATGATCAAGAATATCAAGGGAATTAAGAAAAAATAAAATGTAAGGGAAGGTGACTTAGCAATGTCAGATTTCAAACTATGTAATGAAGTAGTAATCATGAAAACAATCTGGTACTGGTCAAGATACAGAACAGAGGATTGGTGGAGTAGGTTAGTTACACAATACACAAATGAATGTAGTAATCTAGTAAATTACCATTGTAATTTAGTATTTCATCAACCCAAAGATTCAAACTTTGGGGATGAGAACTCAGAAAAATTACTAGGGGAACGGGAGAGCAATTTCACAGAAGCTAGGCACACATCAACATCTCATACCATATGCCAAGGTTGAATAGAGAAATGCTTATAAAACAACTGTGAGGTACTATCTCATAACTATTAGATTGGCTAACATAACAGAAAAGGAAAATGATAAATGTTGTAGATTATATGTAAAAAAAAAAAAAGGTACCCTAACGCACTGTTTGTAGAGTTGTGAACTAGTCCAGTCATTCTGGAGGACAATTTGGAATGATGCCAAAATGATATAAAAGTTTCTATACCTTTTGATCCAATGAAACCATTATTCAATCTATACTTCAAAGAGATCAAAGAAAAGAGCTAAAGGACCAATATGCACAAAAATATTTATAACAGTTCTTTTAGTGGTGGCAAAGAATTAGAAATTGAGGGGATGCTCATCAATTGGAGAATGGCTGAAAAAGTTGCAATATATGATTGTGATGGAGTATTACTGTGTTATAAGAGATGATAAGCAGATTTCAGAAAAACCTATGTCAACTAACGCAAAGTGTAGTGAACAGAACCAGGTGAACATTGTACATAGTAACACCAATATTGTAATGATGATAAACTGCGAAGGATTTGGTTACTCTTATCAATAGAATAACACAAGATAATTTCAAAGTACCCATGATGAAAAATCTCATCCACCTCCAGAGAGAGAACTGATGAACTCTGAGTGCAAACTGAAGCATATTTTAAAAATTTTCTTTATGTATCTTGTTTTTCTTTTCTTTTTTTCCCAATAACAATAATATGTACATATGTTTTATGTGATTTCACATGTATAACTGAAAACATATTGCTTATCTTTTCAATGGATGAAAGGGGCCAGATGGAGGAAGAGAATTAGAAACTCTACTTTAAAAAATAGTCAAAATAAACAAAATTCAAAAGAATCTCTTTTGAACAATTAAATGTTAGCCAGTAGATATATATATCTACAGAAATTTGAAATATTCAGATTAGTGAAAAAAGTAATATACTGTTTAAATAATCTAATGTCAAAAAGGAAAAAAAATGGCTAGGTCATACATGAACCCCCACACCCCCGGCATTTTCTGTATACTGTAGATACAATTCCTCAAGTCAGAGAAATCTTAGAATAATCACCTAGATAGGACTTTAGAAACCATCCAATCCTCAACCTTTCATTTTATTTTTTTATTTTGAAAGTTGCTTTTAGTTATTTTTTTGTCTAGGTAGCAACAGGCAATTAGTGATTTCATATATACTTTAAAAACTATTTTAAGTTATTGTTTATTTACTTTTAACATTCTTTTCTTTTTAAAAATTTTGAATTCCAAATTCTGTATCTCCCTCCTATACTTTCCCCGTCCACTGAGAAGTGAAGCAATGTGACCTCATCATATACATGTAAAATCATGCAAAAGATATTTCAATATTACTAATATAACCAAAAACAAAAAACAAAGTAAGAAAATTGCGCTTAAGTTTATACTTGGACTTTGTCAGAATATTGCACCAATGCAATATTCACAGCACCTACAGCAGCTATGAATATGCCAGCATAATTTTGAATTGCAAAATATAACAGACTCCCCACATAGGAGACAGGACCAAAACATTTATTCCAATACCAGAAAGCCTGATCCCATTACCAGAAAGTCAAATCCATCATAGCAATAAAGAAAACTATACACAATAACAATTCAGGGGGCACTGCCATTTCCAAGCCTTCCCCCTGCTAGGGTCTTACCACAAATGAACACTCACAGATTGCTGCCTGCTTTCTCTCTCACTCAGCTCTAACTGCTCTCACTCCCAGTTCTGACTGCTGCATCCAACTTCCTCTCAGCTCTACTCCACCCCTTCCTGCTCTGCTCACTCAGCAAGCTCCTCCTACCACACTCATGTGACTCAGGTTTCCATGTGACTCAAGCAAGTCACATGGGATTATTAATGGATGGGAAAGATTTTCCCATTTCTGTTTCCATTACAGTCAGTTCTTTCTCTGGAGGTAGATAGCTTTCTCATTATGGGTTCTTTGAAATTGTCTTAGATCGTTGTATTGAACAAAGTAACCAAGTCTTTCACAGTTGATCATCATTACAAAATCATTACTGTGCACAATGGTCTACCAGTTCTTCTCACTTTACTCAGTATCCATTTTTACAGATCATGCCATGTTTGTGTGTTAGTTTTCCTGAAATCATCACTCCCTTCATTATTTCTTATAGCAAAATAGTACTTTACCACAATCATATACCATAATTTGTTTGGCCATGCCCAATTAATGAGCATCCTCTTGATTTCCAATTCTTTGCCACCTCAAAAAAGAGCTACTATAAATATTTTTGTACATATATGTATTTTTCTTTTTTAAATCTCTTTGGAATATGGACCTAGCAGTGATATTGCTTGGTCAAATGATAAGCATTGTTTCATAACACTTTGGACATAATTTAAAATTGATCTCCAAAATGGTTAGATCAGTTTAAAATTCTACATATGATACATTAGAGTTCCAATTTTCCCACATCCCCTCCAACATTTATCATTTTCCTTTTCTGTCATTTTACCCAATCTGATAGATGTGAGGTTGTACCACAGAGTTGTTTTAATTTGTATTCTTCTAATAAATAATGAATTAGAACATTTTATATAACGACATACAGCTTTGATTTCTTCTTTTGAAAATTGCCTATTTATGTCCTTTGACCATTTATCAATTGAAAAATGGCTTTTATATTTATAAATTTGACCCAGCTTTATACTCAGAATACATTTGAGAAATGAGGTTAGCAGAGAAATTTACTGTATTTTTCTATTCCTTCATTGTCTGTGGCGCCTTTCAGCAAAATATATTTTCACCAATTAGTTCCTTTAATTAGGTCTATTTTTGCTTTTGCTTTGTCTGAGGTTGTAACTGCTACTTCTTCTTCTCCTCTGTAATTCATTAAAATATGATGTCTAGGCTCTTTCTTTGATGATGGCTTTTAGGTAGTCCAGTGATTCTGATATTGTCTCTCCTGGATCTATTTTTCAAGTAAATTGCTTTTCCAATGAGGTACTTCAATTTTCTTTCATTTATTTTCATTCTTTTGACTTCATTTTATTTTCATTTAGTTTATTTATCTTTATTTTTTTCTGTCTCATAGAGTCATCAGCTTCCACTTGCCCAATTCCTTTTTTTTTTCCTTTTTGGAGGGGAAAGGCAGGACATTTGGGGTTAAGTGACTTGCTCAAGGTCACATGGCTAGTAAGTGTTAAGTGTCTGAGCCAGATTTGAACTCAGGTCCTCCTGATTCCAGGGCCAGTGCTCTATTCACTGTGCCACTTAGTTGCCCCTCTTACTTTTAATGAATTGTTTTCTTTGGTGAGCTTTTGTATTCTTCTTTTCATTGGATCTTTTTTTATAAGAAGTTCTTTTCTTCAGTGAATTTCTGTGCCTCCTTTACCATTAGGACAATTCTCATTTTTAAAGCATTATTTTCTTTAGTATTTTTGTGTACTTCTTTTTAAAAGCTTTTAATTTTCTTTTCATGTTTTTAAATTTTTTTTTTGCATCACTCTAATTTCTTTTCCCAAATTTTCCTCTACTACTCATCATTTTCTTTCACTGTTATAGGTATTATTTATTTTCACTTGGATCCAGTTAGCCTTTTTCTTTGAGGTTTTGTCTGTAACTATTTTCACATTGTCATCTTCTGAGTTTATGTTTTGGTCTTTCCTGTTTTCACAATACTTTCTTTGGATCAGATTCTGTTTTTACTGTTTAATCATTTTTTCTAATCTACTTCTTGACTTTGAACCTTATGCTAAAGTTGAACTCCACTCACTTAGAAGTGCTGAGGCATTGTGTCAAGCTTCAGCTTTTTCATGCTCATGTCTTCAGAGCTAATTCTGAGGATCAACAAATTTTTTTTGCTTTCAAGGTGGTTTGATCCTGGGAGAGGTATTGTTACTGCTCTCCTGGTCTGCCTTCTCACTTTTCATTTTACAGATGAGAAAAAAGAGGCAGAGTGGGACTAGCTTGCCAAAGGTAGTACAGCTAATATGTGGCAGAGCTGAATTTAGAATCCAGGTACTTCAATTTCCATGTCCATGATCTTCCAGAACAACACATTATCTTCATTAATGGGGAATCAGATAAGAATATGGAATGCCTCATTGAGATTAAGCTTAAAATTAAACAAATGGCTCAAAGGTCATATCCCCTTAATGTTGAGTCAGTAGCCTCCTTTTCCCATGGGAAAGATGGCACACTCTTAGTTCTTCAGCAAAGGTTTGTATTACAGGGCACCTTCTTTTATTTATCTTGGATTTTTTTCCCCTGACAATCAGAACTGTACTGAAAAGCAGAACACAGAATTTTCTTTTCTAGCTACTAGTCTTCACTACTCTGCTACCTAAGGCCAAGAGGGCTCTACCTGGAAGGAGTTCCAGCAGAGCTTTGAAGGTCAGTTGTTCTCAGAATACTCAAATGATATCTCTCACTGTAACATCAAATACTCAAGATTGGCTTCTGCAAGCATTGACAGATGCTGCTAACTTCATGCTTCATGAGCAAATACTTTCATTATTTTCAAGTTGGAAAAAAATGTAGTACTTATATAACACTTCCTCAAACCACTTCCATTTTTCATCAAAGGTTTCTTCCTTGTTGGTTTTCTCAATTCCCTTTTGGTCTCCAGGACCAAATCTTTTTATTTCCTCCTACTTTCAGTTTCTTGGTTTGCATCAATAGACACATTCTAAGTTAACTTTCTTATGCAGAAAAGAGAATATTAAAGAATGTGAAATAAATTATTTAGGTGATTGTCAAGCAAAAAAGACAAACATAAAAATACAATTTAGGCTGCTTTCTAGTTATGTTCCATTTAAGTGTATGCTTCTGGTGGATATGTTTTTATTATACAGCGGTAGATTTTTGGTGCCAAGGTTATGGATTCAGTCCACAGATAAAAACAGAGAGATAGCTATATTTCAGGAATGAAATAAGGCTCCAACATGGTAAAATTGAAAGAACACTGAATCTGGAGTCTGAGAAACTAAGTTTGAATTTTGTGTCTAGAGCTACTACCTTACCACCTTTTTACCTTACTTCTACCTTTCACCTATCAAGGTACCAAGTTTCTTTATCTGTAAAATTGGAGGGATATACTAGATAACCTCAAAAGTTCTGAGTTTGATATACCTAGAAGTTAGACCTTCTTGGTAATCCAGTTTTTTCATTTGTAAAATAAGATGATTTTCCAAAGTCCAGTACAAATCTAAATCCTAAAATGTGAAACACAGCTAAGCATTTCATATGAGAGATCACTGGGCATACATGTTGATGGCTCAATGCAAATCTCCTGTAACCCTAAAAGTAACCTGACTAGTAACATCCTCTGTAATTCCATGCATACCAAATACCATATCACTATTTTTTTTTCTAAATGTTTGAGTTATTTTTCCAGTGTTGGGGTTGGGTCTACGCTGATCTGTTCACATTCACTTGCCCTTTCTCTTCTATTATTTATTGTATCCAACTTCAGGAAGTTGGGTGAGGTCTACTGCAATAGAATAAAATTTCCCTCTATGAAAAAAAGTTATTATTAGGGTTATTCTTCTGGCATTACTTTATTGACTTGAAGTTAATCTTATAAATGTATTCCATCAAAGATGACAAAACAGTATTTGGTGCCAAAAAGGGAATTGCTCATTTGAAGGCATTTACTTTAAATGCTTCTTATGATTTCACTGGCAAATTAATTCATTCCTTAATGTTTTTCATTATGTATTTTATTTTTAAAATGGTCTAGAACCCGTGGGTTGTTAGAACTGAAAACAACTTTAGGAATTGTCTAGTGTAGTCCTCTTATTCTATAGGAGAAGAATCTGAAGCCCACAGAGGCAGGGACTTGACCAAAGTCACAAAATTAATCATGGTTAGTGCTAGAATTATGTTGTTATGTTGAACTCCAGACAAAGAGATGATGGGTCAAGTCACAACTGTCTTTAACTTACATCATGACCTTAAGAAAGTCACTT
>CM053581.1:199979242-200006458 GCA_028627135.1 Pseudochirops cupreus
AATGACATAAACTCTAAACTGGGCATCTTGCCACATAGAAGAGTAGGGGGAAGGGGGATGAGAAGTAGGATGATGGAAGGGAGGGCAGAGTGGGGAGGAGGGCTGATGAATATTCACACTTCTGGGACAGGGACAGAGTGAAGAGTGGTTGGGTGTGCAGGATAGGAAGAAGGGACATGTAATCAGACTCTCACAGTGTGCTCACTATGGAGAGGTTCTGCGTAATTTCACATGTTCAACCTGTATTTGATTGCTTGTCCTTCCAGTGGGGGTGGGTGACGAGGGAGGAAGAGAAAGAATCTAGAATCTAAAGTTCCATAATCAAATGTTATAAATATCTATCTATATATATGCAATTATTATTATTAACTACATCCAACTGGAACCTGAGATACAGGGGCACTGTGGTTGGGAGATCCATCCTGCTCTACCAAAAAGTCAGAGGGATGAAGGGGGGAAGACATAGGAGAGAATAGACTGGGGGAGGGGGGATACACTGGGATGGCTGTTTTGGGGTGGTGGGTAGGGGAAAGATGGGGAGAAAATATGTAACTCAAAATCTTGTGGAAATGAATGTTGCAGACTAAAATAAAATTAAAAAAAAAAGAACTTAGCATCATTTTGTGTTTGTTTTCTTGGTTGCCATGACGAAAGAATTTATGGCTGGTTCAATTTGGTGATGTATCTCTCAATATTTAATATGACTGGTTGCCATAAATACATTCAAAGTCTGTCTCCAAGTTAGTAGAACCTACTAGCATTTGTATTCCATGGGTAACACTTATAAGAATCCAGAGTCCCCAGTACACTGCAACAAAGCATACAAGTTGTGATCTGCTTCTTTGGTGAGAGGACTATATCGGTAAAGTTATGTTTACTTAAAATTGTATTTTGTATTCTGATTTTCCAGCAATAAAATGTGACACCAAAGATACCATCGAGGAGATGTTTGACTTGCCAAAAAAGTAGAATGTTATTTGGTAAGAGTGGACAGCTGGGATGCCCAATCCACTGGGTAAAGGCTGACCAAGTTTTGGTATATGAAGGTAATGGAACTATCATGCTCTAAGTAATGATGAGCAGCCAGACTTCAGAAAAACCTGGAAAGACTTATATGAACTGATGCTGAGTGAGGGGAGCAGAACTAGGAGAACATTGTACATAGTTACAGCCACATTATGTGATGACTAACTTTGATAGAGCTGGCTCTTCTCAGCAATGCAATGGAAAATGCTATCCACATCCAGAGAAAGAATTATGGAATCTGAGTTCAGATCAAAGCGTATTATTTGCTCTCTCTTTTTTGTTTTGTTTCTTCTTTCTTGTAGTTCATGGCTATTTTTCTTCTTTACAACATGACTAATGTGAAAATATGTTTAATATGAATGTATATGTAGAACTCATATTAGATTGTGTGCCATCTTGGGGAGGGGGAGGTGAATGAGGGGGAGAAAATTTAAAACTCAAAAGTTTGTGAAACTAAATGTTGTAAATGAAAAATAAATAAATATTTTTCTTAAAAAAGAAAAGAGTGGACAGCCAGTGCTGGATGCTATTTCTGAAAGATTGAAAAAAGAAGACGAAGGTTTCTAGCTTTTTGAGTGGATTCTCCATGGAAAATTTTTGGAAAGATGTAAACAATAATTATATGAAATTGAAAAAAAAGTTAATGGGATATGATCTATACTAGTGCCAATGAAAATGAGATCTCAGATCCTTTGAAAAATTGCCTTGTTATAATTATTTGTTTGCATATCTTAATGGAGAGGCAGCAGGGTATGATGGGTAGGTAACTGGCCACAGAGCAGGAAGGCATGGATCCACATCCCACTTCTGAAGCGTATTGGTCATACACCCTGGGGAAATTCCTAATCTCTTAAGCAACTTTTAAGATTAATTTTCAGGAAAGATGTGAATCTCAGTGGGTAGGGGGAGTTTCTTCAACAAGAAGTTCCCTATGCTGATAAAATCACAGGTCCAGTGCTTAGCACTTTTGTTTTATATATTTTCCTAGATCACAGTAAGGTCCTGATTAATATGAATAATGAATCTGATCACATTATTTGAATTTGCACTGTACTTTTCCACTAGACTGGAACAAATTACTATATTGTACATAAATATAATTTTAAATAATGAAAATTCAAATATATGCAACCACTTCAGGGGATTTATTATTCACACTAATTGAGACCTAGCTCTATAAGCTATTATACTGGAGGATAACATAGTATGTAGCCAATGTAGCCAAGCATATTCCTAAACTTAATAAATGTGTGTTATGTTGAAATGAATTGTTGAATTCCTTTGTTTGGATATTGATATTGGGTTTACTAGGATCTTCAGTCAAATTTAAAAGACCTCTATTGTTGTTCAATCATTTCAGTCTCCTTGTGACTCCATTTGGAGTTTTCTCGGCAAAGACACTGGAGTGGTTTTCCATTTTCTTCTCCAGCTCATTTTACAGATTAGAAGCTGAGGTAAGCAGGGTTAAGTGACTTGCCCAGGAGCAAACAGCTACTAAGTATGTAAGGCCAGATTTGAACTCAGGATTTCCTGACTCCAAACTTGGTACTCTATTGGCTAAACCACCTAGCTGCCCTTAAAATCAGCAACAAACAAACAAAAACAACCTTGGGAAGGACAAAACATTGATCTGGTATCAGGTAGCATTATTTTAGTATATCTTAGTTTATCTGACTGCTCCTGAAGAGAACTTTGTGGGAATGGTATACTATCTTATGAAACATTGAAGGGAAATTAGGAGTAATTGTCCCATGTCATAGAATCATAGTATCATAGATTTAGGGTGAGATGTGACCTTGAATGTGTCCATGCCCTTCATAAGGAACTTTAGGTAGAAAGAGTTTAAGAGATTTTCCCATGGTCACACAGCTAGGTAGAAGTTTAACCTAGGCCTTTCTGATTCTAAGCACGGTATCTTATCTACTAGACAAAGCTGATGCTTCTTCCTGGGCAAGCTGGATTGGAGAGGGTAGCCCTAAGCAGAGCATGTTGATGAGGCAGATACTGTGCATTCAGTATGGAGAGAAAAGCAGCATTGGCAGAACCATGAAAAGGAAAGAGGTGAGAGTATGAAAGAAAAACCACTGATTATATCACTTTTCACTAAGAAAGGGGACATTAATCATGCCCATAATTCATGGGAAGGCTTCTTTCTAAAGTCCCAGCATCAAATGCTGGGAAAAATGGCAATCAGGTATTTGGAAAAATGAAAAATTCCATCGATCAGGTTCTGAACAGGAGGCCAAAATTTTGATATGTCAGTTTCTACTCATTTGTTCCACAAAATCAATTGAGTTAGCCCTATGTTTGAGGGTCATATAGACAGAGCCTTAATTCAATATTTATCTTAAATCATTCTCCTGCTCATTTTTACCCCTCCCTTAAAGGCCAAGTCAAATCAACACTAGCATACAGCACCATGAAACCTTCCTGGAGCCCTATGTCAGGTTTACTTGTTCTTTATTTTTCAAATTCATGAAATCATGTAATATATTTCAGTTTTCTGTTATATACCACTACTAGGCTAAGTTTTATGAGCACAAGGTGTGTGTCTTAGCTAAAAACAGCTTCTCCCGTCATGCTCAGAATAGGGCTTTACACTTACACTGTGCTTAATAAATATTTATTGCTAATGTTCAATTTAGTCTAGAAAAGCAGACACCTGAGGATATAAGCCAATAGCTTTTTATCATATTCCTTTTCTACACATTTGAGGGAAGGTAGAAAATTGAAACATTTTTCTGGCTATTCTTTATGAAATTATTTTCTGGCCTGCATGGACCAGGTGTTGCTTTTGCCTTACACCTATATAATTCTCTTGCCAGTATAGAACCTGAAGATGCCAGTTATTTTTTCCCCTTCTGCTACTGACTCAGATCTAAACTTCTAGAAGGACACTTTGCTTCCTACTCAACTCCTGTAAATATCAAAATTCTTCCGACATGTTGCTATGCAACTACCACTCAGCCTCACCTGCAAAAGGTTAGTCCAATATTCCTTATTATGGACTACAAGATCCATCTGGCAGCTTCCTAATGAGAAACACAGGGTTCTATTTCCTACTCAATTTCTAAATATTTCTGTAATCCTGGGAAAGAAGTTTCCCTTCCTAAGCCCCAGATTTCTTATCTAGATCTGATATTATAGAAATGGAGAAGGTGGGAGGATAGTTCGAGCTTTAATGTAAAAATTGTCTCCTAAGGTCTCAATGTGTTTATTTTTCTAAAGTAGAGAATATAACAGTAACTATTTCTGTCCACTGCTGAAATAAAAGCACTGAGTGTAGGAGAAAAATCCTGTTCCAATAATTCAGTCTACAATGCAATATTCCATAGCCCTGTGATCACCTGACACTGCCATGAGGTTCTGTGCCCTTTACTCTGCAGTAGCTCTGGGTGACGTTTTTAAAATGTTGATCTTGCGTTTGGCTTCCCTCTCTTTACCCTTCACACTATAGCTTTGAGCTTAGTTTCAGAAACAGAGAAAGAAGTGATGAGACAGGAAATTAGAGGAAACTTTGCTTATGCTCCCCAAAGTTCTCCCTGAGGAATGAGCACTGTATTGAGATGGAAGAAGCCTTGGTTGTAGTTGTGAATCTGCCACTGATTGGCCACTGTGTGACCTTTGCCAGGTTGCTTCCCCTCTCTGGGCCTCAGTTTTCTCCTTTATAAAATGAAAAATCAAATAAGATGATGTCCCAGGTTGGTTCCAGGACTACAATATTGTAATTCCACAACGAATTGGTCTTTAAAGGTCTCATCCAAATCCTTAGAAATGGGAGGTCCTCATTGACACATTTAATTCTGATTTTTAAAAGATTCATGATTTCAGCAGTGCAGGCTCCCTACTCCCTTAATAGACAGTACTCCATGATTTGCTGTTCTCAAGCCTCTGCACCCCATCCCACTCCTCCAAAATAGACATAGTAAGTGCCTAATAAATTAATGAACCTCATAGAGGCTTTAAAGGAAAAATTGAAAAATGATTGATGAATATGCTGGAGAGAGAATCCTAGGCTCAGCAATGGACAAATCTTAGCTCTGTGAGCTTGGCGGGCTTTCCCTCTTTGGGTCTTAGTTTCTTCCTCTTTAAAATGAAGGGGTCAGACTACATGATCTCTAAACTCCCTCTTAGCTTTAAATCCTGTGAGCTTATTATCATTTGGCATGGTCCTAGCACTCTTGTGCTGTGAATTGTAAGCCTGCCAAGGATATGGATTGTGGCTCTTCCGTCCTTTGTCGTCCCTATAGCTCCTAGTATGATGACCACAGCAGTCAGAAATTCATTAATGCTCATTGAATGAATAAGCAATTCTGAGCACAGCATTAGGGCTTTTTCAGCACTAGCAGCTTGAAACTCAATATGTGCAAAAATGCCAAAGACTATGATGTTTTGCAAGACAGGAGTCATTTGAAAATATGCAAGAGAGCATATTGTCGGTTTTGAAAATAGTCTGTAGAAGGCACCATGATGTTAATAATAACAGCTTATGGCTACACAGAGCTCTTGCATACACAATTTCATTTGATCATCCCAGCATCCCTGGGAAGGAGATAGAACAAGTATTATTGCCTTCATTTTTGGAGGAGGAAACCAAGGCTTAGGGAGGTAAATGGACCTGTCCAGTGTCATGTAACTAGTAAGGGGGCAGAACTGTTATTTGAAATGAAGTCTTGGGCCTTATGGTGTAGTAAAAAGAATAATACGTTTTGAGCATCTGAGTTCAAATTCTCCCCTGATACTTCTCAGTTGACTTTTGACATTCACTTCTCTTGGTTTCTATTTTTTCCTTTATTAAATGAGAGCATTTGATTATATGAATGGAAAAATGAATCAGGAAAAACATTAAGTGCTTATTATGTGCTGTGGGTTTAAAGTGTAATACACTTGGCATCCATCCAAATACAAAAATAAAGACATTCTCAATAGAAATCATGATCTCAAAGTTAAAGTTAAAATAGATTTATTCAGGAGTCAAAAGTAGAGAAACTATACTATGTGTCAGCGATATTATTAAATATTGTTTTAGACCATTTAAAATACCTATACAGTATAAAATACATGAGTGTATACCTGCCAAAACAGACCCAGGAGCTATATGAACATTAACATGAAAATTTTTATGCAAATAAACTCATATCTAAATAATTGAAATAATATTTATTGTTCATGGGTAGGTAAAACCAATAAAGTTTTTTAAATGCCTAACCTATTTATTCAGTGTCATCCCAATTAAATTATTAAAAATTTACTGAGATAGAAAAAAAATAATAACAAAGTTCATTTGGAAGAACAAAAGGTCAGGAACTTCAAAGAAACCAGGAAAAGAAGATGTAAAGGAAATAGGTTTAGCAGTATCAGACCTTAAACTACTTAAGAGCATAGTTGAAGTATAAAAAAGATAATTTTGACTTTTATAAATTAAAGCTTTCTTGTGTAAATAAAACCTAAGTAGCCAAGAATAGAAGGAATGCAGAAAATTGGGGGGGAAAACTCTCATAGACAATCTCTCAGATAGGATGTGATTGGGTTAGAATATAGATCTTGTATAGGAAATGAACTGGTTGGTTTTGAAAAACATAGAAAGACTTGAAATTATGGAGGAAGATACTATCTACCTCTAGAGATATAGATAATAAGAGGCAATAAGATATGACAGTCTTATATATGTATATGAATATATATGTGTATTTATGTGTATGTTTATATATACATATATTCACATTTAATTGTAGCCTTCTTGGGAAAAGGAGAAAAATAAAGTCATAAGTACACAGCAGAAAACAAAACAAAAAAACAACAGGGAGGCAAGGAAAAGTTGGGCACCTTGGAAAACAATGTGTAGTATTTATTACATAGGTTTTCTTGAAATGCAAGTTTATTGTTTTATATTGAATCCTCTCTTATGGTCTGCTGTGTACATAGTAATGTTTTTTTACCCCTTTTCTCATTTTGTATTTAAGTTTAAAATTTTATAAATACCAAGAAGAAGAAGAAGAAGAAGAAGGAGAAGAAGAACAAGAAGAACAAGAACAAGAACAAGAAGAAGAAGAAGAGGGAGAAAAAGAAAAAGAAGAAGAAGAAGAAGAAGAAGAAGAAGAAGAAGAAGAAGAAGAAGACATCCTCTGACTTGAAAGAACTTTTAAAGAGATTCTCTTTCTGTTCTAAATTCTGGGACTACAAGACAGTCCAAGATTCCTTCTATTATGCCACCTAGCCTCTCTGTTTCTCTTAGTTGATTCTACCATTTAGAATCAGAACCATTCCAACCAGGTATGAGGTAGGGTAATGATACATGCTGGTAATTAATGAATGAACTTCTCTAAATTCAGCAGTTTTTGAAAATAATCTGCTTCCCTTTGCAAGTGTAGAAACAACTACTTCTGGGGCCTCACATGCATTATTTAACAACCTACTGTGAAGTACCTCCTGTGTGAAAAACATTGTGTGCTGCAAGGACAATTAAGACATGGTCCCCTGCACAATAGGAGCTTATTTGTATATAATTTGAGTTTGATGGCTAAAAGATCAAATCTAAATTCAATGTGGTATTCTTCTTATTATTTTGTTAGGTCACTTTAATCCTTTTTTTTCCACCAGGTGGTCAGAAATGGAAACTCAAAGGGAAGTTTGGCCAAATCTATGTAGAGACATGCTTACAATTTTATTTTACACCTCTGTGGAATACTCTGTGTTCCTAGGCCATAACCCAAATTCTGTGTACACAGTTGTATATGTACTGTTTACCATACAAGGAAAGGAGATCAGTTGGTAGATCTAAGTGTCAGGAGATTCATGACTCAGCAATAGCTCCCCTCCTCCCCCATCTGTCTCTCTGTCTCTGTGTTTCTGAGTCTATCTCTCTATCTTTCTCTCTCAATCTTTCTCTCTTCCTTCTCTCTCCCTTTCCCTCTCCTTCTCCCCTTCCTCTACCTTTGTCTCTTTCTTCTCCATTACATTCCCAAGCAAAGATACAAAAATACAACTAAGATAAGACCACCTGTAATTTGCCTAGGGGTAGAGGTTAAAGCCAGAAATTTGTCACAGGGTGGGAAATTACAAGAACCTCTTTCAAGTGATCTTATTCCTTCAAAGAAGAAAGACTGGACAGAGTTCTGGCTATAGTGGTGCATAGCTATTGACAGTAAGATAAGATTAGAATCAGGAGTTAAGTTCCTATGGAACAATAGTTTGATTGACCCATAACATTCCTTTATTAGATGCCTAGGCCAGTGGGACTCAAGAGTTGATCTAACCTGGGATGGGAAGAGTTGTCCGGAAAGTTGGTTTCCTGGGCACCAACAGTGGGAACTCTCCTTGACTTCCTCACAGTACATCTCACAGACCAGGGAGAGGGGCACTGTGGAGGCTGGAAATAGAGGAAGCACCTTTAGCATTTATCTTTGGCTCAAAGCAATGGGACTCCTCATGCAGGGATGTTACGTGGTAGAAGATGATTTTGCCCCTGAAGGAGAACCATTCTTTCTTCCTCATCTCTCACCCCAAACCATGTATGGGGCAGTTTTTTTTTTTACCTTCACTACAGAAAATACATAAGGCACAAAGGATTTATTGGAACACATGATCTAGTAACTCATTAATCAGACTCATTGGATACTCCTAGAAGGTAAAACTGTGCTGCAGGATTGTTGAACAAGTATTTCTTCTTCATATCCAAATAATTTCAGAAGCTTACAGAAATATCCCAGAAGGTAGACAAGGTCCAATGCTCCTGGCTATTCCTGGCATGGGTTTGATCCTGTTTTAGATCCTCTTCTCAATATTAACCTAAGGTAGTCCCTAAAGCTAAAAACATTCATTCTCAAGATGACTAGTTTCTAACTCCTACTAAGAAGAGGCAATGCAATGGCAGAAGAAGGTAGTTTAGAGGTCCAGAAATTCCTCCTTAGATTTATCTGGCCCATGTCATACTCCATGTGTTTCTCTTGCAACTCATTATTTTCTACTCCTGTTAAAGGGAAGATGGGAAAGGAAGAATCCACCATCATCCAACTGCTTGTTGCTACATTCCAATTTGGAATTCAAAAGGAGAAAAAACAGGGAAAGGGAAAAAAAAAACAATTGTACTTTTGGGGAGACAACTCTGTCTTCTCAAACCCAAGGATATTTTCTTTCCTCCAAAGTTTTGCTATACTCACCTTTCCAAGCTTTCCTTAATAATAGAGCCTAGGGCAGTGGTTCTCAACCTTCCTAATGCTGCGACCCTTTAATACAGTTCCTCATGTTGTGGTGACCCCCAACCATAAAATTATTTTCATTGCTACTTCATAACTGTAATTTTGCTACTGTTATGAATCATAATGTAAATATCTGATATGCAGGATGTATTTGCATTGTCACAAATTGAACATAACCCACAGGTTGGGAACTGCTGGCCTAGGGTCTGAAGGACCAAGGGAAAGGTGTCCTCTGAGAGGATGGGGGAAACTTTAGACATCCAATTCCCTATAGAGATTAAGGTACTTTAGGGAATAGAAAATGCTTTCCTGGGCTTATGAGTTTTTCAGAGCCTTTGTCCTGTTTGTGATCAGAAAGGGCAGTGAAAAGTAGGAGCACTTCAGGCATTGCAGGGCAGAGAAGGAAGCTGGCCTCTTAAGAAGGACAATTATTTCCAGGGCATGTCTCGTCCTTCTCAGTCCCCAGTTCTTTCTTATTCCTGGAAAATTTGCCTATACGACTTGCTTGTGTAACAGTGACTATGCTACCCCCCACTCCTCTGTGTAAAAGCCAACCGTGTTGCATTTTAGTCTTCCCAAAATGTTTTCCATTACCCTTAAGGGAGTTAAAGGGTATCTGTTCTCTCTTCCATTGGCTCTAGAATACACCAATTGTTTCCTCAATTTTAGGTACCCCTTGCATTCCAGTTTCATTTAACTAGTTAACAGTTTAGCTGTTACAAAGGAATATTTACTTCAAAGGTATAACAAAAACAAATATACAAACATTCCCCACTCCTAACACATACAGGGCAAAACTCCCATCCCCAAATACTGAGAGGGGAATAAGGGAGTTTATGTTTTTATTTGTTGGGGGTGGGATGTTTGGAGATTAGTTCTTGTTATACCTTTGAAAAAAGTATTCCTTTGCAAAAGTTAATCTTACTGTTAAATGAAACTAAAGTTCAAGGAACCCTTAAAATTGAGGGGAAAAGTTGATGGATGCTAGAACCATTGACAGGAAGTAGACTTCCAGGAGAGGGGTAAAATGTAACACACCAGCCTTTCAGGCAGTGGGGGCCAAAGAAGTCATTGTTACACTTAAAATTTACCAATAGTGGGGGAAATGGTGATGCTGCAACACCAAGATGGAAGGATACTCTCCTGACTGCCAACCACTAGTTACCTGTTCATCAAAATTATAAGATAAAGGACTGTTCTTCTGGAAAGAGCCAATATTCCTATCCCTGAAGGAAATCAAATGTCAACAACATGACTGAATTTGGCTCTGCTCTCCAAACCTATTAGCTCACTTCAAGCTCCCAGACTCCTTTTCTACCTGCTCTGTATCTCTATCTACCCTCTTGCTCTCACAACACAGAGAACATTTTAAACTATCTCACTGCCACATGAACTAGCCCTCCTCTTATTTCTGATGCCCCATACAATCACCAGGGAATTATAATCATTATTATTTCCAGCCATATTCCAGATCCTCAGGGTAAAAGAATTGGTGAGGAAACCTTCCAATATCTGTGTCTTTCTACAGTCTTTCATCCCAGTAGCATCCTAGATTCTTAATGATATATGTCATTAATGATTATTCCCAAAGCCTTAGGAAACTCCCTCTTGGGGTAGAAAACACTTGTCAATTACCTGCAATGAACACAAATTATTCCCTTGGAGTTTAAGCAGGTTGAAAAAACTGGAATGGGTACCTTTTATGCAAAGATACAATTCCATTCATAGGTATTTAGATTTAATTTTACAGAAAAAAATTGAGCCAATGAAGCATCAATCTTGGAGTATATCTTTCCTGTTTATTCCTAGAAGGTAACATTTAATTTCTGAATTGTAATGAGTGTATCTTTTTCACAAACTAATTGAATTTGACCCAAGTGAAACTTCATAATATGAAATGTATAAGAAGTAGTTAGAAAAACCAAAGCAGGCCTTAACACAGTGCCCTCATCACATTAATATTTTGAGGCAATGAGTTCTCCAGCTGATAAATGATCTGTTGCAAGGCATAATTACATCATTACTGTTCAAAAAAGGGGCATGAGGCATAAAAAATTACAGTGTGACTAACCATCATCTTATTGACCAATGGGTCAACAGAATAAAAAGATGAGAATGCTGAATGTGAAGACAGTGAATAATCCATTGCTCATTTTGTCAACTTTAAATAATTTTAACCCCTACTATAGGTCAGTTTCCATTTCAATTACAAATGGATGTCCTGTTCTTGTCATATAGGAGGGCTAGGCATTTGGTCATCCTAAATTGCATTTGCCTGGTATCTGGAATAGGTTTTGTCAATCAGGGTGCAATTTGCCATTTAAATCAGACCAATCAGATGTTAGTTCAAGAACGGCAATGTTAGTGGTTATTGACCAAATTATTGTCTTTTCTCCATGTTGGCTGAGCCTACCTTAATTTCAAATCATCTTTTGAAAAGTCAGACTAGCACAGAATTAAAGGCATGAGATTTTCTCCATATTCTGAAATTATTTCATAAACTGGCTTCCCTAGAAACAGTATAATTCTTTTTAAAGATTGAATTAGTGAACATTTTATTTATTTTCCCCTCCTCTACATGTAATTGATTGATTAGAAAAGTTTCAAGGGAAAGGGATGCACACTGTACTAGAAAAGAATGTTTGTTTTGTATTCAAAGGACCTGGGTTTAAATCTCAACTCTACTATTCATTATATATATAAATTTAATTCAAAGCATTTAACTTCTCTGGACCTCAGTTTCTTCATCAGTAAAAAAAAAACGGAGGGGGTGTGGACTTTCTGAGGTCCTTTCCAGCTCTAAAATTATTATTCTATTTTTACTAATGACTAAATTAAATTGAACTGGATTTGTAGCCATAGCAATAAGCTGATTAAAAAAGAGAAATAGGGGCTGCCGCTGCGGCCTCCGCCCAGCGGCCACGCGGGGCCCTGCTTGGTGCCGGGGCGGCTGCGGAACTTCGAGAGCCTGGGGCGCGGGGACCAGGTGCTGGCGCTGGGGCTGCTGAAGAACGCGGCGCTGCAGGGCCTCGCGCTGCACGAGCCGCTCCGCCACCTGCGACCGGAGGAGTCCAAGGAGCCCGAAGATGAGGCCGCCTGCTGCTGCCGCTGCTGCTGCAGCTCCGAGATGAGGCCGAGGCCGAGGCCGAGCCCGGGGCCGACGCCTTGCTCTGGGACCGCCTGGAGATGCAGCTGCCCCTGCCCCGCTGGCTAGACGCGGTGGCCGAAGAGCTGCTACTGCAGCCCCACTTCGACGGGGATGCAGACGAAGAAGATCCAGGGAGCCCAGCGGACCTCGGGCAGCGCCCCTGCTGCCCTGGGTCCTAGCGCGGTCGACCCCGCTGGCCGCCCTCTGGCGCGTCCTGCCCAACCCCCTCCTGGCCTCTGGCCGGCCGCCACCCGGCGCTGGCCGCAGCCTGCCTGGGCCTGCCGCTTGCGCTTCGACCTAGTTGGGGGCACCTGGGTCGGGGCTGGCCCCAAAAGGCCCACGTGGAAGCGCCTCTGGGACTTCTTTCCATGCTTCTGCAGATTCTCGGTCCCACTAAGAAGCCAGGCCCGGACCGTGCTGGAGTCCCACAAGGCCCAGGACAGAGGCTTCGAAGCCCTCGGGCTCAGCGTGTGGACCGACCTGCTGCTGGACATTGGAGGGGACGAGCCCCCAGGGAGGGGGCCAGGGGCCGAACCCAGGGGAGAGAGGCTCCAGATCCTGGGCCGGGGCCCTGGGCCGTAGCCCCCGAGGCCATCACAAGAGCTGACACTGGACCCTGGCCCTGCCCGGGCACGTGGCGAGAAAGGGCTCCAGATCTGGCAGCCCCTCCAGCCCCAGAGTGGCCTTTGGCCCTTCAACTCAGGGGGCTTCTCACTGTTTACAAGAACCAGCACAGGACATTCATCCTGAATGTGCACGTCCTCCGTATACACAAAGTGCGAAAGTTATCCTCCACATCCCCTCCCCCCCCAAAAAAAGTCAAACCCTGGTTCTTCACTCATTCTTAACAGCACCTTAAAGTGAGAATGCCTTTGACTGCTACTATATAGTCTTTGTCAAAAAGTGGTATATTTGAAATGACTTTAAATGAGCTATGCCTTCTGCAGTTATTTAAATGTTTTCCTTTACATTGTTATTTTTAAAGAATCACTCTGAAAAAAGGATTTAAATTAAATCTATGTCTTTTGGCCAAGCCCTGGAACTTAACTCCAGTTCTGATCCTTCAAGTAGGATACATTTTCAGTAGTGTTGGTGTGGAGGATGAGCTTAGTAAAGAAAGTTGTTCACAAGGAAAAAAAAAAAGAAATAGTCAAATTAATCAGTCAGAAAATAAGAATTTAATAAAAACTAGCATTTATATAGCATCTAGGTGGCCCTCAAACACTGACTAGCTAGGTCACCTTGGGTAAGTCATTTAACCCTGTTTGCCTCAGTTTCCTCATTTTTTTATATCCTTAGTTTATATAAGGCATTTTATATAAAATGAGCTACAGAAGAAAATGGCAAACCACTCCAGTATCTCTGCCAAGAAAATACAAAATGTGGTAAAAAAAAAAAAGTTGAACATGACTGAAAATGAAAACAACAACAAAGCATTTATATAGTACTTTAAGGTTTGCAAACCACTTTATGTGTGTTAATCCAGTTGATGCTCAGATCAGACAGAGGAGGAAATTGAAGCTGAGAAATTAACTGCCTTGCTCACAGTGACAGAACAGAATTTGAATTTAGGTATGTCCTGACTCCCAGTCAGTCGAATGTTCTATCTACTGTGCCACCTAGCCAGGCACTGTGTTAAGGATGGAGAATACAAAGAAAGGCAAAAATCATCCTTGTTTTCAAGGAATTTATTCTAATGAAGGAGACAACTCGTAAATATGTACATTCCAGATATTTGCTGAGTAATGGAAAGTAATCTCAGAGGGCAAGGTACTGGTGGAAGTGGGGAGGTCTCGAGTAGAAGATGGTATATGAACTGAGTTTTTGTAAAGCCAATCACAAGCAGCTCCCCTGAGGACTGCTCCTGTGAATAATTTTAAGTTTCTGATAGCATAGTGTTGTGAACTCTCTATTTATTCAGCAAAAAACTAAAGCAAAATATACACAACAGTATAACATAGCAACTTATTACTAAGGTGACCACATAGTCTTAAACAAAACATATCATTAAGTCACAATCTCATTAATCAGTATAAAGTACTTAAATCAAAGTATCTTTTCATCTTGACTTCAGGCTGACTTCCAATCATCCTTAAGGCTAATCATCCTTAAGCCACTCATCCTTAAGGGGTCACAGAAAGTATAAAGGTCATCTACCCTAGGTCACAGTAAGTCATAATCTCATCAGTCTTCACTAAATACCTAAATAAGGGTCCTTTCATCTTAACTTGAAGCTGACTTCCAAACTCCATGGCTCCTCTTTCATGCTCCCAGCTCTTGACTGAATTCATCCAACTGTTGCTTGGATTCACAGGTAGGCAGCTCTCTGATATAGTTCATGGTGACTAATCCACTCCAATCCCGTTGCAGTTTCTGTTTCTGTGAAGACTAAGCTTAACAGAGCCACAACAATATTTACATACATTAAGCTTAGCAGAGTTATGACAATATTCACACACATTGCTGGCACTATCATCTCCATTCACTTTCTGTCTGACAAAGTAACACAAACCAACGACAAAGCTTCTGTCTGAGAAATCAAATGAAAATCATCAGTAAAGTCCCAGGACTTCTGTAAATAGCAGTAAAGTCTTCTTTCAGGGCTTCTGGATCATTGTTTAAGCCCTCTTCTAGGACTTCTTTCTTTTTTTGTTTTTGTTTAATTTTTTTAAATTTTTGCATAGGGAAAAATCAAATATACATTTAATCCAATTTGGTTGCAAGTTCCTTAGCTTTTGCCTTTTCCAGCTTGGCAATATGAGCCACTGATTTTGGACCCAGAACATTGCCACCCCGGTGATGCTGGATCTTATCATATCTGTTGTTATAAATTGCTTTTTATGGCTTCTACCAGCTTAGCCAGGGCTCCCTTAGCTTCAGGGTTAACCTGTGTGAAGGCAATGCTCGTGCATGACTTTCTGTGAACTAAGAGACTGAGTCTCATTTTACCTTTGATAAGACAGTAAGGAACCCATTTTTTGGCACAAGGTAGGTAGGAAGGTCACTAGCTCAATGGGGTCCAGGTCGTGTGCAATCACTAACAACTGTGTTTTCTTGTTTTCTACCAGCCTAGTAACAGTATTAACACCTTCTCTGAGAACAGGTGGTCTCTTAGTGGGGACATCTCCTTTGCATGCAGCCTTTTGTTCAGACTGAGCCAGCAGTCTTTGATTCTTGTCTTGCTTTGTCTCCAGTCAATACTTGTGAGCCAGTTTAAGTAGTTGAGTAGCTAGATGTCTGATGATCCAAAGCCTGGGTGAACTGGTTAATTGCTGGCAGAACCTTCAAACACTTATAAAGGATAGACCTTTGACACTGCAGTCTGATGTACTGAGGCCATTTGACAAATTGAGTAAGGTCCCTTTTGGGCTGGTGTAATGTCATGCATGAGCAGCTTTCCAGAAGAATGCTACTGTGAACAGTTTTAAAGTTCTGATTACACAGTATAGTGAACACTCTATTTGTTCCATAACAAATCAGAGCAAAATATTCACAGTAAATCAAGGTACAGCATTCACAATGTTACAGCTTATCACAGAAAATGGCCACATAGTTTCCACCAGAGCAGTTACAAAGTTTTGAACAAATAACATTCATTCAGTCAATCACAAAATCCGTAATTCAATCAGCAAGTACAATAGTCAAAGTTCTCCACTCAAGGGGCACACTAAGTTAACTTAATCAGTCACTTATTGAGTCATCAATCACTAAGTACAATCATTTAGTCAATCAATCATTCAATCAACTCAATCATGCAATTATCCTTCATCATTCGCTATTCAATCATCAGAAAATACACAAGCCCTCTACTCCTAGGTCACTAGTAAATTACAATTTTATCACTACTCAGTACCCTGGGAGAGCTCTTTTCATCTTGACTCAAGGCAGGCAGCTCCTACCTAAATCCACCAAACAGTCACCTGGGTTCAAAGGCAGACAATTCCCAGTTCCTTGCCCAGCTTTCCATGCAGATCCTGCTTTACACTGAAGTTCAGTGTCTAGTCAACTTTAAATCCTTCACAGTCTCTGTTCCCAGGAGTCAAGGCTTCACAAAGCTACAAACAGGTTCATCCAAAGTACCAGCATCACAGTCATGCTTCCTCAGTCTTTGGCAGCTCCATCTGGCCCTTGGAAATCCTCAACAGCCTCAGCATCTCCAGCTGGCCCTCAGATTCAGCAGAAGTTTCAGCTGGTTCTGAGAATCAAAATCACTCCATTCAAGTTTTCAAAATCAAAACCATTCTCTCCATGCTGGGGGGTGGGGGGGAGGGGGGGAGGGGAGAAGAGAAGGGGAGAGGCTTTCCTCCAAATTCCTCAGCTCCTTTTCAGCCTTCCTGGAGGCAGCAACTTCTGCCTTCACAGAGCTTACTCCAAGAAAATCTATCTCTCCCTCTCTGGGTTTTTCTTTATATACTGTATTGCCCCTCCCTGTTCAGCCCCTTCCTGTTCCATCAGCAACAGAAGACAGGAGCTCATACCTTCTGTTTCTTTAACAGAGGCTTAATCTCAACTAGGTGCTAAGTACCTTTTAGCTTAGCTATACAAAAAGAACTTCAAATATCATTACTATTACAGCTGGATGTCCTGACCAATGCCAAAGTTCTTGGGATGCTTCTCAAACAAAGGATTGACCACTTTCTTGGCCTTCTGCTTCTTTACTACAGCAGGGGACAGAGCCACCTTCTTCCCCTTGGCTTTCTTCCCTTTTGGTATCTTGGCTGGCTGAATGATAAAAGGAAGAGAACAGGGTAAAATGTATTACTTTTTGGCTCTTAGGACTTGTTTCTAAAAACAGCAGAAAAGGCTTTTGTCTGACAGACCAACAGACAATGTGCTATAGAGTGCCAAAATCACGAACATTCTTGCTCTCAATTCTGCTTGGTCCCAGCTCATGTTTGAGCTTTTATTTGACCGGCTCCTTCCTATTCCATCCTTCCTGTTGCTTCCTTCCTATTCTCTCCGCAAGTTCCTTTCTCCATGGGCTCCATGTGATGAAGTTAGACATATTCAGGGAAGATCTCCAAAACTCCCTTAGGTCTAGTAATGGCAACACAATGTATACTATTTCCAACAAAGACTTGATATAATCACAGGTGGGGTTCAAAGGCACTTGAGTAACTGACACAAGGATAAGTATTACTTTGCTTGCCATTACATTAACTGAAACTGAAACAAGGAGCAAAGTGCTACTTTGTTTGCCATTGAAGTTTTAAAGAGAGCCAGTAAAACCAAGAGGCATAGTTGATTAGGTAAAGCATTCCAGGCATGGGAAATACTTATATAAATATGCAGTGATGAGAGATGGTATATCAATGGGCAAGGAAAAGCAAATAGACCAGTGTAGCTGGATAATAGAGTACATGAAAAAAGACTGGAATGGTAGGAATGAGTCATATTATAAAGAGCTTTAAATGACAGTGCAATTTATTTTTGGTTCTGGAGATAATATACTATAGTCAACTGAGAAGAGAGGGTGACATGGTCAGATATATGCTTTAAAAAAATCATATTGTCAGATGAGTGAAGGATGGATTGAACTGTGAAAAGACTTGAGGAAAGGAAACCAAACTGAAAGGAATTACAGTAGTCTAGGAAAGAGGTGACAAGTACTTGTCTAAGGATGGTTGCTATGTGAGTGGAGAAAGGGTATGTGTACAAGAGAGGTTAGAAACAAGGAGACATAGCAATAGACTGAATGAAAGGATAAATGAGAGGGACTAGCAGGACCCAGGATGAAAACCTGGGAGACTAGAAGAATGCTGTTGTCCCTGACAGTCAGTAATAGAAAAAATTCAGAGTGGAGAGTTTGGGCAAGAAGACAGTTCTGTTTAACACTTGTTGAGTTTGAATTACCCATGGAATCTCCATTTGAGATGTCCAAAAGGCATTGATAAAATAGTACTACATTAGAATTATAAGGACTCGATATAGATCTGGGAATCATAGAATCATAGGCACCAGAGTTTAATAAACGCATGAGAACTGAAAAGAAAGCCAGGATAGAGATTGGCTTTGTACAGTGAGGACCCAAATGAGATTAAATATGTAAGACTTGTGTTTCCCTTAGGAGAAGACTGGCAAATATTTTTTTTTCATTTTTTTCATTTTTGCCTCCATTTATTAAGCTCACTCATTTTGTTTATATAGTTTTTTTTACATTCAGAAAACATATTCTTTGAGAAATATATGAAAAAGAAAAGCTGAAAATATATACAAACTTGATCCTTTACATTTGCTTTTTGAGAGAAGAGTTAACTTTCCTTTGAAGCAAAGCACCAAGTATGTCTATCTTCAGCACTATACAAAAGTTGTGATAACATTGTGATTGCCTTAAGTGTTCTACACATCCACACAATCTGAAAATCATGATGGAAAGAAACTGACTCTCTGCTAAAGTGACAAATACAAGGAAGTTAAGGCTTTACTCCTTCAATCTGATTTTTAAGGGTTTTAAAAGACTTTGCAATGACTCAAGTATACACATTTTGCAATTATTTTCAATGACATTTCCTAGATTTTATTATTCTTAATAGAAATACTGCTGTTTTTGAGGTTTTGCTGGTTTTATATTCTGGTAAATTATTGAAACTATTATCTCAGTGAGAGTTAGGTGATTCTGGGAATAGAGTGCAAGATGTGGATTCAGGAAAGCCTGAGTTCACATCTTGCCTCTGACACTGTGTGACCCTGGACAAGTCACTTAGGGTTTTATATTCTGCTAAATTATTGAAACTATTATCTCAGTGAGAATTAGGTGATTCTGGGAATAGAGTACAAGATGTGGATTCAAGAAAGCCTGAGTTCACATCTTGCCTCTGACACTGTGTGACCCTGGACAAGTCACTTAACCTTCTTTGACACCAATTTCTTCATCTGTAAACTGTAGATAATAATAGCACCTACTTTATGAGATTTTGTGAGAATGAAGTAAGTTAACATATGTAAAGTAGTTTGAAAATCTTAGCACTATATAAATGCTGGCAATTAGTAGTAGTAGTAGTAGTAGTAGTAGTAGTAGTAGTAGTAGTAGTAGTAGTAGTAGTAGCAATAGTAGTAGTAGTAGTAGTATCTTGCTGATCCTTGCTGGTTTTATAAGCAAATCATATGTTACTAGCAAATTGGGACAATTTTATCATGCTTTCCTTATGTTTATGCCTCTGATTTCTTTCTTTTATCATATTTCTAGTGCCAGGATCAATAGAGATATGTTACTGAACAATGGAGAAAGGGGTCATCTTTAATTAACTCCCAAATATACTGTGAAAGCTTCTAATGTTCCTCTGTTATACATAATTTTACTTTTTTGACATTTTATATTGTTTTTATAGTAATAAAAGATTGGTTATTCTATGCCTATACTTCCTATGATTTGTAGCATAAATTATTACTGTATTTTATCAAAAGGTTTTTTTCTACATCTATTGATATACTTAAATAACACTTGAGACACTAGCTTAAAGACCCATTTCAAAATCAGTATAACTTGGGTTTAGGTCTGCCTCTGACATACACTGACTATACAACAATGGAAAAGTATATCAGTATATTAGGCAACTCTTTTGTTTTTTTATAAAACTATGGATATTTATTACTTATAACTTATTTTTCTTTTTTTAAATTTACTTAGTCTTTTATTCTCACAAGTTACATATAAAATAAAATTTTATGTTTGTTTTTAAAACTTTGAGTTTCAAATTCTCTCTCTTCCTCACTCTCAGCTCATTGAGAAGGCAAGTAATTTGATATAGGTTATGCATGTGTACTCATGTAAAACATATCCACAATAGTCAGGTTGTGAAAGAAAACATAAACAAAAAAATCAGGAAAAATGAAATACAAAAACCATGTATCAATCTAATTCCAGCACCATCAGTTCTTTCTCTGGGGATGGATAGCATTTTATATCATAAGTCTTTCAAAGTTTTCTTGGACCATTGTATTTCTGAGAATAGTTAAGTCATTCATAGCTGATCATCTTATAATATTGTTGTTACTTTGCACACAGTACTTTTCTCTTTACATCAGTACATCTAAGTCTTTCCAGGTTTTTCTGAGAGCATCCTGCTCATCATTTCTTATAACACAATAACCACAATTTGTTTAGCCATTCCCCAATTGATTGTCATCTCCTCAATTTCTGATTCTTTGCCACCAGAAAAGAGCTGCTATAAATATTTTTGTACATATGTGTCCTTCTTCCTTTTTTATCTCATTGGGGATACAGACCTAGGAGTAGTATTGCTAGATCTAAGGGTATGCAAAGTTTTATAATCTTGTATGCATAGTTCCAAATTGCTTTACAGAATGGTTAAATCAGTTCACAACTCCACCAGAAATGTGTTAATGTCTCATTTTTCCCACATTGCCTCCAACATTTGTCATTTTCCTTTTCTGTCCTATAAGCCAATTAAGCAGATATGAAGTTGAAACTCAGAACTGTTTTAAATTGCATTTCTTTAATTAATAATGAATTAGAGTATTTTTTCATATGGCTACAGGTCAATTTGATTACTTTATCTTAAAACTGTTTGTATCTTTTACCATTTATCAATTTTGGAATGGCTCTTATTTTTATAAATTAGTCTCAGTTGTCTATATATTTGTGAAATGAGGTCTTTAAGTTTTTTTTTTTCACAATTACTATTACTAGTTTTATTTCTCTCCATCCTGTTTATCCCCTAGTTTATTTTATTCTCTCTCTTCTTTCATCCTGTCACTCCTCAAAAGTGTTTTGCTTCTGACCACCCCCTCCCCTAATCTCCTTTCCCTTCAATCACTCCTCTTCCTCTTTTCCCCTTACCCTCCTACTTTTCTATAGAATAAGATAGATTTCTACACCCAACTGAGTGTATGTATGTTATTCCCTCTTTGAGCTGATTCTGATGAGAATAAGTTTCATTTCCTCTCCCATAATTCCTCCCTCTTCCCCTTTAGTGTAAAAGCTTTCTCTTGCCTCTTTTATGTGAGATAATTTACTCCATTCTACCTTTCTCTTGCCCTTTGTCCCAGTACATTCTGCTTTCTCACTCCTTAATTTTAATTTTTAGTTATCATCCCTTCATAGTCAGCTCATACTGGTGTCCTCTGCCTATATCTGCCTCTATCTTTCTAACTTCCCTGAAAATGAAAAAAGTTCTTATGAGTTACAGGTATAATCTTCCCATGTAGGAATGTAAAAAGTTTAACCTAATTTAGTCTCTTATGATTTTCCTTTTCTACTTATATATGCTTCTCTTGAGTCTTGTATTTGAAAGTCAAATTTTCTATTCAGTTCCTGGTCTTTTCTTCAACGATGCTTGAAAGTGGTGACACAGCCAAGATGGTGGAGTTAAGGCAAGGATTCTCCTGAACTCTCCCCCAAATCCCTACAAATACCTTTAAAATGATTCTAAACAAATCCTAGTGCGAAAGAACCCCCCAAAATGGAGTGAAACAAATTTTCAGGCCAAGACAACTTGGAAAGTCAGCAAGAAAGTTCTGTTACACCAGGCTGAAAGTACAGGCTGTACCAATGTAGAGCAGATTCCAGAAAAGAAGATGCAAGCCTCAGGGAGATTGAATCACTGGCAGCAGTGATGGTTCTCAAACCTTGTAGCCCACAGATGCCAAATATAACATAGAAAATCATTAGGAAAGGTTTGTTGCCCCTGGGTGAGAGTACAGAACATTCTAGCACAGGCCACGCCAACACAGCCCTGGCCACAGAGATGCAAGCTGAAAGCCAGGAGTAAGCCTTGAAAGTTATTGAATCAGCAGTGGCAGTATCTGTAAGGGGGTTGAACAACTGATTAGGAGGAGATAACAGAGGTCTTTTTCCTAGCACTGAGACAGGACTCTGTTTCTTTGCCCATACTCATATCTGTGTCATAGTGCTGGGTGTCAGTCCTAGGAGGAGCACTAGCACACCAGACCTTACAGGCAGAGTGGAGTTGAGACCCTCCCCATAGTTCCAGGGCAAAAAAAGAGTGTGTATGGTCCATCACAGACCAGAGCATAAGCCAGGAGAGAAGTAAACATCTCTCCTTTGATCATACCAACTTGAAACCCTACATGTTTCTAGAAGCATCTCTGAAAACAGATATACAAACCCCCTGAAGCTTGGAACAGTGCATCCTGCACCCTGCAAGCATAGTCTTGCATTAACAAAGAGTTAAAAATGAGCCAATAGATTGGAGAAAAGAACAAACAAAGAAAAAAAAATAAACTCTGGCCATAGAAAGTCATTATGATGATGAGGAAGATCAAAACACACATTCAGAAGAAGACAACAAAGTCAAAATCCCAGCATCCAAAGCATCCAAGAAAAAGATGACTTTGTCTCAGGCCATGGAAGAGTCAAAAAAAGATTTTGAAAATCAAGTAAGAGAGGTAGAGGAAAAATTGGGAAGAGAAATGAGGGTGATACAAGAAAATCATGAAAAATAATTCAATAGCTTGGTAAGGGAGACACACACACACACACACACACACACACACACACACACACACACACACAAATACTAAAAAAAACCCAGACTAGGCCAAATGGTAAAAGAGATCCAAAGAGCCAGTGAGGAGAATACCTTAAAAGCAGAAATGGCAAAATGGAAAAATAGATCCGAAGACTCATTAAAGAAAATAATTCCTTAAAAATTAGAATTGAGCAAATGAAAGCTAATGACTTTGTGAGTAATCAGGAAACAATAAAATAAAAACAAAACAATGAAAACAATGGAAGACAATGGGAAATATCTCATTGGAAAAACTATTGAACTGAAAAATAAATCCAGGAAAGATATTTAAAAATTATTAGACTCCATGAGATCCATGATCAAGAAAAGCCTAGACATCATCTTTCAACAAATCACCAAGGTTGGGAGCAGAGCCAAGATGGTGGAGTAAAAGCAGGAACTTTCTTGAGCTCCTACTTCAACCATCTCCAAAAACAGTATTAAAAAAAAATTCTAAACAAATTTTAGAGCTACACAACCCACAAAATGACAGAGAGAAAGATATCTTCCCCTGAAGGCATCCTTGCAGGCCAACAGGGAGGGTCTGTTGCACCAAGCTGTGAACAAAGAACTGTCCCGCATGAGCCACATCAGGGCACAGACTGGGAGGAGCAGACTTCAGGGGACTGAATTACCAGCAGCTGTTGTGGTTTCCAGACTTCTCAATTCATAAACTTCAAAGAGAAAGAAAAAGATCAGCGGAGCACTCTATTGGAACTAGTTGAGAGAAGAGTGTGGTCCAGTGCCTGCCCCGGTGCAGCAGAGGTGGTGGCAGCAGCTACAGCTGCTGCCGCATGGCTGCCTCCTGAGCTCCAAGCCTACAGATCATAGGGGGACCAAGATATTGTTCAGAGGGTAAATTTCTCTTCCTTTGACCTGCCTGGATCTGGGTCACAGTCTTGGGTAGAGGTCCTGAGCTCATGAGTGCTAGCGTGGCAGAGCTTGTTGAGACTGTGGAGAGGCAGTCATCTTCACAGTTCTGAGGCAGGTGCCTAGAAAAAGCTCTAACAACAGCTGTGCAAACCCCTTGAAATTTGGGACACAGCACTCTCCACTCTGGAAGCAGAGTTCTATCATGACAAAGAGCTCAAAAGTTAAGCTGGCAAGATGAGAAAACAGAGGAAGAGAAATCAAACTATAGAATCATTTATTGGTGACAAAGACAAGAAGAACATAGAACCAGAAGAAGACAACAAAATCAAAACTCCTGCACCAAAAGCCTCCAAGAAAAATGTGAGCTGCTCACAGGCCATGGAGGAGCTCAAGAAGGATTTTGAAAATCAAGTAAGAGAAGTAGAGGAAAAATTGGAAAGAGAAATGAGAATGATGCAAGAAAATCATGAAAAGCAAGTCAACAGCTGGCTGAAGATCCCCCAAAATACTGAAGAAAATATTACCTTATAAATAGACCAACACAAATAGCAAAAGAGGCCCAGAAAGCCAATGAGGAAAAGAATACCTTATAATACAGAATTGGCCAGATGGAAAAGAAATTTCAAAAACTCACTGAAGAGAATAATTCCTTCAAAATTAGATTGGAGCAAATGGGAGCTAATGACTTTATGAGAAATCAAGATATTATTAAACAGATCCAAACAAATGAAAAAACAGAAGACAATATGAAATATCTCATTGGAAAAATCACTAACCTATAAAATAGATCCAGGAGAGATAATTTGAAAGTTATTGGACTACATTAAAGTCATAATCAAAAAAAGAGCCTAGACATCATCTTTCAACAAATTATCAAGGAAAATTGTCCTGATGTTCTAGAATCATAGGGCAAAATAGAAATTGAAAGAATTCACTAATCACCTCTTGAAAAAGGTCCCAAAATAGAAAACTCCTAGGAGTATTATAGCCAAATTCCAGAGTTCCCAGGTAAAGGAGAAAATATTACAGGCAGTCAGTCAGGAAGAAATAATTTGAGTATTGTGGAAACATAATTAGGATAACACAAGATCTAACAGTTCCTACATTAAGGGATCTAAGGGCTTGGAATATTATATTCTGGCCAGAGGTCAAAAGAGCTAGGATTAAAACAAAGAATCACCTACCCAGAAAAACTGAGTATAATACTTCAGGGGAAAATATGGATATTCAATGAAATAGAGGACTTTCAAGCATTGTTGATGAAAAGACCAGAGCTGAACAGAAAATTTGACTTTTAAATATAAGAAGCAAGAAAAGTATGAGAAGGTAAACAGGAAATAGAAATGATAAAGAAGTTATTAAAATTGATCTATTTACATTCCTACATGGAAGAAAGGTAATTGTAACTCATAAGACTTTTCTCAGCATGAGGATAGTGTAAGGGAATATATATATATATATATATATACGTGTGTATTTATATACATATATATGTACATATAGGAGGATGTATGTGTATATATGTGTGTGTGTTTACGTGTGTGTGTGTGTGTACATGTATATATATAGAGAGGGCACAAGATGAGTTGAATATGAAGGGATGACATCTAGAAAATAAAATTTAGAGGTGAGAGAGAAATATATTGGGAGAAAGAAAGGGAGAGACATAACAGGGTAAACTATCTCACATTAAAAAAAAGCAAGAGAAAACTGTTACAATGGAGGGGAGGAACAGGAAGGTGAAAGAGAATGAGTCAACCTTACCTTCATTGGATTTGGCTTAAGGAGGAAATAACGTACACAATCAATTGGGTATCTTACCCTACAGGAAAGTAGGGGGGAGGGGGTCAGAGGGAGATGATAGAAGGAATGGCCGATCGGGGGACAAGGTAGTTAGAAGTAAACACTTTTGTAAAAGGACAGGGTCAAAGGAGAAAGTGGAATAAATGGGGGGGGGGAGAGGATGGAGGGAAATATAGAGGAATACTATGTAACTACTACGGAAATGTTTTGCTAACTATACATATACAACCTATATTGAACCATGGTGGTTGAGGAGTAAAGAAAGGAGAGAATCTGGAACTCAAAGTTTTGAAAATAAATGTTAAAAATTGTTTTATACATGCAACTGGGAAATAAGATATACAAGCAATGGGGTATGGAAATCTACCTTGCCCTACAAAAAACTAAGGGGGAGGAGAGATGGAAGAGGGTGTAAGATAGAACAGATTGGGTGAAGGAGTATTCAGTATACTTGCTATCTAGAGGTGTGGGGTAGGGGAGAGATGGAGAGAACATTTGTAACTCAAAATCTTGTGGAAATGAATGTCAAAAACTAACAAAAAAATAAATAAATTTAAGAAATGTTTAAAAAAAAAAGAAATCACCAAGGAAAACTGCCCCAATATTCTAAAAGCAGAGGGTAAAATAGAAATGCAAACAATCTGATGATCATCCCCTGAAAGAGATCCCAAAATGAAAACTCCTATGAATATTATAAACAAGCTCCAGCATTCTCAGGTTAAGGAGAAGTGTTGAAAACTTCCAGAAGGAAACAATTCAAGTTTCATGAATCCACAATCAGAATAACACAAGATTTAGCAGCTTCTACATTAATAAAGAATCAGAGAGGAGCCAAGATGGTGGCATAGAAGCAGGAAAGCTCTGCAGCTCCAATATAGCCACCCCAAACACCCATAAAATATGACTCTAAACAAATTTTAGGGTTTCAGAACTCACAAAGTTACAGAAAAAATTACATCTCCTACTGAAGGCAACTCAGCAGGAAGGGCTCATCACAGCATGCTAGGAGCTGAGCCAGGCCAGGCTGAAACCACAGCTTGGCCCTGGAGCAGCCAGGTCGAGCTGTGGCTGGAGCACTCGGGAGAGTGGATCACTGGTAGCTGTGGCAGTTTCCAGAACTATCAACCCAAAATAAACAAGGACAAAGTGAAAGGTCATTGGAACTCAGCTAAATTTGGGGGAGAAAAGCAGTCTGGCCAAACTACCTCCAGGGCAAGGAAGCTACAGAAGTGGTGGCCCAGCAGCCACTTCCACGTGGCTGCTTCAGAAGCTCCTGGCCGGCAGATTGCAGGGGGGCCAAGCAATCAGAGGCTAAGTGCTCTTGTGTTGAGTTGCTTGGATCTGGATTGTGGTCTTGGGAAATGGTCCTGAGGTGCATTTTCAGTGAGCCAAAGCTGGTGGAGACTGCAGCGGCCTCCTAATACCTCCAGCAGCTGTGAAAACCCCAGCGATTTGGGACAGAGCTTTCCCCCTCTGGAAGCAGAGTTCCACAGAACTAAAAAGTCAAGTGACAGGTAACATGAGCAGGCAAAGGAAGCAAAGTAAGAACAGCAATCAAACTTTAGATTCCTTCTTTGGAGACAAAAAGGATCAAAGCATGGAACAAGAGGAAGACAACACAGTCAGAACTCCCACATAGAAAGCTTCCAAGAAACATGTAGACTTCCTACACGCCAGA
>CM053581.1:200006958-200034914 GCA_028627135.1 Pseudochirops cupreus
ATACACATATGTCTATATAGGAGGGTTTGTATATGTGTACAAACATACATCTGAGTATGTGTATATATGAGTACATAGAGGGCAGAAGATCAATTGAAAAGAAAGGAACACTACTCTAAAAGATGAAATTCTGAGGTAGGAGAGGATTAGAATGAGAGGAGACAGGGAGAGACAGAATGGGGTTAATCATCTCATAGAAGAGGCAATGGTTAATTGTTACAATGGAGGGGAAGAACAGGAAGGCAAAAGAGAAAGGGTCAACCTTACTCTCATTGAACTTGGTTCCAGAAAGGACTGACCTAAACTCTAAACTGGAGATCTTGCCACACAGGAGAGTAGGGGGACTGGGGATGAGAGCTGGGATGATGGAAGGGAGTGCAGGGTGGGGGAGGAGGGTTGATGGAAGTACACACTTCTGCAAAGGGACAGGGTAGAGAATAGAACAAGGGGGGGGTGCAGGATAGAAAAGAGGTACATATAATCAGTCTCTCACAATATGTCCACTGTGGAGAGGTTCTGTGTAATTACACATGTACAGCCTGTATTTAATTGCTTGTCCTTCCCGTGGGGGTGGGTGATGAGGGAGGAAGGGAAAGAATCTAGAATTTAACATTCTACAATCAAATGTTAAATATATATATATATATATATATATATATATATATATATATATATATATATATAATTATAATAATGATAATTATTATTATTAACTACATCCAACTGGGAATTAAGGCACTGTGGTAGGGAGATCCATCCTGCCCTATTGGAAAGTCAGAGGGGTGAGGGGAGGACATAGGAAAGAGCAGATTGGGGTAGGGGTTATACAGTGGGGTGGCTGTTTTGAGGTGTTGGGTAGGGGAATCATGGGGAGTAAATTTGCAACTCAAAATCTCTTGGAAATGAATGATGTAAAAAATAAAATTAATTAATTAATTTTAAAAAATAAAGCAAAATGGAACCAGAAGAAAAAAGAAAAGAAAAGAATAGTAAGACACAGGATTTCTGTGAGTTGTGAAAGCTGTTTCCTGCCAGGTTGGAATCATATATCCCTGAAGCTTTAAAGTTTGTGTTATTAAGTATAGTTAATTGAAATTTAAAAATTATTGAACTACCTAAAAGCCATGATCAGAAGAAGAGCCTAGACATCATTTTTCAAGAAATTATCATGGAAATCTATCTTGATATTCTAGAACCAGAGAGTAAAATAAAAATTGAGAGAATCCATCCATCACTTCCTGAGATTCCAAAAGGAAAAAAAAAACTCCCAGAAATATTATAGCCAAATTCCAAAGTTCCCAGGTCAAGGGGAAAATATTGCAAGTTTCGTGAAAGAAACAATTCATATATGGTGGAGCCACAGTCAGGATAATACAAGATTTCACAGCTTTTAATTAAAGGATCAGAGAGCTTGGAATTGATATTCCAGAAGGCAAAGGAACTAGTATTACAACCAGGAATTGCCTACCCAGAAAAATTGAGTATAATCCTTCAGGGGGAAAATAAATATTCAATGAGATAGAAGATTTTCAAGTATTTTTGATGAAAAGCCCAAAGTATTTTGGTATTTAGAAGGTATGTATACACACACACACACACACACATACATACATACATATATACATGCATACATATATACATGCATACATACATACATACATATATATACACACACACAGAGGGCACAGATGTGAATTGAATATGAAAGGATGATATCTAAAAAATAGAATTAAGGGTTGAGAGAGGAATTTACTGGGAGAAAGAGAAAGGGAGAGGTAGAATGGGAAAAATTATCTTGCAGAAAAGATGCAAGAAGAAGCTTTTATAGTGGAGGGGAAGGAGATAACTGAGGGGGGAATGAATGAATCTTACTGTCATCAGAATTGGCTCAAAGAGGGAATAAAATAAACACAACTGGGCATAGAAATCTATCATATCCTACAGGAAAGGAAAGGGGAAGGGGATAAGAGAAGGGGGTGGGGGTGATAGAAAGGAGTGCAGATTGAGGGAGGGGATAGTCAAAAGAAAAACACTTTTCAAGAGGGTCAGGGTGAAAGGAGAGAGAGAGTACAATAAACAGGGGAGAGATAGGATGGAGGGAAATACAGTTCTTGTGATTTTTCCCTGTTGTTCTGATTCTTCCTTCACAACATGACTAATGTGGAAATATGTCTTATAGGATTGTACATGTATAGCCTGTATCAGATTGCATGACATCTTGAGGAAGGTGTATGTGAGGGAGGAAAAAAAAATTGGAACTCAAAATCTTATAAAAGTGAAAGTTGAAAACTATCTTTACATGTAACTGGAAAAAAAATAAAATACTATTAGAGAACTGAATAAATGGGGAGGGGGAGAATAAGATGAAGGGAGATACAGTTATAGTGGATTTTTCACTTTTCTTATTCTTCCTTTACAACATGATTAATGTGGAAATAGTCTAGTAGGATTGTACATATATAGCTTGTATTAGATTGCATGATGTCTTTGGTTGGGGAAAGAGAGAAAAAAAATTTGGAATTCAAAATCTTATAAATGTGAATGTTGAAAACCATATTTATGTGTAATTGGAAAAAAACCAAAATATTATTAGGTGGGAAAATGTATAGTTAATCAGTTAGCAAATATCCATAAACAGTATATATTTGGTCCTGTGAAAACATTCTCTACCATCACACTTTAGTTGGGAAGACACATCCAGAATATAAGTAACAATTAGTTAGAAATCAGTACCAGATAGAATATAGTCAAATGCTAAATGTTATTGTACCTACTGTATGTGCTAGAGGAGGAATGTTGCTCTCAATTCCAGTGCCACAAATGTCATCAAGCATGGCTTTCCCAGTCAGAAATGTTTCTAAGATCCACGTGCTTCACACCATTTCTTTGGTTCAATCTAAAGGACCCTAAAGTAAAGTATTATCCAATCTGGTTTCTGTTGCATAGTTCCTTTTCCATGGTAAACTTGCAGAGCCTGTAGGCAATTGGGCTGTATGTGCCACTCCAAATTATCTGTCCAACATTTTTCGGGTATTGATCCCTGAGGGAAAGTTTGCCAATTCCTCCAAGAAGTAAGAAAACAATAAGGCAGATTTTGTCATTTAAGTGCAACTGGATTTGTGAGTTTCTAAATAAATGTCTCTACCTCACAGCTCTCCCAAGAAATGAAACTTTACCCAAGTCCGGATAATGACTTTTTTTACAACTGATTTTACAACTTGAGAACTAAATTTGGATATCTGGTTGGATAACTCCTTCTTCACTTCAGTGCAATCCCATGGAAAATTCTGGCTGGATAAAGATTTATTTTCTATTTATATGATACCAAATATGTGATTTAACTAATCCCTTAATTAATTAAAAAATAACCAGGATGCTTATGCATTTAATTTCATTAAATAGGAACATTTTCACTGATTTTGTTTCTGTCTTAACAGGAGATGGACTTTAAGAAAATATTTACCATTGCTATTAACTTGACTTTTATGTGTTTGGTGACTTGGAATGAGGAGAATTGAGTTCAGGTCTCAGCCCTACCAGCTACTAGATTTTTTACTTTGAAGAACGCACTTAGTGTTCTTCAGTCTGAGGAATACATGTATGTATTTTAATCTATAATACTTGGAATAATAATAATAATAATTAGACTACCTACCCAATACAGTTGGCATGACAATCAAAAATGATAATACATGTAGAAATGTTTTGTAACCTCTAAGATGCAAAGCAAAATCAAAGTATGATAATGACAGAGTCTAGTATTTAATAGTGTAGTAAGTCTGATAGTAAAGGTTTTGAAGAGCCTCAGTTTTTTGTTTGATGAGCTTAGACTTTAGAGCCTAAGTTTAAGTATTGCTACTTTCATTCATTTATTGATTCAAGAAATATAGACAAGCAGTGACAGTTTTGCAAATGATATGTTGAATTTATTTTATACTTTAAAAATCAAGTTGTATGTAATAGTCACAGGTTCACATATTATTCTCTTTCTATTCTAACTAGTATTGGCAAATATTCTTTTTTTAGTATTGAAGTTATAAAAATTAGTTTAAAAAAATGAAAAAATAATCCATCTACCCATAATATTTTTATTTCTCCATGTTCTGGAATAAAACCTTGAGATTGAGCAAATACTATTCAGAGATTGTCTCTATGCATAATTGCTGTAGAATCAAGCATCAGTCACTGCAAAATTAAAATATGCTGGTGTGGGCTACAGAAAAATTTATTTAAAACCTCATTTAAAAAAAAAAGAAATGGAGACAAAGCAAAAATGTTCACAGTGACTGAACATGATTCTTACCCAAGGGAAATGCAAAAATCTTTGAGATTCTCAAGTGAAAGCTACTACCAGTGAAAAATCCCCCAGAAGAATAAACTAGTAGGAAAGATGAATGAATGTGTGTCCCCACCATTCATTGCTCTTAGTGACTAGGAGACCAACTTTCTATTCAACCACATACACAGTTCCAGTTAAAGTTTTGCTTAGTCAGCTGACATTTGCCCCAGTATCTTGCAGAGAAACACCCATGAAAAATGAGCTGCCTGGTCACCCCATCAGTAATAGGGAGTACAAGCACTATAGAAAAAGGGAGAAGCAAAACCACCTACCTGCTATTTCATTGATAGTCTGAGGCATAACCTTTGAGTTTCAAATAGAATGGGGAGCCTGACTTTCAAAGAAGAAGAGGCTGGATTCTTCCAAATAGAATGTTCCAAATGAACAGTTCATTAAAAGGAAGCCTTGAAAGGAGTTCAAGATTGTGGAATACCTCATGAGATTACTGAATCGTTCTAAGTTTTTTGGAGTCATGTACCATTGTTTGAAAACAAAATAAAATTTCAGAACTTTGTTCAGGTGATAAAATATAAGTGAGAGAGAGATTCACTGTGATCTAGTCTGCCATGTTGATAAAAACTCTTGAAAGCCTCAGTCACATAGCTTCATAATGAAGAGGAAATTGAAAGGATAAGACCCTTCCCTCTCAATTCCCCTTAAGTATGAAGGGCTCCGACTATAATTTTTTTTTTTAAGTAGCAAAAACATTGCTTTAGACTGAACTGGGCAGAAATGTATTTTTATATTATACATATAATAGATATTGATATTGATATAAATAGATATAGATTCTGGGCTATTATTTTCTAAGTAAATGACTATTAGATTCTATCTGTTAGATTCTACTATTAAATTCTACCTAACAGAATAAACACAAGTCCCATATGATTTTTAGAAATATCATTTATATAGTGTATATTTCTAGATATGAACAAATATGGGGAAGGATTAAGGAAAACAACTCTGCAGAAATGTTATGGAATGGACCAAACTGAACTGTCCAAATTCATCAGTCTGACTATATGGTCACGTGATATGAGGTATTCCCTCCCCTCCCCTAGCTTACCTTTCCCTAATAGGCAAGTTATATAAATACTCTCTTTTTGAATTCACTGTTTATTCCTTTTAACCTTTTTTTTAAGTTTTGAATTCCAAAAACTCATACTCTCCTTTCAACCCCTCCCTTATCCACTGAGAAAGCAAGCAATGTGGTATAAATCATATATGTAGATCATGCAAAACATTTTCATATCTTACATACTACAAAAAACTCAGAAAATTATATTTCAATTTGCACTCAGAGTTCATCAGTTTTCTTTCTGGAGGGGATAACATTTTTGTTTTCATCATGAGTCCTTTGGAATTGGATCATTATATTTATCAGAATAGCCAAGTCTTTCACAAATGATCTTCATTACAATGTTGTTGTTACTGTGCACAATGATTTCCCTGTACTTCTCACTTTACTTTGCATCATATCATATGAATTTTGTCAGGTTTTTGTTGTTGCTGTTGTTGTTTGTGAAAACATTCCCTTTGTCATTTCTTGGAGCACAATAGTATCCATCACAATCATATGCTGCAACTTGTTCACCTTTTATCAGCTGATTATCATCCCCTCATTTTCCAATTCTTTGCCACCAAAGAAAGGGCTACTATAAGTATTTTTCAACATATTGGTCCTTTTTCTTTGATCTCCTTGGGATAGAGACTTTGTATTGGTATTACTGGATCAAAAGGTATGCCTAGTTTTATAGCCCTTTGGGCATAGTTCCGAATTGTTCTCTAGAATGGTTAGACCAGTTTATTACTCCACCAACAATTCATTATTATACCTCTTTTCCTCTTATTCTCTCTAGCATTTCTGATAGATACAAGATGGTACCTCAGATTTAGCTTAATTTGCCTTTCTCTAATCAAAAGTGATTTAGAGCATTTTTTCAGATGACTACAGAGAACTTTGATCTCTTCTTCTAAAAACTGCCTTTTTCTATTCTTATTTGTATAGATTTGACTTATTTCACTATATGTTGAGACATGAGGTCTTTATCAGAGAAACTTGCTGTATTTTTCTTTTTTTGATATTCATTGTCTATGGTAGGTACTGGTTAGCAAAATGTAGTTTCCCTCATTATCTCTTTTAAGTAAGTCTTTTTATTTTTGCTTTTGCTTTGTCTGGGATCATGATTTCTACTCCTGCCTTTTATTTAATCTGAAGCATATTATATTCTACTACAACCCTTTATTTTAATACCATGGGAGTTTTTCTGTTTCAAGTCTGTCTCTCGTAAAAATTATATTGTTGGACTCTGCTTTCTAATGTATTTTTTTCTATCCACTTCCATTTTATTGGTGAGCTCATCCCATTCACATTCATGGTTATGATTACTTACTGTGAATTTCCCTCCAGTCCATTTTCTTGTATTTATTCTTCTCTTCTTTAATCTTGTCCCTCCTCAAAAGTCTATTTTGCTTTTAACTACCACCTCCATTAAGCTTCCCTTCCTTTTATGATCCCCTCAATTTCTTTTATTCACTTATTCTCCTATTCCCCTATTGGGTAAAATAAATATCTCTACCCAACTAAATGTGTGTGTGTGCATGTGTGCATGTGTGTGTGTGTGTGTGTGTGTGTGTGTGCACATTCTTCTTTCTTTGAATCAATTATGATGAGATTGAGGTTCAAGTGGTACCCACCACCCTCCCAAGTTTTCCCTGTACTGTAAAACCTTTTCCTTGTGTGCCATTTTACATGAGACAATTTTCCCCATTCTACCTCTCCCTTCCTATTTCTACTAGTGCATTCCTCTTTCTTATTCTTGATTTTGTTTTTCTTTTAGAGATCATTCCAACATAATCAACTCACATAGTTGCCCTTTGTCTAAGTAAACTCCTCTTAAATGTCCTAATAATGGTAAACTTCTTAGGAGTTACATGAATTATCTCATATATAGGAATGTAAATAGTATAACTTTATTGATTCTCTTACGATGTTTTTCATGTTTACTTTTGTATGCTTTTCTTTAATCTTCTGTTTGAATGTCAGATTTTCTATTCAGCTCTTGCCTTTTCATCAGGAATGCCTGGAAGTCCTCTACTTCATTAAATATCTATTTTCCCCTGAATGATTATGCTGAGTTTTCCTTTGTAGGTGATTCTTAGTTGTAATCTTCTAAATATCATATTCCCAGCCTTCTACTCCATTAAAGTGGAAGATTTTAAATATTGTGTGATCCTGAATGTGGTTTCACAATAATTAAATTGTTTCTTTCTGGATTCTTGCATTATTTTTCCCTAGACTTGGGAGCTCAGGTATTTGGTTATAATATTACTTGGAGTTTTCATTTTGGGATCACTTTCAGGAGATCAGTGAATTCCTTCAATTTCTATTTGGCTCCGTGCTTCTAAGATATCAGAGATTTTCCTTGATGATTCCTTGAAATATGATGTATAAGGTCTGTTTTGATTATGGATTCTTAAATACTCTCTTCTATGGATTCTTAAATACTTAAATACAATTCTTAAATACTCTCTTCTCAATCTAGTTTCCAGGGCAGGTGTTTTATGATGAGATACTTTCTATTTTTTTATTCTTTTGACTTTGTTTTATTGTTTCTTGATGTCACATGAAGTCATTTGCGTCTATTTCCCCAATTCTAATTTTTAAGGAATTATTTTATTGAATGAACATTTATACTTCTTTTTCTATTTGACCAATTTGGTTTTTTAGGAGATCTTTCTTCATGAATTTTTGTGCCACTTTTACCAAGCTGTTAATTCTCTTTTTATAATTTTCTTGCAACACTCTCATTTCTTTTCTTATTTTTTTTCCTCTACCATTCTTATCCTTTTCTTTAACTCTCCCAGAAATTCATGTTAGCCTTGGAGCCAATTAGCATATTTCTTTGAGTCTTTGGTTGTAAATTCTTCTTTGTGTCTTGGTCTTCCCTGTCACCATAGTAACTTTTTATAGTCAAATTCTTTTGTGGTTGTCATTGTTATTGTTGCTCATTTTTCGTACTTGTTTCTGACTTTGAACTTTTTTTTGAAGTTAGGGTCTACTCACCTGGTGGTGGGCAGGCTATCCCAATATTCAGGCTTTTTTGTGCTGCTGTTTTCAGAGCTAGTTCTGGAGGTCTGCAAGTTTTTGGTGCTTTGAAGATGGAGTGATCTGGGGAGAGGTGTGGTCAATGCTCACCTGGTGTGTGCTCTGGTCTTTACTCAGAAAGGGCCCTTTTTGCCCCTACATTTGTGACCAGGTTAACCGTTCCCCTGAAGCTACAAGTGTTAGTTATCCTATTCACCTTAGATCTGCAATACAGAACTGCATATGGGCAATAGAGTTGGGGTGGTGCAGTGAATAGAGCACCAGCCCTGGAGTCAGGAGGACCTGAGTTCAAATCTGGCCTCAGACACTTAACACACACACACAAAAATCTAGCCATGTGACCTTGGACAAGTCACTTAACCCCAATTGCCTTCCAAAAAAGCAACAAAAAAAAAAGAGTTGTTGGATATACCCAGTGCTAGCAATTTGTCCTCCATAATCTTTTTCTGGCAAATTGCCTGCTCTCCTTGCCATTTCTAGAATGAGAGCTCCTGAAGTTACTGCTTTACCCATTCTTGTTGCTGTCATATGTATGTATTCTGGTCAGGCTTCCAACCTAGTGACACAGACCTCTTCTGCAGACCTCATGAGTTTTCTTAGTCTAAAAAAATGCTTTCCCTGACTTTTTTTGGGGGGGAGGGTATCTCTGTTACTCCAAAATTTTATTTGAAGAATTATTTTTACCTTGTCAGGGGATGTTGAAGAGAGCCCAGCTGGGTTGTAGACTCTAATCCACCATCTTGGCTCTGTCCATTATATAACTATTCTCTAAGTCTCATTCTCATCAAAGTGGGGATCTTAGTATTGAAAGCTGCAAGGACTTTAGTGATCATCAAGTTCAACTTGCTAGTTTCAGAGATGAGGGAATTGAATCCCACAATGGTTAAGTGACTGTTTTAACATCACATGAACGTAGTAAGTAGCAGGGCTAGGATTTATATCTAGATTTTTCATTCCAATCTGTACCACATTGGGAATGGTAATGATTGCATAATATGACTCATAGGAATATTCAGAGAAAAGCACTTTGTAAACCTTCAAGCATCACATGACCATGGGCTATTATCATTATACTTACCAATTTCTAAAATGCATACCTGTACCTACATATATATCATCATATCATATTCCATTATGTCAAGTAATCATTTTGATGTTTTTAGTCGATTGATATATGATTTCACTAAATTTTGCTGTGGGCAAATAGAGGTATTTACTCAATCTGTTGCTGTTGTTTCTTGCTTAACTTATTACTGTATCATTAATTATATTAAAATTATTTACACAAAGACCTGCAGACAAATTTACCCATTACAACATTGCTTTTACTATGCATAATGTGGTTATTCTCACTTCACCTTGCAATGGTTCATATAGGTCTTGCCATGTTTTTTTTTTCCTTTCTGAAAACACCCCCTATCATTTCTTAGAACATAATAATAATCCATCATAATCATATGCCACAACTTGTTTAGCCATTCATGAATTGATGATCTTCCCGTTAATTTCCAATTCTTGCCACCACAAAAAGAGCTGCCATAAAAATGTTTATACATATATGTCCTTTTCCTTTTCCTTTGATCTTTTTGACATACAGACTTAGCAGTGGCATTGCTGTATCAAAGGATATGCCCAGTTGTTGGCTCTTCCAGTCCAAAATTTGATTTGAGTCATTATTTTAAAGTTTAGAGGGGGATATTGGGAGAATTGAGCTTGGTGGTCACCCCTAATCTGCCATCCTGATTCCCACCTATATATGCCACTAGTGATCTGTGACCTTTGGCAAGTCCCTTTATGTTGAATCATATTTAAAGTTGGAAGTAAAGTTTTCTCTATGCATGGAATAAATGCCCTCTTCAATTATCTGCCTCTTAGGATCTCTAGTATTCTTCAAGATTCAGCTCACATACCACCTTCCCCAAGAAGTCCTTCTTAATCTCTAGTTGTTAGTGTTCTCTCCCTCCAGAAGTGAGAGTACACATAGTTTATTTATGTACGTACTTTGTTTCCATAGTAGGAATATAGGCTACTTTTAGGCCATTAGCTTTTCCTTTTGTGTTTGCATGCCCAGTCTCTAGTTAAGTGCCTTGTAATTGTGTGTTTGGATTAGATTGGACTGGAAACAGTCTATTTTTTCTCATTTCTTGAATGAGGAAACTGAGGCCCAGAAAGGGAAATCAGGTTGTTCAAGGTAACAAAATACGTTGCTTTCTAGGTCTCAGTTTACTTAGGTCTTTTCTACTTCTAATGTTCTGTGATTATTTCTCACAATTTTAACAGAAATAAAGGATCCTGGTACCCTACCTATCAGATAAACTGTGTGCATTACCCACTCTAATTTATGTCAGAGAGTAAAGACATATTCATTTTTTTATGTCCTTGTGTTTTTCTACATATTATAGATGTGATAGGCAGTGTGTTCTATTATACATAATTGATTCATCAGGAAACAGGGAGGAGCTAGTATATCCAAACAGATACCCGCAGTGATCATTGCCTTGATTCACCAAGTTTTCAGTTGCTGAGAAACAAAAATATTGGCTGCTGTCTTAAATAGCTATTTGTCTGTGTTCTGGGTAAAAGCCAACACTTTTATTTCTGCCATTTCTAATAGATAATGCTTTAGGCTTATGGAGAGAACAAAAGGATGGGGAAAGAAAGAAGACTGATATAAGGGAGATTGGAAAAACTAGGCTTAAGTCAGATTATTTTAATGGTTTAGCCACCTCCACAAACCTTTTCCCATCTATTTTATGGTCCCTCTGATGCCTCATAGGGCATGAAGGGTTAATACTTTCACTGCAGAAGAAGTATTTATGTGCATTTAGTGAAGAGAAGAGGGGGAAATATTTTATTAGTCAACTGCTGCTGGGGAAAATTGATTCACTGGCTTTATGTGAGAAAGTAAATGTGTCCCTTTAACCTTAAATCTGTGCATCAAGCTCTAAGAACTCCAATTATCTTGACAAAAATGATTTAACAAATAACAGAACAATAGGGGAGAGAAGGAAGGAGGGCTCTAGAGGAAGGCCAGGATACTGCAAGAATTGGGCCTTAGGCAGCTAGCAATGGGAAGACTCAGGAATGAAACAGAAGAGAGTCCCAGAAGACAGGGTACTCTGGGAGATTTATCTGTAAGTAGTATCTCTGTTTCATGTTTAATAGTAATATATATTATAACAGTTTCTAGCTAAGAAGTGAATTCAAAAAAGGTATAAAAGTACAGCTTTAGGCACATCAATACATTTAAGAGGGCACAGTTACTTTTTAAGACTTGCTAAGCTTTGAGGTTATAGTAATACTTATTTGTTCCCAAACTTCATACCCTGAGATCTTGATCAAAGGCCAATGAGAAGAAAAACATCTGCTATCTTCTCTTTCAGAAGAGGAGTTTCTCCCCATACCTGCATTTCCAACTGTAATAGTAATGTAATTTGATCCCTTTGTATTGGTAAAGCTAACAGGTACTTCGCACTTCATAATTAATCAAGCCTCTGCTAAAGAAACAGAAGCTATGAACCCCTGTTGCTGACATAACAGAAAGGGATTGAAACAGGAAATTCCTGAAACAGGAAGGAGCTAATGTTCTGTGTGTATGTAAGGAGAATACCTTGCCGGGTCAGACAGATCTTCTTGGAGCCAGGTTCTGCAGGCTGAGGAAGAGAGGCCCAGGCTGGAGAGAATAATTTTTACTTTGAGAACCTGGATGAAGTGATTTTGATTCTGGGAACCAGCTGAAACTTCTGCTGAGTTCGAGGGCCAGCTGGAGCTGCTGAGGATTTCTGAGGACCAGCAGGAGCTGTGGAAGACTGAGAAAACATGACTGAGGTGATGGTACTTTGTCTGCTTGTGGCTTTGATAAGTGTTGACTTCCCAGGAGTAGAGACTGTGAAGGATTTAAGGTAGACGGGACACTGTGAGCTTCAGTGTGGAACATGAACTGCATGGAAAGCTGGACAAGGAACTGGAAGCTGTCTGCCTTTGAACGCAGGTAACAGTTTGGTGAATTTAGTTAGGAGTTGGGATGATGGAAGGGGATCCAGGGAATCTGAGAACCTGTCTTGAGTCAAGCTGAAAGAAGACTTTACTTGGATACTGTGTACTGATTGAGAAGATTGTGATTTACTTGCAACTGAGGGGTGGATGGCCTGTGTATTTTCTAATGATTGAATAGTGAATGATGACTGAATAGTGGTGATTATATTAAATTTAATTTTTATAATCCCAATGCTTACACTGTAACCTTGCTCTAAAAACAGCTCCACGAGTTTATATGTAGTTATTAAGTTTAGGTCAGTACTCAATAAATGTTTTTTTTAGTCAAATTATATTGATGTTGAATAATACTATTATCTTTTCAAACTAAAAAAATAAATCCAGGGCTCTACTTTTGAACTTATCTGTGTTCTTAACCAGATGACAATTTACAGTGGGATATTGCTTACCTGGAAGAGTTGAAGGTATGGGAAAGGTCTTTTGTAAACTTGTGCCTGTAAAAACTACTCATATCCAAGCAATGAGTAGGAAATAAGGGCATGAGAGTCATAAGGTCCAGCATCAACATGGGCAAATTCATCCACACCAAGGAGTTTAACAACCTTAACAGATAAAGAAAAAAGTTCAGGGGATAAAATAAGACATGAAGGCTTCTAATTGAATTCTGAGTAAAGCTTAAGTTCATTGTGTTTTATTTTAAAATAGTAGATTTGTTTGAAAACCCTAGGACTATGTCAATAAAATGGCCTTAACCATTAATTAAATTTAATTAATTTAACCTTAAATTGACCAAGCAGCATAATCTTAGTTACTCTGACAAGTCTCCCCACATATTGTTGCCTTGGTGATATTTTATTTGGGAGGAGCCCATGCTACATATTCATGCTGACAACTAGAAAATGAACAAACTACATTAATAATAATGGAGTGTTGTAGTGTTCCTTCACTTACCTCAGGTAATTCTGATTTTACTCAAATGTTCTAAACCTTTGGCTCACCTGTGGGGAATTTGGCTAATTTGATTCTTAACTCTCTGGAACTAAATGATTTCATTTTCTTTGTTTGAGATACAATCTAATAGAATCATAATACCTCAGAGATGGAATGGATGTGGAATTCATCAAACACTAAGCAGTTTTGGGAGAAAACAAACAGAAGCAGGAGTCCAAGGACCTGGGTAGTCTTGTCTCTGCAACTGATTGTCTTTGTGCCATAATCTTGAAAATAAGAGATTTTGCAACCAAATTGGCAAAGGTGATAAAAGACGTAAATACGCAATGTTGGAATTAGCTCCAGAAAGACAAGACAATGCACTGCAGGATGAATTGTAACCTGGTTCAACTGTTCTGAATAGTTTAGTATTATCCCCCAAAAGTTATTAAACTCTTCCTACCAGTTGATTTGGAGACATTGCTACTGACAAATCAAATATATACCAAAGTCTTCATAGTATTTTTTTTTTCTAGTAAGATAAAGTAAAATTGGAGGTGGGTAACATGCCTATTAACTGGTGGAACAAATTGTTGTCTATACGTGTCAATGAGTTGATAATGACTGTTCTGTGATTTCATTTGTGTAGGGAACTTGAAGGTAAGGAAATTTCTTCTTTCAATTCAGGTCAGAACCTTCTCTGCCACTTACAATCCTAGAGAGTTGCCGAAGGTACTGAAAAGTTAGATGACTTGCCCAGGGTTACACAGATAGAAATCACGTATTCTTGGTTTTGAGATTGACTCTCAATCTACTACCATATGCTGTCTCTATTCATTCACAGTGCAATATTGCTTATCTGAAAGAATGAAGATATGGAAAAGGTCTTTTATGAAGGTGGTAGGTCCATGACTACTTGGTTGCTTAGCTACCCATATATAAGCTACTAATGAATAATGAGGGAATGAGAAATGAAGATTTCAGGATTCAAATATTCACATTCACCCTGCACAAGGACCTTAGCAAAATCAATATATAAAGAGTCAATTGAATGAGTTAACACATGCAGGATAATGATGTATTTTTGTTTGAGAGGTGGTTTTATTTTTTTGAATGGCAGAAAACTATATTCAAAGACTAAAAAGAAGATGGTCTGCTAGGCAACAATAGGATTATATGGATAAAATATAAATTGATGAGGTTAATAAAATGGTATAAATGTAATGAAATAGTATTGGACTGTAAGGAATAGAAAATATGAGGAATTCAGGGAATATGGAAAGACTAATATGAACTGATGCAAGATAAAGGAAGTAGAACTAGGAGGACAATATACACAGTGAACAAAATTATGTAAATGAAGTTAACACTTGGCTTCAGATGGATGATATTAAAATATAGTTAGTTCTTTGCTCCTATTTAAGGAAAGGCAAACTATGAATGTGTAGTATTGCATGATCTATCATTTGTGATTGCCAAATTAGATAGGTTTGCTTAACTTTCAGTTGATTTGTTTTGTTTTATTTATTGTTTCTTTAGCTTTTTTGAAGATTAAATAGGAATTACTGGGAAGTTATTGCTATGTCAAAATGGCCAGAAACTCTTGAGGGTCTTCTGCTCCCAGACTGATTCTTTGTGAAGGTAAACAAGACCATCTTTTGCCTTGATTCTTCCCCAGCATTTAATCGCTGAAGGGGTATTGTCTCAGACAAACTAAGACTGGGAAACACCTTAGCTTAAAAAGGCCAAGGTCCCTCTATTGTATCTGAAACCATTATCAGTAATCCTGATCTACCTCTTGCCACTGGGCTCCAGTGGCTCTGGAGGAGAGAGTGAAGCTGATCACTTTGCATAGCCCTGCTTGGCTTAAATCAAATTTACTTACAAATCAAAATATTACAGTCCTGATGTCATTGGTTCTCTTCAAGAAGGAAGGATAAACAAACAATTAATTTACTATCTCACATAATAAAAAAAGTGTTTTCAAATTTTTTTCATCCCTCCTCCAATCTCCCATGGCTCCCCTTTCCCTTAGCCTTCTAGTTGAGAATATTTCCTCATATTTTACTGAAAATACTGAGGCTATTCACTGAGGGATTCCTTGTCTCTACTTCCCCTCATTTCATATCACTCAGATGCCTCCTGCCACTTATTCCTCTTCTCCATTCTCACAAATGAAGTGATTCTTCTCTTTTCTAAGGCAAACCTTTCTATAAGTACAATTCGTCCTGTTCAATCCTGTTTTCTCCAGCAGATTGCAGATTGTTCTCTCATTTATCTTTAATCTCTACCTTTCTTCTGACTCCTCTACAGCCTACAAACATGCCTGTGTCTCTCTATCAAAAAAACAACAACAACAAAAACAAAAGCCCTACTATATCGATCAATCCTTGCTAACTATCACTCCATATCTCTCCTCCCTCTGCTCCCTTTTGTGGCTGAACTGCTCAACAAGACTGCCGACAATAAGTGCCTCCCAGTTTCCTTCTTCTTTACTTCCTACAGTCTGTCTTCTAGCCTCATCATTAAACAAAAACTCCTCTCTCCAGAGTTTCCTGTCTCTTAATTGACAGATCTAATGGCTTTTCCCCTCAATCATCCTTCTTTAACTATCTATAACCTTTTACACCATTGATCAAGTTATTTTTGGTATTTTCTTTTCCTTGTATGTTTTGTGACTGCTCTCTCCCGGTTCTTCTAATACCTTTCTGAAGGTTCATTCTCAATCTCCTTTATTGGACCTTTGATCCTGATCATGCCTGCTAAAGTTGGATTGTCCTGTTTCCCTTCTCTTCTCCTGCTATACTATTTAATTTGATGATATTATAAGCTTTCATTGATGCAGTTATCATCTCTATATCTCATTATCTACTTATTAAACCTCCATCTCTTAGATGACCTACAATTTTATGTCTCCCACTAATATTGAACATCTTGCCCATAGACATCTCAAACTCAACTGTTCTCATTTTTCCCCATACCCTCTCTTTTAATAAGTATGTAGTGAATTGAATTGTATTATACCATAAGACAAAATTAAGAGTTTTAGATTTCATTTCTGCAGAAATGATTGAAAACATATTCTTTCCATATATCTTCAAAGGAGCCAACAGACAATGCATTCAGTTTCCTACTTGATAAAATACTGGAGATGCACAGAAAAAATCAGCTGAACCTCAGATTTGAACTTAATTACTTCAGTCCAAGAGAATAGGACTCAATATGATCAGCTACCACTGTCATCATTGAATCATAAAAAATTCAACTTGAAAGGGATCTTAGAAATCATTAAGGCCATCCCCCTTATTTTGCAGGAGAGAGAACTGAGGCTGAGAGAGGCTGAGTCACTTGTTCAAAGTAATTTAGCTAGGTAAGGTCAGAGCAAGACAAGAACCCAGGTCTCCCCTTAAACTAGAACTTAGTAAAATAGCAGAGAGAAGAGTGTCACTCCTGTTGGAATTCTGTGACTATTATATTTAGGACAATAACCTCTTCTTAATCTAGATAAAAGCAATAGAAAACATGTATATAGTAGTTAACTCATTTATTCCTAAGGAACTCCTGATATATACATATACATACATACATACATACATACATATATATATGTGTGTGTGTGCATGTGTGTATATATGTATGTGTGTGTATATATACATATATATGTATATATACACACATATATACATACATATACATATATGTGCATATACATATATGTGCATGTATATATATACCCATACATATATATATATATATATATATATATACATTTTTTTTTCCCCTACCTTACCAAAATTAGCTATCTCTGCCTCCAAAAGAGATCTAATTTAAGGAGCAAGGCCTCAGAATAATTATATAATGTTTATTCCAAATGTAACCTTCAGACATCACTGAACTAGTTAGTGCGTTTTAGCCAATGAATCCTAGACTTGAATTCAGGGGGCCTGATTTCCAAGGCTGCCTCTGCTACCTACTTAACTTAGCTTTGTGACCTTGGACAAGTTTCTTAAGGCTGCTTTGGATGCCTCATGTGTTAATAGAATAGAGGTAATAATGATTTCACTATTTGCTTCAAAGGGTTTGAAAAAAGTGATTAGCTAACCCTAGAGAACTATAGAAATATAAGCTATTGTCATTATTGTTAATATAAATATTCATGAGCTCAACATAGCAGAATATAACAAAAGAAAACTCTTTTTTGGCTAATAAACTACCTCAGAAACTTCTGTTTGTGTCTACCTGTTTTTTTAAAATGGACACAGCATGGTACTACAGTATACATACATACATACACACACATACACACATATACATGAATTGTCATATTTGTTGCATAGAGTTTATGTTTCTTTTTCTTGATTTAAAAAAATGGATGAGCAAAATATTTTGTATTTATCTCCTAAAAACTACCCCTAAATAAATTCCTTTTCACTTGGGTGTGGCCTTCAATTGATTTCCCTCTCACTATAAATAAATATAGCTAGGACTTGCTCTATAATGATATGAAAATCTCACCTCAAGCTTGAAAATTATAATTTATCCCCCCCCACACACACATACCCTTTCTCACTTCCAATCTCCACATTTGGGGGGAATTATTTTTAATTGCTATTGAATTATTTAGTTTCTGGCAAGAGCTAGTACTGGATAATCTGTCAGCCTAGAAGACAAACCCAAGTTTATTCCAGCCAAACTGATATATGTAGCTACTTTCATCATTTATTATATCATCTGTCTCTGATCTTCAGGTCATTTGCACTTTCAGAATTTTTCCTTACCAGGAAGGGTGCTGATTTGTGGCTCAAGTCCATCCCTACTACTTCCATGGGGCTCTAAGAAGCCATGTTGAAAACAAAGAAGCAATCTTTGGACACCACCATACTAAGCACACACAACAGGATGCTGGGTTCTAATGGTGTAGTGGCATGTCAGACAGAATATAAACCATTGAAATATTGTCCATATCCACCACCATAAATAAGCCTCAAAGACTCAGGTGTGATTTACTAGCTGGGAATGCAGTTTTAGATGGTATCATCCGAAAATCTGTTACTCACAAGATTATCCTTATTTCTTGCATAATATTGTCTTTGCAATTAGCAGCATTTATGGGAAACACACCCAGTGCAAGGCACTTTGTCAGGTGCTCTACAGAGCCTCAAAGAAACTACAAGAGGAAGGCAAGATCTGTTTCCTGCTTTGGAAGGAACTCTCAACTGCATGTTCCTGTTAACTCCTTCCAGAATCAATTTCTATTCAGAAGACGCCTTCCTTAGGTCTGTCAGTTATATGAATAAGGCACCAAGTTCAAACATCCTGGAAAAGGGGCAGAAGCCATCCAAGAGGTGAGGAGCAAACAACTTCAGGAAGAATTTTTAATTAAGTGAGATTGACCTCATTTATTACTTAATTACTTAATACTTAAAGAACCTGTGATTTAATCATAACTCTTCCTTGCCTTAGAAGTTGGTCTTTTTGAGTTGCTATGGCCAAAATAAAAGTTTCTCCTGATTCCCTCCTCCCAGTGCTCTCCCTCTTAGATTATCTTCAATTTAACTACTTTATGTGTCTATATTTATAAACTTTATATTCATGTTATATATAATGTACTCATCTATGTTATATATATATATGTGTGTGTCTGTATAGAATGTGTGTATTTCTGTCTCCTTATTAGCATGTAAACTTATTACAGTTTCAATAAAGAAGAAAAAGACTAACATGCACAAAAATGTTTTGCTTTTTGTAATAGCAAAGAACTGGAAATAAGGTCATGTCCAACTATTGAGAAATGGGTGAACAAATTGTAGTATATCAATAAAATAGAATGCTATTGTGCCACAAGAAATGATGAAAGGGACAGTTGGAGTGCAACCTGGGAAGACTTATATGGATAGATGCAGAGGGAAGGGAACAGAATGAAGAAAACATCTTATACAATAATAATAACAAGGTAAAAATGAACAACTTTGAAAACTTTAAAGATTCTAATCAATCTGGTGATCATCCATGATTCCAGATGATCAATGATGAAGCATGCTACACCCCTTTTAACAGAGTGGTAGTGGATGCCAGATGTAGTATGACACATGTATTTTGGGTATTTGCCACTAAGAGAATTTTTTTGCCCTTGACTATCCATATTTGTTACAGAGGTTTTGTTTTCTTTCTTTCTTTTTCTTTTTCCAATGAGAACAGTGAGGAGAGAAAATCAACTTTTTATTTACCAAAAAAAAAAGGAAATTTTATTTTGAAAAAATAAAGAGTTTAAGCTTATTGTCATTAGGGATTGTCTCATTCATTATACTTGTATTCCTAGTACATGGTAGATAACAAATGCTTAATAAATGTTTGTATATGGACTAACTTAGTGTCAGCCACCAGGGAGAAGAGTCTTCTTCATACTTAGCCAGTCTTCAACTGGGGATGATGCTCATAGTTTGGCTGTTTTGATGAAATCTATAAGAGCTTTTTCTGCTAGCATATATAACCTTGGGCCATACAGAAACCTATTAAAATAATTTTAATTCTATTTTTCATAACTGAAACAGTAGTGTGGCATAATTGAAAAAGCACTAAATTTGGAGTACTTAATTTGGAGTCAATGGACTTGAGTTCAAATCCTGGTTTTGCCACTTACTACCTATGTGACCTAAGGCAAGTCAAATCAAGAAACATAAATAAGTAGCTCCTAAGTTCTGGGCACTGTGCTTACATGCTAGGCATATTTAAAAAAAGAGAGGGGGGGAATTAGTTTTTTTTTTTAATTTTTAAAATTTATTTTTGGTTTTCAACATTAACTTCCACTAAATGTTGAGTTCCAAAGTTTCTCCTCATCTATCCCCTCCCCTCAACCCAAGATGGCATACATTTTGATCACCCTTTACCCCAATCTGCCTTCCCTTCTGTCACTCCCCCTTCTCTTATCCTCTTTACATTCTATTTTTCTACAGGGCAAGATAGATTTCTACATCCCATTGCCTTTATATCTTATTTCCAAGTTGCATGTAAAAACAATTTTGAACATTCTTTAAGACTTTGAATTCCAAATTTTCTCCCTTCCTCCCTCCCCACTTACCCTTATTGAGAAGGCAAGCAATTCCATAGAGGTTATACATGTGTAGTCATGCAAAACACTTCCATAATAGTCATGTTGTGAAAGACTAACTGTATTTCCCTCCCTCCTATCCCACCCCCATTTATTCTATTCTCTCTTTTGACTTTGTGCCCTCCTCAAAAGTATGTGCTTCTGATTACCCCCTCCCCAATTTATCCTTTCTTTTATCACCCCTCTTTCTTATCCCCTTCCCTCCTACTTTCCTATAGGCTAAGATAGATTTCCATACCCAATTTAATGTGTATGTTATTCTCTCCTTAAGCCAAATCTGATGAAAGTAAGGTTCACTCATTCCCTGTCACTGTCCCCCTTTTTCCCTCCAATGTAAAAGCTTTTACTTGCCTCTTTTATATGAGATAATTTACCCCATTCTACCTCTCCCTTTCTCTTACTCCCAGTACATTCCTCATTTATCCCTTAATATTATTTTTTAGATATCATCCTTTCATATTCAACTCACCTGTGCCTTCTGTCTACATATATACATATATGTACACACACACACACACATACGCATGTACATGCTCACACTCACACACACACACACACACACACACACACACACACACACATATGCATTCCCTCCAATTACCCTAATATAGAGAAAGGTCTCTTGAGTTACAATTATTATCTTTCCATGGCAGAATGTAAAGTTCAACTTTAATAAGTTCCTTATATTTTCTCTTTCTTATTTAACTTTTCATGCTTCTCTTGATTCTTATATTTGAAAGTCAAATTTTCAGTTCAGCTCTGGTCTTTTCACCAAGAATGCTTGAAAGTCCTCTATTTCATTGAATATCCACCCCCCCCTCCCCCGTCCCCAAAAAGGAAAGGATTATATTCAGTTTTGCTGGGTAGGTGATTTTTGGTTTTAATCCTAGCTCCTTTGACCTGTGGAATATCATATTCCTAACCCTTCTGAGCCCTTAATGCAGAAGCTGTTAAATCTTGTGTTATCCTGATTGTGTTTCTACCATACTTGAATTGTTTATTTCTGGCTGCTTACAGCATTTTCTCCTTGACCTGGGAACTCTTGAATTTGGCTATAATACACCTAAGAATTTTCCTTTTGGGATCTCTTCCAGGAGGTGATTGGTGTACTCCCTCAATTTCTATTTTATTCTCTGGTTCCAGAACATTAGGGCAGTTTTCCTTAATAATTTATTGAAACATGATGTCCAGGCTCTTTTCCTGACCATGGCTTTCAGGTAGTCCAATAATTTTAAAATTAACTCTCCTGGTTCTATTTTCCAGGTCAGTTGTTTTTCCAATGAGATATCTTACATTGTCTTCTTTTTTCATTCTTTTGATTTTGTTTTATAATTTCTCTATTTCTCATAAAGTCATTAGTTTTCATATGCTCCATTCCAATTTTTAAAGAATTATTTTCTTGAGAGGGATTTTGGGCCTCCTTTTCCATTTGATTTTTTGAGGTATTCTTCTCCTCATTGACTTTTTGGACCTCTTGTGCCATTTGAGTTAGTCTATTTTTAAGGTGTTATTTTGAGGGATCTCCTTTAGCAAGCTGTTGACACATTTTTCATGATTTTCTCTCATCACTCTCATTTCTCTTCCCAAATTTTCCTCTATTTCTTTTACTTGATTTTCAAAATCCTTTTTGACTCTTCCATGCCCAGAGACAAATTTACATTTCTCTTGGAGGCTCTGAATTTAGGAGTTTTGACTTTGTTTCTTCTTCTGGTGTTATGTTTTGATCTTCTTTGGCACCAAAGTAAGATTCTGTAGTCTGACTTTTTTCCCACTGTTCATTTTCCCAGTCAGTTACTTGACTTTTTAACTCTTTGTTAAGATAGGATTCTGCTTCTGGTGTGGAGGTTATACTGTTCTAAGCTTCAGGGGTTTTGTGTAGTTATTTTCAAAGATTATTTTAGAGACCTGTAAATTTTCATTTCTTCCAAGGTGGTATGATTACAGGAAAGATGTTTATTCCTCTCCTGTCTGGTGCTCTGGTCTGTGAGTGATGACAGGCACTCTTTTCTGCCTTGGAACTGCAAGGATTCCCGCTACCCCAGAGCTACAAGCTCCACCACTCCAGTGGCCCTCCTCCTCACCCCAGGACCACCACCCAGAACTGTGTCTCAGATCCAAGCATGGGCAAATGAGGAGAATTTTGTCTCAGTTTCAGCAAAAAGATCCCTGAAATCCCCCTCTGAACATTCCCTCAATCCTCTCACTACCTCTGGGCCAAGAGCTCCACTGCTGCAACTGTGGCCCTGGGGTTGGGTCCTAACCACACTCATCTCTCACCCAGGTCCAATAGACCTTTCCTACAGATCTTTTAAGTTTTCTTTGGTGTTTGTGGGTTGCAAACCAGTGATTCAGTCCCCTGAGCCCTGCTCTGATTCACTGGGGCCCTGTCTATGCTAGACTATCTTGCCCTGAACTGTGCTCCTCTCTCAGCCTGGTACAATAGACCTTTTCTGTAGAACAGTGGTCCTCAACCTGTGGGTTATGTTCAATTTGTAACAATGAAAATACATGCTGCATATCAGATATTTACATTAAGATTCATAACAACAGCAAAATTACAGTTATGAAGTAGCAATGAAAATAATTTTATGGTTGGGGGTCATCACAACATGGAGAACTGTATTAAAGGGTGACTTCTGCTGCTCTAGAATTCATTTAGAGTAATTTTTACAGATATTTGGAGGGGTTTGGGGGAGATCTCAAGTGAGTCCCTGCTTTTATTGTACCATCTTGGCTCCACCCCTTCAGGGGATTGTTATTTTTTTTAAGTCTAAAGTCCCTGCTCTCAAAAAAATCTCTATTGAAGAAGAAAACACATGGACAATTATGTAGAAATGAGTTATATGTAGGACAACTTAGAAATAACGTCTGACAGAGAGAACAAGCATCAAGAAGGGCTGGAGAAAGTTTCTTGAAGAAGGTGGGATGATAGCTGAAACTTGAAGGAAGCCAGGAAAGTGATGAGATAGAGATGAGGAAGGATGGTGATGATGATAACAATAACAACAAAAAGTTTCCAGTCTAAACTAATTTATGTCTGTGACTACACAGGTAATAAATATTAGAGACAAGATTTGGAATCAGGAGGTGGAGCCAAGATCACATAGTGAAAGCAGGACCTCACCTTAACTCCTCTATGAATTCTTTCAGTAACCTCTAAAAAGTGAATCTGAATGGATTTTAGAGTGGCAGAATCCATTGGGAGATGGACTATGGCAGATTCTCACTCCAGGAAAGTGCACATGTGGGACCGGGCAAGGGAAGTATGGAACATGGGGGCTGCACCAGCATAGACCTGAGACTCAACCAGAGTATAGACAGAGTGAGCCCAGGCAATCTGATTCACCCACTCAGGGGCAATTCCCAGACCTTTCACTACAGGACAGGAGATCTGTCAGAGGTAGGTAAGAGAAAGTGCAGTGCCCAAGACAGCAGCAGCTAATTCTGGGGCTACCAACCCACAGCCTGGATGTTTAAAAATCAACTACCTGAGCTTCCAGGAGCCAAGATGGTGGAGTAAACCCTAGCTATTCCACTCCCTCCCTAAGACCCTGAAAACCCAGAGAATATGGCCTCAAGGTAAAATCCTGAAATAGTGCGACCAGCAGCAGGTTTGGGAGTCCTAGAGGAAGGGTATGGGTGTGACTGTGCTGATTCTAGGGTGCAGGGTGAGAGCTATCCCAACAACCCCCATCTCAGCTGACCAGCAGGAGATCCTGAACTCAGGGGGGTTGAGCCAACAAGCACTAACACCAGAACCCCAGGTGTGCCTTCACACAACAAGGGTAACCAGAAGACACTTGCGCTGTAGGCCACCAGCAGCTGAACCTTCTTGAGTTTCAGCCTAGGAACTCGGAGGTGGAATCCTGAAGTAGCCAGACCACACCTCCCCCACACCTTACACTGTGATATTCAGAGTAACTTTGAGGAACCTCAGAAAACCCTGGCCTTGGCTTCAGTCTAGACATTCAGAGGACACAGCACAAAAAGCCGATAACCAAACCCCTAGCTCTCAGCATAAAAAGCTTGAGTCAGAAGGAGAAATCCACTTTAAAGGCCAGGAAATAGGCAACCACAATTGGGAAGAAGCAATTTCAAAGAACAAAGATGATTGAATCCTTTTATAGTGAACAAGAAGAACCAAATTCACAAGAGTTCAGCATTGACTCTATATCCAATGCTGAAACCTCAACAGGGAATATGAACTGATCTCAAGGCCAGAAAGCATTCTTGGAAGAGCTCAAAAAGGATTTTAAAAGCTAAATTAGAGAGGTAGAAGATAAACTGACTAATTATTTTAAAATTACACTTGCCAAAATGGAGAAAAATTTGACTGAAGAAAACAATTCCTTAAAAAGTAAAATTTGTGAAATTGGAAAAGAGGTGCAAAATCTAACTGGAGAAAAGAACTCCCTAAAAACAAAACCTGAACTTATGGAAAAGGAACTTCCAAAATTAATTGAGGAAAATAATTCCCTAAAAGTTACAATCTGTCAAATTGAAGCTAATTACTCAATGAGGCATCAAGCATCAGTCAAACAAAACCTAAACAATGAAAAATTAGAAGAAAATGTAAAATATCTCATTGGAAAAAACACTGACCTGGAAAGAGATAATCTAAGAATTATCAGTCTCACAGGAAATCCATGATGAAAAAAGGAGCCTAGACAACATCTTCCAAGAATTCATCAAGGAAAATGGCTCTGAGGTCTTAGAACCAGAGAGTAAAATAGATATAGAAAGAATCCACCAGACAACTTCTGAAAGAAATCCCAAATTGAAAACTCCAAATTCCAGAACTATCAGATCAAGGAGAAAATACTGCAGGGAGCAAGAAAGAAACAATTCAAATACCTTGGAACTACAGTCAGAATTGCACAAGACCTAGCAGCTTCTACATTAAAAAATCAGAGGGATTGGAATATGATATTTCATAAGGCAAAAGAACCTGACTACAACCAAGGAGCAATTATTCAGCAAAACTAAGCATAATCTTTCAGTCAAGGAGATAGTCTTTCAATGAAATAAGGGACTTCCAGCCCTTCCTGATGAAAAAGCCAGAGCTCAGTGGAAAATTTGATCTCCAAATACAAGATGCAAGAGAGACATAAAAAGGTAAACAGGGAACACACACACACACACACACACACACACATATAACTTTTTATTCAATAAGAGCAACCTTTTTACATCCCTATATGGGAAGCTGATATCTGTTAATATTGACAATTGTATAATAACTGTGACAAACCAAAGGGTTATATATACACAGAGTGTATGTGTATAAACTAACCAAAGTGATGATAAAAAAAACAACCTATTAAGGGGAGCAAAGGAATTATAATGGGAGAAGAGGAAAGGAGAAGGCAGAAAAGGGTAAATTATTCCACACAAAGACACATAAAAACATTATAGTAGAAGGAAAGAAGAGAGGTAGATGAACATTTTATGAGATTTACTCTCATTGGTTTTCATTCAAGGAGGGAATAACATACTTTGCTAAGTATAAAAATCTATCATGTCCTACAGGCACTAGGAGGTGAAAGGGGAAAGAAAAGTAGTGGGGGTGTCTTAGAAGGGAGGTAAGAAGTAGTAAGGGGAAAGGGTAAGAAAAGGGACAGGGGTTGGTAGGGAGGGAATACTGAGGGAGGCAGCGATCAAAAGGAAAACTTTTAAAGAGGTGAAGGGAGAAATAAAAGCATAAACAGGGGAGGGAATAGAATGGAGGGAAAGACACAGACAGTAATCATAACTGTGAATGTGAATGGGATGAACTCCCCCATAAAATGGAGGTAGATAGCAGAATATGCTGTCTACAAGAAACATATTTGAAACAGGGGGATACACTTAGGGTAAAAATAAAAGGCATATTATGCTTCAGCTACAATAAAAAAAAAAGCAGAGGCAGCAATCCTTATCTCAGACAAAGCAAAAGCAAAAATCAATCTAATTCAAAGAGATAAGGGAGGAAACTATATCCTGCTAAAAAGCACAATTGAAAATGAAGCAATATCATTACTAAACATATACACACCAAGTGGTATAGCATCCAAATTCCTACAGGAGAAGTTAAGGGAGTTAGAGGAAGAAATACATATCAAAATTATACTATACCTCAATTTCCCCCTCTCTGAACTTCATAAATATACCTCAAAATAAACAAGAAAGAAGCTAAGGAGGTGAACAGAATGTTAGAGAAGGTAGATATGGTAGACCTCTGGAGAAAACTGAATGGGGATAAGATGGAATACCTTCTTCTCAGTGGTACATGGCACATACACAAAAACTGACCACGTACTAGGGCATAAAAACCTTACTATCCAGTGCAGAAAGGCAGAAATACTAAATGCACTCTTTTTAGACCATGATGCAATAAAAAATTATATGTAATAAAGGGCCATGAAAAGATAGACTAAAAGTTAATTGGAAACTAAATAATTTAATTCTAAAGAATGGGTGAGTCAAAGAAGAAATCATAGAAACTATCAGTAATTTCATTCAAGAGAATGACAATGATGAGATAGCAAACCAAAACTTCTGGGATGCAGGGAAAGCAGTTCCTAGGGAAAATTTTATTTCTCTGAATGCATACATGAATAAAATAGAGAAAATGGGCATCAATACATTGGGCATGCAAGTGAAAAAATGGAAAAACAAAAGAACTAATTGTAAATCCCCAATTAAATACTAAATTGGAAATACTGAAAAACAAAAGAGAGATTAATAAAATTGAAATTAAGAAAACTATTGAATTAATCAATAAAACTAAGAGCTACTTTTATGAAAAAAATAAAATTGATAGACCTTTAGTCAATTTTATTAAAAAAAAAAAAAGAAAACCAAATTACCAGTATCAAAAATGAAAAGGGTGGGGGGGTGGAGCCAAGACGGTGGCGTAGCAGCAGCAACATATCGCAGCTCTCACATAGCCACCCCCAAATACCCATAAAATATGACTCTAAATTAATCCAAGAACTCCAAAATACACAGAAATATACCTTCCAATAAAGTCAGCTCGGCTATGAGGAATCATATCAGCACCGTGAACCAAAACCAGCCTGGCCTGAAGCCCTGACTGAGCCCTGGGGGGCAGCTGGATGGGAGGAGCCGAGGAGCCTCTCTGGTGAGCGAATTAGCAGCAGCCGTGAGCAGCGTTCAGAACTAGGTCAGTGGGACTTGCGAGGTCTTGGGAGAAAAGTGGTCCAGCTGAAAGGCCTCCAGGGCAGGAAAGTAAAAGGCAGAGGTTTTGCACCCTCCTCCATGTTGCAGCTTCCATGCCAATGGCCTGTAGACAGCAGGGGCACTAAGTGATTGTTCAGAGGCCAAGTGCTCTCGCATTGAGCGGCCTGGATCCAGATCACAGTCTTGGGCCTCGGTCCTGGAGTCTTCATTATCCAGTGAGCTAGAAATGAGTAAGAAAGGGGCCCAGCACCTTCCTGAGAGCTACGGCAGCTGGGAGGACCCCAGCAATTTGG
>CM053581.1:200035414-200059025 GCA_028627135.1 Pseudochirops cupreus
GACTGCTTATCTCCCCCTTTCACAAATCCCACTCGCAGCTGCTTCTAATCTTCTCACCTGAGAGGCTCCTCCACTCCTCCCGTCCAGTCGCCCCCGGGGCACAGCCGCGGCTTCAGGGCAGGCTGGTTATGGTTTGCAGTGCTGATATGGTTCCTTGTAGCCCAGCTGACTTTAGTGGGAAGTATCTTTGTGTGCGTTTTGGAGTTCTAGGATTGGTTTAGAGTCCTATTTTATGGGTATTTTGGGGTGGCTATGTGAGAGCTGCGATATGTTGCTGCTGCTACACCGCCATCTTGGCTCCGCCCCCTCTCTTACTTGATTTTTAAAATCCTTTTGGACCTTTTCCATGACCTGTGACCAATTCATATTTTTCTTGGAGATTTTGGATGTAGGAACTTTGATTTTGTTGTCTTTTTCTGGTTGTATGTTTTGATCTTGCTCGTCACGAGAGTAAGATTCTATAGTCTGATTTTTTTCCACTGTTTGATCATTTTCCAAGCCAATTACTTGACTTTTTCACTCTTTGTTAAGGTAAGTCTCTACTTCCAGTGTGGAAAGTATATTGTCCCAATCTTCAGGGGTTTTGTACAACTGTTTTCAGAGATATTTCAAAGGACCTGTAGATTTTTAGTTCTTCTGAGGTTGAGTGATGAAAGGAGAAGTTTTTACTCCTCTCCTGGTCTGTGCTCTGATCTGTGAGTGACCACAAGCACTCTTTTCTGCCTTAGAACTGTGAGAAGGATACCTTCTTCACTGCTACCATAAGGTCCACTACACAGCACTCCTCCCCACTCCAGGACCTCCACCCAGCACCGCAACCCAGATCCAAGCCAGCAAACCAAGAGAATCATGCCTCAGTGCCAGCAAAGAGATACCTGCAATCTCCTTTGCTTAGTAGCTGTTGGCCAAGAACTCCAGAAGCATCCACTGCCACTGTAGTCACTGTTGCCACTCTGGGGCTAAGGCTAGAACTTGTTACTCTCTCATCCAGGTCAGACAAATCTTTCCTACTGACTTTCTAATTTGTCTTTGACCTTTCAGGATTGAGAAGTCCAGGAATGGCCACAGCTGCCACTCTTCTCTCAGACTGGTGTAACAGACATTTCCTGTCAACCTTCCAGGTTGTCTTGGGCTGGAAATTTTTTTTTCTCTCTGCCATTTTGTGGGTCCTGCTGCTCTAGAATTTGTTTAGAGTTATTTTACAGCTATTTGGATGGGTTTGGGGGAGATTTCAAGGAAGTCTCTGCTTTTACTCCTCCCTCCCACTGAGATTATCTTAATATTATTAACTTATACTCATGTTCTCTATGTAGTCTCCTTCCAACTACCTTAAAAAAAACTATAAAATTCTTAGGAGTTACATGTATATCTTCCCATATAAGAATGTAAACAGTTCAAATTTATTGAGGCTCTTATGATTTCTCTTTCATGTTTACCTTTAACATGCTTCTCTTGAGTCTTTTGTTTAAATGTCAGATTTTCTATTCAGCTGTGGACTTTTTATCAGAAATGCTTGAAAGACCTCTATTTAATTAAATGTCCATTTCCCTTCCTAAAGGATTATACTCAGCTTTGCTGGATATGTTATTCTTGGTTGTAATCCTAATTGCTTTGCTTTCAGGAATATCATATTCCAAGCCAATGTGAAATAATGTGGAAGCTGCTAAATCTTGTGTCACTTTGACTGTGACTCCATGGTATTTGAATTGTTTATTTCTGGCTATTTGAAAAATTGTCTCTTTGACCTGGGAGCTCTGGAATTTGGCTATAATATTCCTGTGAGTTTCAATTTGGGATCTCTTTGAAGAAATGATGAGTGGATTCTTTCAATTTCTATTTTACTCTCTGGATCTAAGGTATGAGGGCAGTTTTCCTTTATAATTTCTTTTTTTTATCTGTTTGGGTTTTTTTGGAGGGCAGTTGGGGTTAAGTGACTTGCCCAAAGTCATATGGCTAGTGTGTCAAGTGTCTGAGGCTGGATTTGAACTCAGATCCTCCTGACTCCAGGGCCAGTGCTTTATCCACTGCACCATCTAGCCACCCCTCCTTTATAATTTCTTGAAATATGATGCCTAGGCTCTATTTTTTTTATCTGCCTTTCATGTAGTCTAATAATTATTAAATTATCCCTTCTCAATCTATTTTCCAGGTAATTTGTTTTATTCAATGAGATATTTCACATTATTCTTTTATTTTTTCATTTTTTTTTACTTTTATCATTTCTTGATTTCTCATGGTGTCAGCAGCCACTTGTTTAATTCAAATATTTAAGTAATTATTTTCTTTAGTAAACTTTTGTACCTTCATCCCACACAAACATCTTACCATTATGCTTTTTAAGTAGTTCTTTTATTCAGAGAATTTTAGTGCTTCTGTTATCATTAGGCCAATTCTTTTTGTAAGGCCCTTTTTTTTCTTTCAGTATGTTTTCTGCCTCTTTTATTAAGCTATCAATTATCTTTTCATTATTTTCTTGCATTACTCTAATTTCTTTTCCCATTTTTTTCTCTACCATTCTTATCTCTTCCTGTAATTCTTCCAGGGATTCTTGTTGGGCTTGGGTCCACTTGGTATTTTACTTTGAGGCTTTGTTTGTAGTGGTGTTTAATTTGTTGTCTTCTTCTAAGTTTCTGTCTTGATCTTCCCCACCACTGTGGTGGCTTTTTATGATCTTGTTCTCTTTTTGTTGTTATTCATTTTTCTAGACTATTTCTTGACTTTGGACTTTATATTAAAGTTATTTTCTGATTACCTGCATGTGGGAAGGCACAGTTCCAAGTTTCCTGCTTTATCATAATATTTTTTGAGACTTTTTTCTGACAGTCTATACATTTTCAATGCTTCCAAGTTTGTGTGATCTAAGGAGAGGTGTGATTACTCCTTTCCTGGTTACTCTCTGCCTTTGCCCAGGAAGGACCCATATTCCCTTGTACCTGAAAATGCTAGTGCTCTTCTCAGTCCTAGCACTGTGTTTAGGGCTCCTGCTTCTCTTATGTCTTGAACTCTCACCCAACCCTACATATGTGCAATTAAATGACCACATTAGCACCACCTATATACCTAGTGTCAGTAAATAGATCCTTGCAATCTTTCTGACCTGTTGTCTGATCCCACTACTATCGCTGGGCTGAGAGCCCCTGAAGCTATTGCTGCTGCTGCCATGTCCCAGCCACCTCTAAGGCCCACCACTGGTGTTCCTGCTGAGCTCTTGGCAAGCCCCTAACCCAATGTTATAGACCTCTCCTACTCACCTCCTAAGTTTTCTTAGACAGGAACTTTTTTGTCATCTTTGCTGTCAGAACTTTTGTCATCTTTATTGCTCCAAAATTTTTATTTGAGGAGCTACTTTAATACTGTTTGGAAGGGAAAATTTGGAGAATTCAATTGGGTTGCTACCTGTACTTCACCATCTTGATTCTGCCACTGGTTGTGTGACCTTGTGCAAATCATTTACCTCAGCGCACTAGGCAACTTTCTAAAACTTTAAGTTGTAGAGATGTCAAGCAACACTGATAGAAGTGTGGAATACTGCTTCTGTCAGACTTTTTCCATTTTGTTGTTGACTTCTCCCACTCACACATATACTTTTTATTCTTTGTTGAAAGTATGTGTCTCTGGGAGGAGGCAAAAGAGAGCCATTTGAAAACATAGTTGATGAAAATGTAATGTATCGATATGATTCTATTCCTCAACAAAAGAAAATAAGTATCCCAAAAAGGGTAATGAAAAGGTGCATAGTAGATGGGAACAGGATACAGAGTTATGCTAGAGCCAGCTCTAACTAGATTTCAAGAATAATCATTTTTAAGTATGGTCATTTATATCTCAGAAATCAGCAATTGCTAAAAATCAGGTCTTGTGTTATTGTTTTGTTGATTGTCCAATATTACAAAGTATTAATAATGTAGATTAAATTTAAAAGTGTGTGTCTACAGGGATACACACAGATACAACACACAGATACAGGTGTAAATGTATGAGTGTGTGTACATATAAGCATATATACATGTACACACATATATACATATACATATATACATATGCATAAACATGTATATATGTACCTAGTATTAAATATTTACCAGCACATCTTTGTATTGCTATATAAACATTGGTAGAGATTAGTAGAATTGCAATAGAAGGAATGAAAACATCATGAGAATTGGAGGGGGCTGGTAAATTTACTCTAATAATAACAATACATTGCTGACATTTATATAGCACTTTAAGTTTTGCAAAGTGATTTATGTCCATTATCTTATTTGAGCCTCACAATACTCCTAAGTATGTATCACATAACCAATGAGGAACTGCGAAGAAGAGCAAGAATGAAAGATATTTTCAAGGTGTTGTATGATAGGAAGAAAAGATCAGCTGGTCATGAAAAGAGGAAAGTGGGTGGCAGATGGACAGCTGTGTGGTGTCTGGGCATCCTTGCAGTGGGCAGAGAAGAAAAGGCAGGCTCCAGAAATTTGGATGTCCCCCTGTGGTGAATTTACAGAAGAATTTTTACAAGTCATAGAGGCTGAGCAGCTGTGGATGGATTGTGATCTATATCATTGGAGGGAACAGATATATCTATGAGATCACAAATTCCTTTGAGTATTATTTCCTGGAATAGTTTAGATTCTTAATAAATGCTTGTTGATCGACTGGATAGGCATTTTGTTCAATCTGTGTCACTTACGGGCTGTGGAATTTATTCTTTTAATCATTTGAGGTATAACTTACATTAATATAGCACTTTAAGTTTTGCAAGTCACTTTTTTCATAATAATCCCTGTGACAAAGATAGCACGAATATTGTTCCCTTTATGCAGAGGAAGAAACTGAGGCTATGAGATTAGACTGTAACCTTGCAATTACTGAATTTCAGAAGGGGCCATCCTGTCTCTGCACTCCAGGTTCATCACTTTTTCCAAATATCACGTTACCTCATGGTTTTAGATTTTGCCTACCCATTAGCTGTTGAATGGGGGGATCATAAAACACCCAATAACTTGCTTTTCTTCGGTCATCCTTTTTGCAGGTTAACCTTAGCCTGAAACTGGATCCCGTAGAGGAAAGAAAACTGCCTTACAACATGTTACCTGAAATAACTCTCTCCTTTGATACTTAATTATATTTAGGCTGGGAATAGATTTCAAGGAAGATAGTAAAGAAGCCTATCAACTTAGTCTTTAAGGATCAGTATTAATTACCTGTTTGTGGAGTTGTGTGAGTGTACCAATTGCTCAATGATGATTGCAAAGAGGTTTTGCATTTGCAAACAAATATGTGCACATTTTCTCTGGCAAGCACCACTTAGAAGATTAGGAAAATGTGGCCCTTAAAAATGAAGTAGGCAATTCATGTGTAATGGATGCACTTGAGGGAGAACTTTTCACTGCTGCTTTCCCTTATCCCACACGTAAGAATTTCTAAAAGGCTTCAAACTACAACTGGCACCCAATGGATTGGATCATATGGGCCAAACTGATCCATTAGTTTAAGCCAATTAATAGAACAATAAGTTAATAACAATGATTCACATTTATAGCTTGTTTTAAAGATTGTAAACTGCTTTCCTCACAACCCTAGTAAGCAGTTGATACAACTCTTCCTTACCCCCACCCCACCCCCAACTTTACAGATGAAACTCAGACTCTGAGAGGTTATATTTGTTCTTAGTTGCATAACTAATAAATATCCCTGGGAAAATTCACACAACCTTCTCCTGACTTCAATTCCTGCTTTGTATAATGCCATGCCAATAAGTCAGATTTAATTGAATGAGCTGATGTATTTGTCTAAACTGATATGTCAATTCCATCAAAACTGTCTGATTCCATTCAATTCAACTCATTTCTAACAAAAAAGTTTCTGAGTCATTATGATACAAAACACCCCAAACTCAGTTTAGGGAGGCTATATTTTGTTTGTGTGGACATAGTTCCTCTTAGGATCATAGAATTTTCAATCCTTATCCTCCTTATATAATATAAATATCTAGCCCAATTCCTTGAATATTTCTTTCTTTCATTTATTTATTTTATTTATTCTTTTCTTTTCTTTGTATCTGCCATGGGATATCAATGGTTCAGTGATCTTCTGTAAAGTATCTCCCCCATCGATGTAAATTGTTTACTTGTTTAGTGTCATCACATAGCCAGTATACATCAGAAGCAGGACTGGAACCCAGGTCTTTCTGACTCCAAGGCTAGCTAGTTTTTCAGTCACTGTGCCATAATGTCTCTCACCTTAAATACAGTAGGCAGAGGAGGCTTGATGAATTGAACTGCATTTAGGGCTGGAAGAGACCTTAGCCCCATCTTTTCACTGTGAACATGAGAGAACTAAGACCCCAGAATGTGAATTAATCCATCCTTCATACTTACTAAAGATCACCATATTTAATAGCTTCTGGATGAATCAAATTATTTCTTCTACCCAGAACTTTCTGCCAATGTTTCTACAGTCACTGCTATTAGAAAGTGCTATATACCTCTCCAAAGGTCATTACCTTGGGAATCTCCATGTAACAGAGTTCACTGCTTGTGCTTTTGTTTGCCATAAATAGGAGTGTGTTCATGAAGTTTTATTCCCCACAGCCAAACCAATTTATTATTACATTGACATTTCTCCTTCACAGAAAACACTCTGTGAGCAGTCATTAGGCCGTTTCCATGTGAACATGTTGTCCAAGATGACCCTGGGAGGGTAGAGATGTTTTCATTTGCCTCGACTCTTTCATCAGAATCCTTCAAAATTAGCATCCAGTTTTCACACTAGACTTAGAAAAGGAAAAAGGCCCGTTTCCATTGTAAACAAGCTTGTTCAATGATTGTCTGAAGAAATAAGCCTACAATCTGTGTTTAATCAAATTCATTGAGTCTTCATGGCCTTACAAGCGGTTCATTATTTTCATTTTCCAGGAGCAGATGACTCTATTCGTCCATGGTGCTTAGCATTTAACACCTCCTGGCAATGACCGGTGCCAGAACGATGCCCCTCCAGTTCCCAAAAGTAATAACTTTTAGTGTAAGGCTTAAATATTATGTTATTATATTTAATCTTTCCTCTGTGTGTTATCATTTACCACAACCACTATTCCAGATAATACATAATAAAATGAGAAGTAATCTTGTGTCCATGCTGTTTTCTCTTATTTCTGTTGCCAACTGCCAACAATCAGCTAATGGCTAGACAAGGAGAAAATCATTCGTGGAAGTCATCACAGGGCACAATGTTTCAAGAACCTCACCTATGGCCTTGGCACATTTTGATCCGTTTTGAAGCCCAGAGAGTATATGAGACATGCTGTTTCTCTGAGCTGCCCAACAATGATTTGTTTAGGATGAAACAAGCAATTTGAGAGAAATGAGAATCATTTCTCAGTTATTGGGTAAAATTGGATAAACTGTGGGTTTTTCCACTGTAGAAGCCTGAGAACCTGGCCTGTGACTGTTTAACTGAATCTAAACTACAGAACAAATCTTCTTAATAAAAGGATTTGTTCTGTAAAACTTGAACTCAGTCAAAAGGTCACACCCAAGGATCTGGAAGCCACACATGGCCTAATGGCTGAAGGTTCCCCACTTCTGGTCAGTGGCAACACAGAAAGTGTCTGAGACGGGATTTGAACTCAGGTCTATTTGACTCTATCAACTATACCTCCTAGTTTCCTAATACTTATTGATTATTTTATTGAAAGTTAAACTGCTAATAAATTTTGCATAGAAACTAAATGCCAGTCCTGCAATTTGCAGTCATGTTCTTTCCATCATACCATAGTTATTTTCTTGGGGCACTAAATTATATGAAGTGAATTTCACCAGGAGAACTAATCTTTCTCACAGAAATTGGTCAAGGCAAAACCCCTACTTGAGGCTCCTGTGTTTTCAGTCAAGTCAGGAACGTAGACATGACCTAGCTCACATGCTACTTCCCCCATCTCTCCCAGTTCTCCACTCCCCACTATTCTTGTCCAAAATGTTCTTTCCTTTCTTAAACTTCCATTGAACTGTGTACACTTCTCTTTAGCACTTTCCATATTCTCTTTTCTATTATAGCTATTTGTGTGTCTATATCAAATCATCCCTATGTGGATGAAAGTCCGAGGAGTGAGAAAGAGCAGTCATACTGTCATCAGTATATATTACATGTAGACCACTTGAACAGAAAGGAGAAATTTATGATATAGATGATGTAGCCAGGGAACAGACCAACAGCCGGGCAAAAAGACATGTTATAAGAGTGAGGGGGAATTGAGTTGTTCAGGCATCTGCTGGAGCACTTGCTCTCTCCTAAAAGCTAATATATTCTTGAATTCTCTTAATGATAACTTCATTCTTCAAAAGATACAGAGAACAAAGAGATAGTTTTATTCTAAATTTGACTCCCAGAAACAAGGGGAAATGAGTGGAAATGATGGGACCTTTCTGGGAGGAGACGACTGCCTCCTAGGGTTTGTGATAAAAAAGAAATATGGGCATAATCTGACTTGCTCCCTGTAATAGCAATGAGATATGAGAACAGCTGCTGTGAATGTATATATACGTACGTATAGATAGATAAAGGATCAAATCGCATAGTATAAGAATCACTCTATTTAATCAAAACTAAACCTTGAACCAAGAAACTAAAGCATTCACAATACTTAACAAAATTAACAACTTGTCACCAGGGTGGCCACATGGCCTTGAACAGACACAGAGATAACTTGCCCTTTTCCCCCAACAAGTATGGCCACAAGGCCTAAAACAAAACATACCATTCAGTATATAAACACTCAGTATGTGACACTGTACACAGCATAAACCATTGCATTCAGTATATAACATAGCATGCCCTCTACCTTGTACATTCTTTGGGGGCCAAAATCTTTGGGGAGTGAGCAGCCAGCTCCTCCTTACTCAGGTACTGTCCCAAAACGCTGCTCATACAATCAGGGGGTCATAGGCCAGGGTCTTCCCTTGCACAACACATCCCCAGGGGTAGCAGAAAACACAACATACTCCACCCCTAGGTCACAGTAGGCTACAGTCCCTCAATTAAAACAGAGTGTAAAGTCCTCTTGGAGGTGTGTCTTTTCCATGCTGCTGTTACAAGCTCCTACCTGGCACTTTCAGGGGCACACATACTCGAATGAACCAGAGTCCAAGTCCTAACACTGCTCCAGTCCCTGCTTCCAAGTCCTGAGTGGCAGCTGGGCTACAAAGCCAACAGGGTGGGTCTGCAGGAGTTATGGTACTTCCCCCATCCTAATATATACAACTCCACCCCTGGGTCTCAAACCATCCTAGGGGGACATAACAGGAAGCAAGCTGACTGCTTCTGCCTTGCTACAAAGTTTTCATCTTGACTAGCGACTGAGTTCTGAGCACCATGGCACCTCCTTCTATAAGTCTATGGGCTGACTGCTTCCTGCTCCTGCTAGGGTCTGGAGGCAGGCAGCTCTCTGCTCCTGTCACCTCACAGGAGGGGTGAGGAGGGAGGTAGACACTGCTCAATTCTAAGCTCTCTCTCCTCTTACGCAGGTCCAGGTACAGCAAGCTCCAGTGGTTCCTTCCCACAGCTTCTCTCTCCAGCCTGTACCACCCAACTCTGGGACAGGCTGTCCTCCCCCAGACTCATGCAGGGAGGGGCCACTCTGACCTGGGCTCTCAGCACAGCACACTTATAGGGTCCTGTATCAGCAAGCACTGTAGCATACCCAGGATGGCTGCTAGCACAGGTTCTTAGATCTTCTTTTCTAAAGGAAAGCAACTCAAAATGGGTTAACAGTCTCACTTTAATCAAACATATATCATTTACCTAGTTCTGGGGGGAAAAGTCAGCACCCTGAACTTCAGAGAATGCAAACACAAGTTACAAACACAAGCTACAAGCTAACAAAGAAACAGACCAGCAGACAGGCTTCCAGCGTCTGACCATTACATACATACCTAGTCAGTTACCAGAGAGGGAAGCACCAACATCTGGGTTTTTCAAAGCCGGGGGGCTCAACATCTTCCCAGAGTCTTGTCTGGCCAAATCACACAATTCTTCCCAAAGTGAGCTCCAAAGCAAAACTCACATCAGGGCGTATATATAGCCTTCCCCTGGCTCGGAGAATGTCACAGCCCTCTTGACCCACTGCCCAATCACAAAGCTACAAGGCACAGGCATTCCTGAAAAACAAGCCTCCTGCCACAGACTCCACATGACCACATTCAGCCTACCATGGGGCAGAGTATACTTTCAAATCAGGGAAGGTTCTCAGAGTCACATAGCCACTTTAGCAAAGGGCCTAGGGGCAGGGAAGATCTTCAGATTCCCATAACAGGTCCCCACCTCTCAGGCACAACTTGGTACAGAGTTGGGGTAAGGAGCTACTCCACTCAAGCTCTGACTCTACCATGGCCTTGACTCTGAGAAGTTCAAAAGAAACTTTTCCTCTGGTTCCTTTGTTATTTCTATGGGAGCTTTAGCTACAAAAAATAATACAATAATTGGGAAACAACAGACAACTATCTCAGTCTCACTAAACCCATACTTTTCTTTAGTGTGCTCACATCCTGCCAACAGGAGATCTGCTAACAGAGGTTTACTCTTGACCTATCAGAGGTCTCCCCTCTGCTACTAACAGCATTCATTTGTTCAGGTGAGGCATTCTTCCCTTAAGTAAGACCACAAGGCAACATCAATCTTCCAGAATACATGTGGTTTTCAAACAAAGACTTGGCACTTGATTACCTCACTGCCAAAAAGCATGAAAACTCATGTGCCTCAGTACCTGATTGACATAGTGCCAAAAGGCATGAAGGCCCACATGGGCTAGCAGCTGACTGGCTCTGTGCCAGGGCTTTATGTGACTCAGCACCAGATGAGTCACAGCTGTGAACTGGGCCAAAATTCAAAGGGGCAAGACAGCAGTGAGACCTGGGAACAAGAGATTGTTATGGCCATGGATCCTGGGAGCTGGACTCCAAGAAATAATAACAAAAATCTACTTTGCTTCCGCTTACACACCCTAGATTTGGCACAGCAGATTTCAAAAAGATTTTGAGCAATGATAGTATTCCATGGCCTAAAATTATTCAAAAGAAGGATGGGAATCTCTAAATGATTAATTTCTAAAAGTTCTAATCAGATAGAATCTTCATAGCTTCATCAATAGCTGACCAATGCAGATTTATTTTGTTTTCTTTTTTGACAGTTTTGAGACTATCAGATTCAGATCCCAAAAAGAATTTAAATGACCCAAAGGCAGAGACTTCTGTGTCTTTGCATCTCCAACTCCTATTAAATGCCTGATTAATGCTTGCTATCTGACCAACATTTTAGAAAGGATATTGATAAGCTGGAAAATACCCAGAGAAGGGCAACCAAGATGGGAAAGGGCCTAAAGGTCATGTTACATGAGAGGCAGCTGAAAGAACTAGAAATGCTTAGTTTAGACAAGCATCTGAGGGGGCACAATAAATATTTTCAAACATCTGAATGGCTTTCATGCCAAAGAGGAAAGATCATTATTGGGTCTGACTCCAGAGAGCAGAACTAGGGTCAATGGGTGAAAATTGTCTAGAAACAAACTAAGGCCTATGGTGTGAGAATAAATTTTAAAACAGCTAGTGTTATCTCAAGTATATTATGAAACATTAAGTTGTATCTTTTGTTGAAGGCCTTCAAACAACAACTGAGCACCCCTCAGGTAGGTTGTAAATGGGCTTCTTGTTCAGTTGTAGGTAGGACTACATGGCCACTAAGGGGTCTTCCAATCTCTAATTCTGATACACTGTACATTTAGAACTGAAAAGAACTTAGAACAAGGGTTACTAAGCTGGGAAACACAAACCACCAAGGCATCCATTGAAAAATTTCAAGTGGTCCTTGAATGTGGATAAGAAAACATTACATTTATTTTTAACTAACATCTAATTGAAATGTAACATTTCCTTCAATTTTGGATGTAGGCAACAAACCATTGTAGCATAAGGTGTCACCAGACTGTTGGGGAGGTGGGGCGGGGAGAGGACAGTTCATGACACACACACACACACAAAATGTTAAGAATGAGGTTAGGAAAAAGTTAAGAAAAATTCTATCTCAGAATGTCATAGAGTGCCTTTCACTTAAGACAAAGAAGCTGAGTTTGAATGACAGGTTCAAGGTCACAAAAGCAGCAAGTGGTGGAACACAGATTTTGTCAGCATCATGTGGAACTAATCTGTATAGGACATTTACTATAAGATTTCGTGATGAGGTAGTCTATTGTATCATATCCCACATATACATTCGTTCAAAAACATTTATTTAGTGCTTATTATATCCTAGGGTCTTGTACTGAATATCTCCTTTGGACCCTTATCACAGCAGAGAGGTGACTCTAGGTTCTCAAAGACAATACCATTCGTGTAAATAATAATCCATAAAATATTCAAGGGCCAGCTCCTTGACAGTCTGTGTGTCTGTCACTTGAGGATAAGCCTGGCTACCTATGGAGAATCTTATCACTAGAATAAGGAGATTGTGCATCATGTTAACTTTTTCAGTCAGAGAACCTCATGCAGACCTTCTAGTAAGGAATGGAACAGTTGCAATTTTTCAGTGAAGGGAACCTACACGCTGATGAAATCCAAGCTTTTTGACTTATTAAAGCATTGTTGTGGCCATGTATTTATAACGTGAAGGTATTATTGAGCTTTCTTAACAACGGATCACAGAGAATGTCAATGTATTTGTGCATGTGCGTGTGTGTATGTGTCTGTATCTGTGTCCACGTGTACGCACTTGTACATACTTGGGTGAGCACACTTCCTGGAATACAAAGAAAATACAAAGCTTTGTACTAGGCGCATTGTGCTAGTTGCTGAGGAAGAGACAAAACTAAATAAGAGTCAGTCTACAATACGGTGTACCTCCCTCCATAACACACAGCATCTGGTATAGTAGCATTTTCCAAAGCGAGGATTCAATGAGACATTTCGGTTCAGGAGGGGGAGCGGACAGTGAAGAGCGAGCATAGGTTGAATTATACTGAACTGAAGAAAAGTGATTGTCTCAATAGTCATCCAGAGATTTTACTCACAGAAAGGGAGAAAAAATAGTACTGCCAATTTTGAGAGACATCTGAATATCACAGTATCTCGTTCCCACAATCAACTGGATTCCTGTGGGGATGTGGACCCCCCTCCCTTCTCCTACACACATACATTTTGACTTTCATGGGCTGTGATGTACTATAGTCTCTAATATCTGTTGCTCTTGCAAATAGGCATCTTGCACCTCATTTACATTCATTTACAATTCAGTATTTAATCATGGCTAGACAGACATAAGCAGTAGGCAGGACAAGAGCCACTTAATCCATCAAAGGCAATGATCTCTTCAAGGTTACTTGCAAGCAGCGCTGGGCTCAGGGTTGCAGTGACTGGTTTGAACTTCCTTCCACCATAAATCTAATTTACATGTTTCTCTCCTCAGTCTGGTGTCTGCTGAGATGCCTAATTTTCTCTTTGAGTCTTGTGCTAATGCAAATGCTGGACCTTTCACCATCACACCACCCCCCCTGCCATTTTAGCATTGTTTTCTCTGTCCATTTCTCTGTGTCCCAAAGCAGCTGATTCTAATGAGTTTTTCTACTGTGAGATTTGGACTTTATTGTTACCACTTACAATCCAGAATATTTTTAATGAGTGCAATCGAATTTCAAAATCAAATTGGGATGCTTCAGTGGTCAAGTCAAGCAATCCCAGAAAAATAGAATAAAACAAAATGAAACATTGGCAAATGATCATGTAAAGTCTTTTCACCTGATGGCTTAACTCTGGTGTATCTAATTATTTCACCAAGTTCTAAGGTCAAGCCAAGCTCTTTTAAATGCAAATGTGTCATCGATCTATTTTTAATAATTGTGCATATGGTTTACTAATATCTGCTTAAGTGTGTTACTTCTAGTGCTCACTGCCTTCTTATGGTCAGCTTATGGTCAGTTAGCTAGCTGAGAATTTAATCTGTGAATCCATTCCATGTCAGCCCAGAAATGGGTTTTTTCACTAAGCAAATACAAGGTTACAGTTGGCTGCTCAACCATAGAAGCCCCAATAGAGGTACAGGGGTACCTTTGTCCACCTGAAACCTTTTAACACTTGTAATAGTTTTGTTCTGCTAGGCATTTCTTGGGTTATATCTTAATACTTAATCCAAAAAGGTCCTTTCTCAACCCCATATTTTTCCTCTGGCCTAAGGCTTTTTGTTCCTAGACCTTATTTTCTCCTTAAAACAAATGTCCATTCTATGGATATACATAATATTATTAACATATTTTCCAGCTAGGATTCTCTTCCACCACTATCCCCATTACAACCAGTATTCAGGTGACTTTCAAATTGTTATTCCCAATCCTGACCTTTCACTCACTCTCCAGTTCTATATTTCCAGTCACCTATAGTGCATTTTGACTTTCACCACAAAATCATAAATCTTAGGGTTAAAAAGGGACCAGAGGTTGTTTAGTCCAAATCCCTGCCCAAAGCATGAATATTACTGTTCTGTTTTACATATAAGATTATGACAACTAAACTCACTCCCTGCTTCTTCCCCAAAACATCACAGGCCCTCATCCACTTATTTCTTCCAATGCCATTATCACTGCCCACCACTCACTGGCATTTGGGTACAAGTATGTCTCTGCAAAACAGATAGATTTATAGAGTGCTCTTACCATAACTGACCTTAGAGATCACATATAAGCCTGCCATTTTACAAACTGAGGCTTTCATTTCCATTTCTTTAATATCAATATTCTGTCAGTGGTACTATGTGGCTACTAATCATGAAAAATGTTGTTGAATGAACGCACACATGAATCAAAACATTTATTAGGAATGACTAGGTGACAAGCGCTGTTCTAAGACCTAAAGATATAAATTTTTAAAAAGTGAGAAAGTCTGTCCTTGAAGAACTTACATTCTAATAGGAAAGAGAACACATACAGACAGTTTAGTTACAAGACAGATGGCAGAGATTCACGTTCCTTAGGTTACAGATGTAAGGTGGGAAAGAAGGCTTAGCATGTTTTACTTTGTTTTTAAAGTTGTACTGCTGTAAATTTCAGCAGCAGAGCAGATGGCAAGGTCTCCAGGTCAGAAGAATTAAAATTATAAATAACCCAAAGGGAAATGGAGGGTACATAGTGGATATAAATAATTTGCAGCATGTAACCTAAGGTACTTGTAACTCAAGTGCCAGGGGACCTTTCTCCGATAATAATACTTATGGTCCATTTTATCACGATCGAGAATTTCCCCTAGGAACAATAGAATCTAGTTTGTGTCTTTCAAAGTGCCGCAGGTCCTCGCAAGCACTAGGGATAACAAAAACATTAAATGTAAAAGAAGCTTATTAAAAATAGAAAAGAATTTAGAAGGAAGTCACATCTTGAGTCTTTTAATAAGAAAGTAATTAAAATTCTTTAGTGAATTCTAACTCTCTTCTTCCCTAGATGTTCTATCACAGTCCCCACAAAATTTCAAATTATGAATTCCCTATGATAGAAGCCAAATCAAAGGTCTTTGTGAAAGGCCTGTGTTGGTGACTTGCTCCTTACCTGCTTCACCAATAGCCACATTCCAAATAATACTCCTACATACTTGGTCTGGGCTCCCATCCATCAGTATGTTACTATAGCTCCCATAGTAGTTGGCATAGTACTGCTACTCATTGCTTCCTGTAGCTTCACGCTTGACACTTGAACATTTAATTGTTTGCTTGGGAACGTAGTCACTTCTTCTTACCATCATTTCTATCTCCTTCCTTTGATTTTTCATATATGCTTTTGGATATATGTGGATAAGTGGCAAGAGATAGCATCTTAACTCCTATCAAGTAATTCCTCTGCAAAATGAGAATCTGGAATCAATACATGGTATACAATATATAATTGATGACATGTGCCTAGCAATTGAAGTGCACCAGTAATTGTTGTGAGAATTCATTTTCCATTAATTCTAGTATTTTCTTGGTTTGTCCTTCACAATATGTCTTGACTATAGCCACATTTATGCCAGATCAGGAGTGTGCATGGAAAATCCTCTTCTTTTCAAGTAACCTAAAAAGAATGGTGCCAAGTGGATGCTCTATGGAGAATTTTTGAAACTAAATAAAACAAAATGCTGACAAACTTTGCAAAGAATTGCACTCTGGTTCTCATATTTATCTCTGACAAATATTGCTTTAAGAATTTTATCAGTATTTTACTATAGTTTCTCCAATGCTCTGTCACATTGGTTTATGTGCAAATGGCCAGAGAGGCTCATTCATAATTTAGTCTTCATTGAGTCAGAACCTTTAGGTGGGAAACTCCTTAAATTTTTTCATATTTTAATAAGCTCCAGTGATATAATTTTTATATTAAATTCTGGGATCTTCTACCCCTTCATTTTATAAAAAGATCCATTTTATGCTTCTCTTTTGGCAATGAGAACTGTGTTCTCATAGAGATAAAGTATCAGCAAATACTCTGAAATTAGGAAAAAAATCAAATTGGATGTTCTATTTTTTTTTTTTTTGACATCTCAAGACTAAGTTTTCCTATCTGGTTTTCTAAATGTCTCTGAAATATACTTCTTATCCTCATCCTTACCCTTAGACAAATATTTACAAATTAAAATTTATTTCTATAAAACAAATAAAATTTAACTGCTTATACAAAGAGGGCTTTGGGTTTATTAATCAAAAGCATATATCTTTTCATGTATTTCTACTTCAATATTTCAAGTGATTTCATGACTTTATTGACATTAGCATTCACTTCACCTCTAATAAACACAATCTCTTCTTATCTCAATACATTGTTTGCATGAATTATTGTGTTAAAAAAAGCACTGTATAACTGTGCTTCAAAAAATCATGACTGTGAAGAATACAGAGAAACATGGAAAGACTTACATAACTTGAAACAAATGGAAGAAGTGGAAAAAAAATAACATGGATGACTGTAATATATACTGAAAGATAAAACAATGACAAAAACTGACCCCCACATTGGATGATACGACATGGCAATGGCCTATTTTGACACCAACAAAGAGATTTAGAAAAGCACCTTTTGTATTTGTGAAAGGTAGAGGATTATGTGTCATTTTTTTCATGGTTTTTTATAAGGTGAGATATATTACATATATATATACATATATATACATATATATACATATATATACATATATATATATATATATACACACACACACACATATATACCTATATACATATATATGAGAGAGAGGTAAGAGAGGGATATACATCATGTCCCAAAAGTGCTGGTGCAGTTTTAAGGTACAGAAGTTTAAAACTTTGACTTTAAGGGAACACATGAGCATAAAGGTCACGTAAATACAAAAGATGTCAATAAGAATATATATTTTAAAAAATAATTACACATTAGCCATTGTCCTAGAATCTCTCTATACTGAGCCAAGCTGATCCTTAGACAGAAATATACGTTCTGTGGACCTTTACTTAAAATCTTCTGGGTTCATTAGGACCTAGGATGATTTTCCCCTATTTTACATCATCCCCCAACCAGCATAACCTTCAAGAAGCCCAGGATTGCCTCCATATTACAATGAGGCATTGGCAGAGGACTTTAGGGGAGAATCTTTTATATATTCCTTTATAATTACTCGAGCTTGGGTTACAACACGCCATTTGAGATTTTTATTTCAAGCACTCATACAAAAACAACAAAAAAACCCCCAACACAATTGCTCTTTGCAGTATACCCAACTCTGCCAGGTGTTTGTCTATCATCAAATTGTTAAGGAAAACACACAGAACATATGTTTTCTATTGTTCTCTGCATAATCTGAAGATATAGGAATTTGGGATGCTTAACATCTCAGCAGAAATTGGGGGCTATGAAATATTCATAAGTTACACTGTTTGTGATTATTAAGTAAAGACCAATTTTGGTGGGTTGGAATTATAACAAAATATTTCTTTTTTTTTATTTGAATATTCATTCTGTGATACATTTGAATATAATTGAAGTTGAGGTCGATTCCCTAAGAGGAAGGATTTTTTGGATATCTGGATTTTTGTGGGCAAGTTACTGAAAACAAAAGATACACACAAAAATTGGACAATCTCAATTCCTTCTGTATTCACATTTGACAAGCAGATCTTATAGCCTTCATAGCCTTAAAGTGGAACTAGGTTATCTGTTCAGGAAATTTCACTATTTAGGACAATCCTATGCACTGTCTTCTGATTCAGCTTCAGAATTAGTACCAAGAGTTTACAAATCACCAGTGTACCTATTCACCTAAGGAAATGGGCAGTGATAAAACAGAGAAATTCCCATGTTTCTGACTGTGGTCATTAAATATAACAGTGGATCCTGAGCTAGAGAACAAGTGGTCAAGTGGAAACTGACTCATACCATTTAAGAGTATATCTGGTGTTGTAGGTTCATCCTGACTTTAGAGGCCATTTGTGATAAGAAGCCTTTCACAACTTCATTGAGCTTCAAATTTTTTTTCCACCAGGAAACAAAAATAACAAAACCAACAACAAACCAAATTGGGTCTAGCAACAAAGAATGTTGTAAATGATGCTGTTTCTTGAGGCAGAGGACCTAGGTTTAAATCCTACTTCTGAATCTTACTGCCTGTGTTGGGCAAGGCACTTAACTTCCCTTAGCTTCAATATCCTTATCTATAAAAAGAAAGTTGCCTCGAGGGTAACTTATGGCTCTAAATCTATAATGCTTTTGATGATCAATCAGAGATACAAAAAGACAGATAAGACAGAGGAGACAGAGAGAGAGACAGAGACAGAGACAGAAAGACAGAGAGAGAGAGAGAAACAGAGACAAATAGAGACAGAACCTATTCTATTTTTGGCTATTGCTTCCTGAATCTAGCTGCATTTGTAATAAAGTAGTTGACATCTTCGCGATGTGGTCATACAAAACCTGAGATGAATATTGATCATGGATCTCATTCTGTGCAGACAAGACCACACTATCCCCTCTGTAAGGTACCAAAGGCTCTCAGTTACTAAAGATTGGAGTAGTAATTGAAGCTTCTTAGAGCTTAGCAAGTATAAGTCAGGGACAAAGTTAGTTTAGTAACAGGAATCTGAGAAGCCTTAGCATGCTCACAGAACCATGCAGTTGAGGTCCTGAAGAAGGCTCCTTAGAGTCTACTAGAGCTAATCTCCCTACATTTACAGCCAGGTTAGTCACTGATCTAAGACCCAATAGCTATTCAAATGAGAGTGGGGCTGATGGAATATGGGAGAATCCCCCAAAATGTTATTTTTAGTGGTATATTATTTTTTGTATAGATCTATACTTATACCTATATCTAAATATTTAAATTATCAAGTAGAAACACAAAATATTTCAATTCATTTCTGTAACTCCTGATTACTAAGTAGTACCTATCTCCCAGGATTGTCAAGATAATATTTGCAAAGCACCTAGAATAGTGTCTAGCGCATAGTAGGGACTTAATGAATGCTTATTCCATTATTTCACAGTTTTAAGTATTGAGACTAGTATAATACAGAGCAGGGTTTCTTAACCTAAGGTACTTGGGGGTCTTTTAAAAAATATTTTGATATTTTTATTTCAACACAATTGGGTTCCTTTGTAATTCTGTGCATGTTTTTTTTTAATTCCTTTGAAAACATTATACTGAGAAAGAGTCCATAGCTTTCACCAGAAGCTAAAAGGGCTCATCACTCTCCTCCCTATAAAAGGTTAAGGGTTTTTTCCACATGATACGATTTTAGGAACACACTTTCAAGATTTTCTATGAGGACTTAATGGCAGACAAGCAATCAGATCCAGAAATTTCAGCACTTAAGACAACTGGTGAGACATGATTATTTGCTATTTTATCAGTGTCAGGGATCATTTAGCTAGAAGGCTAAATGTGTTTAATTATTCCTATGCCCTAAGTCTAAGAAAACTGTTCCTGAGACTCTAAACATCAGAGATGCTCTATGGTGGCCAGGTCTTCTACTCTCAACTAAAGAGAATGGTTTGGGGGAGACAGTTTGTCACAAAGAAACCTGGTTCTGAAATTAGGGTAACTAACAGGGTGAAAATCACTTTCTTGACCTTTGCTACTCATGTGACCTTGGAAAATTCATGCAATATCCCTGTTTCCTCACCTGTAAAATGTGGAAATGGGGGAATGGCATTGCACTAGATGGCCTTTGAGCCTTTCAGGTTAATGAGATCCTTGAGAACAACATGCCAGTGGCCCTTAGTTTCCATTTCCTTGCAGGCCATGAACTAGAACGGAATGTGCTTGAGGAGTGAGAAATTTTGCACTGCTGATAAACCTTACATTTCTGTTAAGCGCAAGTAATGGTCAGAACCTAGTGGTAGGATATAACTATGGCAAATCAGATTACTGTAAATGATAAGAGATTGGGGAAAACATTTCTAGCTTCTCATTGAAAGAGAAAGATAATCTGAACTCAGGGAATTAGGGGAGTCTCATTGAAAGGCCCAGCCTAGAACAAATGTGCTGGTCCCTTCAGTGCCAAAAGCAGTGACCCAAGTTCCCCTGGAGCATGAGGGCCACTGAAAACCAGAGATGGGGCCAGGAATTCCAACCTTCTATTATCCCTGTCATAATCACCAGTGGAAATAAATGAGACTTCTTTCAGTTAAATCCAGTCTGACAGCAGTTCATTCTCGAGCCACATCATTGCAGGATTGTCTCTATATTCTCTGTTTAAGAGCCCCTTGCTATTTCCATCCAAGGTTTTACCCTCTTTGACTTCTCAAATTTTCCCAAAGCCTGCATGGAAAGCTGATGATCTATGGGTGGAGGAATTAGGAAGGAAAGAACAAATAATGAACAGGAGGAGGACTATGTTGAAAATAACGCGAGGCATCTTATCACTTGGGAGAAGATGGGAGCCTTCAGGCTCCTGTAGTTTCTCAGATAGGTTCACATTTCCCCTGAGGCAGGAAAAGATACACTTTTCAGTGAAGAAAGCACCTCAATCTTTATACCTCAGGTGGGCCCTCCTGGAGATACTTCTATCTCCCTCAATCCAGTTTTCTCAAACTTTTTGCTGAGGGAACCTGATGTATGAGTGTGTGTGTGTGTGTGTGTGTGTGTGTTTGTGCATTTGTTGAGGATGGGACAACTTGGGGACAGAGGACTCTACGTGTTCTCTGTGTGCACTTATTTGTCCTGAGTCATAAGACAGGGAATTCTGATCTAAAAGGATCAGTGCCCTTGAAAATGACTAAATTTCAACTATTTGGCCAAGAGAGAATTGGTTTGGTAGCTAGAAGACTTGAGTTCTAGTATCTGCTCTGATAGTAACTCTGGGCCTCTGTTTATTTTCTTCTGTAAAATTAATTGGTTGGATAGACTGGTCTCTAAGGTTCCTTCCAGCTCTAAAAGTCTATGTATCTGTAATATTTGGGTTCCATTTATTTCTGCTTTAGTTCAACCTCAGTTTCAATAAGAATTAAGAAAAGCTTCCCCTGTGACCTTGGATAAGCCATTATCCCTCTTTGAGGTCTCAGTTTTTTCCTATGTAAAAGGGATGAGTTGGATGAGATCTCTGAGTTCCTTCTGGTTCTAATATGATACTTTGATGATTTTGAGGAATTTGTTTTCAAGTTCTCTCTCAGTGACCTCCCTATAAGTATGTCTCTCTTTAAGGGATTCTACTCCATCCCCCATGCTCCACCCTAGTAATCTTAGTTTTGGAATGCCAAGTGGGAGGAAAGGATTGAGCTTAGAAGCTAGTTATTGAGAGTAATTAGTTAACAAAGAAAAATCTGCAAAATGACCTGACTACAATGGGACAGTCTCTTAGAGTTGTTTTAATTTGCATTTGGTAACTTTGATTTTTTTCTTCTGAAAACTGTTCATACCTTTTAACGATTTATCAGCTGTAGCATTGCTCTTATTTTTATAAATTTAGCTCAGTTTGGGGCCGGAGTCAAGATGGTGGCATAGAAGCTGGAGAACTCTGGGAACTCCTCCCATAAGCACCTCAAATACCTATAAAATATGATTCTAAACAAATTTTAGAGTTCCAGAACCCCCCAAATGACAGAGAAACAATTCTCCCACTGAAGGCGGCCCAGCAGGTGGATGGGAAGGGTTCATCGCAACATGCTGAGAGGTGAAACCAGCCCAACCTGAAACCATGACTGTAACCCCAGGGCGTCCACGGCAAGCCATGGCTGGAGCTTTCAGGAGAGTGAATCACCAGCAGCTGGTGTCAGATTCCAGAATTATCAACCCATAAGAAACAAGGACAAAGTGAAGGCCAGTGGGAAAAGGCCAGTTTGATGGAAAGGAGAGTGTCCCGCCAACCACCTCTAGGGCAAGAAGCAGTGTGGTGGCCCTGCAGCTGCCTCCACATGGCTGCTTCAGAGCTCCCAGCCTGCAGATTGCAGCAGGGGCAAGCAATCATTCAGAGGCTAAGTGCTCTTGCCTTAACCTTCCTGGATCAGGATCCTGGTTTTGGGTGGTGGTCCTGAGGTGTGTGACCAGTGAGCCAAAGGTGCTGGGGGTTGCAGAGACAGTGGCCCCCTAATAGTTCCAAAAGCTGCAAAAACCCCAGCGATTTGGGACAAGGCTCTCCTCTCTGAAAGCAGAGTTCTACTAAGCTGAAAAGTCAAGTAATTAACTGGCAACATTAGCAGGCAAAGGAAGCAAAGTAAGCACAGCAATCCAACTTTAGATTCCTTTTTTGGGGACAAAAAGGATCAAAGCATGGAACTGGAGGAAGACAACACAGTCAGAACTCCTGTATCAAAAGCTTCTAAGAAAAATGTAAATTGGTTAAAAGCTGTAGAGGACCTTAAGAAGGATTTTGAAAACCAAATAAGAGAAATGGAGGAAAAATTGGGAAGAGAAATGAGAATGATGCAAGAAAATCATGAGAAGAAAGTCAACAAGCTGACTGAAGAAAACAACACCTTAAAAAATAGATTAACTCAAAAGGCAAAAGAGGCCCAAAAAGCCAATGTGGAGAAGAATGTCTTAAAAAGCCAAATTTGCCAGATGGAAAAACAATCTCAAAAGCTTTCTGGGGAGAATAATTCTTTCAGAATTAGAGTGGAGCAAATGGAAGCAAATGACTTTATGAGCAATCAAGATACTATTAAACAGATCCATACAAATGAAAAAATAGAAGGCAATGGGAAATATCTATTTGAAAAAACCAGTGATCTGGAAAAGAGATCCAGGAGAGGAAATTTAAAAATTTAAAAATTATTGGACTACCTGAAAGCCATGAATGACATAAACTCTAAATTGGGTATCTTGCCCTACAGGATAGTAGGTGGGATGGGGATGAGAGGGAGGACAATGGAAGGGAGTGCAGTGGGGGAGGGTTTTTAGAAGCACACACTTCTGTAAAGGGACAGGGACAAAGTAGAGAATAGAATAAATGGGGGGCAGAATAGGAAGGAGGGAAATGTAGTCAGTCTTTCACAATATGTCCATTGTGGAGATGTTCTGCATAACAACACATGTATGGCCTGTATCGAATTGCTTGTCTTTCCAGTGGGGGTTGGTGACAAAGGAGGAAGGGAAAGAATCTAGAATTTTAAGTTCTAAACTCAAATATTAAAAATATATTTGTGTATATG
>CM053581.1:200059525-200091389 GCA_028627135.1 Pseudochirops cupreus
TTAGTATGGCACTGATTGAGGAAATTAATTGTTATTTTTATTATATTGGTTTGGCGTAGCCATGAACAATTAATATTTCTCTAGTTTTTAGACATGTCCTTGTGTAAAAAGTATTTTGAAGTTGTGTTCATATAATTCTGGGTTTATCTTGGCAGTTACACTCCTATGTATGTCATATTGTCAGTAGTTATTTTAAATGGAATTTTTCTTTCTTTCTCCCCCTGCTAAGTTTGGTAGGTAGTATATAGAAATGCTGATTCTTTATCTGGGTTTATTTTATATCCTGCAACTATGTTTAAGTAATTAATTCTTTCAATTAGTTGTTCAGTTGATTTTCTAGGTTTTTCTCACTATACCATCCTATCATCTACAGAGAGGGATAGTTTTGTTTTCTCATTGCCCATTTTTATTTCTTTAACATTTCTTATAACAATGATAATAGACATCCTTGTTTCACTCCTGATTATATGGTGAGTTTTTAAGTTTGTCCTCATTACAGAAAATGCTTGCTCTTCATTTTAGATAGATACTTTTTATCATTTTAAGAAAGACTCCAATGATTCCTATGGTTTCTAGTGTTTTTAATTGGACTGGGTGCTATATTTTATCAATGGTCTTTTCCACATCTATTAATATGGTCATATGCATTTTTGTTTTTGTTATTGATATGGTCAATTATCCTGTTAGTATTCCTCGTATTGAATCAACCCTACATTTCAGGTATAAATCCCACCTGGTCATGGTGTATGATCTTTGTGTTATATTGCTATTATTTCTGCTAATATTTAATTGTTTTGTCTTTTTTTTTGTATTGATATTTAGTAGGGAAATTGGTGAATAATGTTCTTTCTCTAATTTTACACATCATGATTTAGATGTCAAAACAATTTTCATATCATAGAAGGAATTTGTTAGGATTCTATCTTTATTTTTTTCAAATAATTTATATAGTGTTGGGATTAATTTTGTCTTTAATATCTTAGTAGAATTCACTTGCAAACATGTCTGGTCCTGGGTATACTCTCTTAGGGATCTCACTGGGGACCTTGTCAATTTATTTTCTTAAAATAGGCTTATCTAAGTATTCTATTTCTTTTTCTTTTAATCTCATCAATCTTTATTTTTTTTTGTAAATATTCATTTCACTTAAATTGTTGATCTTACTGGCATATAATTAGGTGAAATAAGTCCTAATAATTGTTTTAATTTTATCTTTATCTTTTTATTTTTATTTTTATTTAATTTTCTCTTTATTCACTTTTTTTCCTTTTTTATACTGTTAAATTGGTTTTCTTTTTTAAAATGAATTTAACCAATGTTTTATTTATTTCATTGTTGTTTCACAAAACCAATTCCATATTTTATTTATTGTTTTTTTCAATTTTATTAATCCACAATTTGATTTTCAAGATTCCATTTTCATGCTAATGGGGGTTCTAAAAATGTGTTCTTTTTCTAGCTTTTTTTTGGTCGTATGCCCAATTCGTTGATCTACTCTGTCTCTATTATTGATGTATGCATTTAGAAATATAAAGTTTCCTACAAATATTACTTTTGACTGTATTCTAGAAATGTTGGAATGTTGTCCTACTGTAGGCATTCTCTTTAATGAAATCTTTTTATGATTTGTCCCTTTACCCACTTAAATTTTGTTTCCAATTACTTTTAATCTATGTCTCCATGACCGTTTGTTAAAAGTTGTTTTTGTTGCATTGTGTTCTGAAAAGGATGTATTTAACATTTTTGCTTTCGGCATTCAGTTGTGAAGTTTTGATGTCCTAACATGCAATTTTTGTGAAAATTCCATGTGCATCTAAGAAAAGGGTATACTCCTTTCTATTCCCATTCATTTTTCTCCAGAGGTTTATCATATCTGTCTCTTCTAAGATTCTAATCATCTCCTTGACTTCTTTCTTTTTTATTTTATGGTTATATTTATCTAGCTCTCAAAGGGGAAAGTTGAGCTCTCCTACTAGTATAGTTTTAACATCTTTTCCTTCTGTAAGTAATTTCACTATTTATTTACAAATTTAGATCCTTTGCCATTTGGTGCATCTATGTTTAGAATTGAAATTACTTCATGGTCTATGCTTCCTTTTTATCAAGATGTAGTTACCCTGCTTATCCTTTTCGATTAGGTCTTTTCTTGGTTTTGCTTCTTGAGATCATGATTGCTATCTCTCTGTCTCTCTCTCTCTGCATCTGTTTCTGTTTCTCTCTGTCTCTGTCTCTCTCCTTCTTTCTCTCCCTCTGTCTTTTTGCATTAGCTAAAGCTAATTGTTCTAATTCATTCCATTTTATGGGTGAGTCTATCCCATTCACATTTACAGTTATCATTGCTAACTATGCATTTCTCTCCTTCCTCTTTTCTTCTGTTTATCATTCTCTCTATTTTAATCCTATCCCTCCTTTAATATCTGTTTTGCTTTTTCCCACTGCCTTCTTTATCTACCCTCCCATTTGTCACCCTCACCCCCCTTTTCTTGTCCCCTTCCTCTCCTATGTTCTAGTTGTATAAAATAGATTCAAATTAGCAACTGAGTATGTAAAGATATTTTGCCACTTTGAACCAATTAAGATGGGAGTGAGGTTCAAGTGTTGATTGACCTCCTTCATCACTTTCCCCTTCAGTTTTAAACTCTTCTTTGCATACCTCTTTGACATAAGATAATTTTCTCTGTTCTTCCTCTTCACCCTTCATTTCTGTTAGTGTGCCCTTTATTCTTGCCTTTCTATTTTTTATATTGTTCCAACATAATAACTCAATCCTATGTTGTCTTTATAGAACTCTTCTAACTGCCCTAATAATGATAAAATTATGGAAGATAAATGGATATTCTTCCCATAGAGCAAGGTAAGCAATTTAGCCCTATTGTGTCCCTGAGGATTTCTCTTTCATGTTAATGTTTTTGTGTTGCTCTTCAGTTTGTATCTGAAAGTCAAATTTACTATTCTGTTCTTGTCTCTTCATCAGGAATGCTCAAAAGTCCTCTATTTCATTATATACCTTTTTTTTTCTTTTGTAATATTACATTCTGTTTAGCTGGGAAAGTTATTCTTCTAATCTTGGATCTTTTGCCTTCTGGAACATCATAGCTATCAGCTCCCTAAATATAGTAGTTTTCAAATCTTGTATGATCCTGACTGCGGATCCATGATATTTTTTTTTCTAGTTACTTGAAATATTTTCTCTTTGACCTAGGAACTTTGGGATTTGGCTATAATATTCATGGGAGTTTTCATCTTGGTATTTTTTTTCTCCCAGGAGGTGAGTGGTTGATTCTTTTGATTTCTATTTTGCCCTCTGGTTCTAGGATATCAGGGAAGTTTTCCTTGACAATTTCTTGAAATATGATATCAAGGCTCTTTTTTTGGACTATGTCTTTCAGGTAATTCAGCAATTCTTAAATTATCTCTCTTCAATCTCTGTTCCAGGTCAGTTGTTATTCCAATTAGATATTTCACATTTTCTTCTACTTTTTTTTTTCATTTTTGACTTTTTAATTGTTTCTTGATATCTTATGGAATCATTAGCTTCCATCTGCACACTTCTAATTTTTAAGAAATTCTTTTCTTCGTTAGGCTTTTGTACCTTTTCTACCCATTTAATCTGTTCTGTCTTTTAAGGAGTTAGTCATCAGTGAATACTTTTACCTCTTTTTTCCATTGTGCCAATGCTAATTTTTTAAGGTGTTATTTTCTCCAATATTTTTTGTGCCTCTTTTACCAAGTTGTTGTATTTTCATAATTTTTCTTCCTTTGCCTTAATTTCTTTGCCTAATTTTTCCTCTAAAACCCTTATTCAATTTTGAAAATTATTTTTAAGCTCTTCAAAAATTATTGTTGGGCTCATGTCCAATTCATATTTTCCTTTGAAGCTTTACTTTATAGCTGTTTTGACTTCATTGTTTCTTTCTGAGTTTTTGTCTTGATCTTTCCCATCTCTATGGTAGCTTTTTTATGGTACGGTTAAGTTATTGTTGTTGTTGTCTGCTCATTTTTTCACCCTATTTCTTGATTTAGAACTATATTTTAATGTTTAATCAGCCTTGGACTCCTACCATAGACACCTCAAATGGAAGGCATTGTCTAAAGCTTTGGGCCCTTTCCGCCCTACTCTTTTAAGAGATAGATCTGTATGTTTGGAAGTTTTTGGTATTTCCAAGGTGGTATGAACTATGGAGTAGTATGGTCACTGTTCTCTTCATCTGTACTCTGGTGCTCACCCAGGAAGGGTATCTGATCCCTTGGGATTGCAAATGTTATAGCAGGTAGGTGGCACAGGGGGATAAAGTGTCAGTCCTGTAATCAGGAAAATCTGAGTTCAAATCCAGTCTCTGACACTTATTAGCTGTGCATCCCTGAGTCAGAGATGGGGGAACCTGTAGCCTCAAGGCCATGTGTTGCTCTCTAGATCCTCAGGTGCAATCCCTTGACTGAATCTAAACTTCACAGAACAAATTTCCTTGATAAGAGGATTTGTTCTGGAAAAGTAGGACTCAGTCAAAAGGTTGCACCAAAGGACCTAGAAGGCCACATGTGTTCTCAAGGCCTTATGTTTCCCACCCCTGCCCTGGTTGCTTCAGTTTCCTCATCTGAAAACAAGTTGGAAAAGGAAATGGCAAATTTCTTCATTATCTTTGTCAAGAAAATGACAATGAGGATCACGGAGGATCAAACACCACTGAAATGACTCAACAATAAATTGGGCAGCTAGTGATACAGTAGATAGAGTGCCAGTCCTGGTGTAAGGAAGATTCATCTTCCTGAATAAAATCTGTTCTCAGACACCTGCAAGTTATGTGACCTTGGACAAGTCGCTTAACCCTGTTTGCCTCAGTTCCTTACCTATAAAATGAGCTGGAGAAGGAAATGGCAAAACTGCTTTAGTATCTTTGCTAAGAAAACCCCAAAAGGAGTCAGGAAGAATAGAACAAGACAAACACAATAACAACACCTCCTTCTCAGGGCCGCTGATCCCTTAGGATCACAAGTGATACTGCCCCTCAAGGCTTACACTCCCTCTTCACAGAAAGTACTCCTACTTGGCCTTGAGCTATGACACAGAAATAAGTATGGGGAATGGAGCTGCCAAACAGTATTTGGTTCTGCAACCAGTGCTAGCACAGGAGTCCCCTCTGGTCTCTTTCTGACCAGTTAGCAGGTCCCCTTACCCCTTCTGGCTTACAAGCTCCAGAAGATGTTGCTGCTTCTGTCACCCCTTCCTAATCCCACTAGGACATTTCATTCATGTTGGCTCGAGGCCAGACTTCCTCCCCCTCCTCCTAATCCATCCCCCCTTCTCCATGAACTTTTTGAAATCCTAACTTGTCATGGGCTGGAAGAATGTCTTCCTCTGATATTTTGTTGGCTCTACCACTCCAAAATTTGATTTAAGGCATTTTCTTAAAGTTGGTTGGAGGGGAGTTTTTATAGGGCTCGACTGGGTGCTTTCTCTATTCTGCCATCTTGGCTTTGACCCTAACCATTCTGAAAGGAAACAAATAGTATTTATATGTACTCCAGGACCCAGTGACAAACTCTCTGATGGCTTCTCCCTCCATGGATTGGTGAACTGTATGTGTGTATACACATAGGGTTATGGCTTTTCCATTTGTTCATAAGAGAAATCAGTGGAAATCCTCTGGCAAAACCAAGGCCTGTTTTACTATAGCCTTAAGCACTTCAGAGGTTTGAGCAGGGACATGACTCTCATTCCATGACCAGTTTTACTGTGTGTTTGCTTTCCATGTACTTTTTGTGTTTACCACTATATTGAAAGAATATTCATCTCAGTGACTAGTCATTGATGGCCTTAAGAGGCTTTTTAAGAGGACTTGAGACTAAGACATTCCCCTACCTGCACAAACACCTTTTCATTGCATCTACCTGGCAGGTGCATTGGCTACACAATGCATTCAGCAATATTTACCTCTGAAATACTAAACCCCATACTGTTCCAGCACCTGGGAGGGATTTAGCTGAATGCACATGCTAGCTTGAAGTTGAAACTGAAGGAAAAAAGAAACACCTGCTTTTGACATTTTAACAGCAATTGTGCAAATCTGCAGGCAGGTTCCAGGCTGGTGTCAGGGTAGAGCTCTACCTTGCTACTGAGTTCCCCTTTTCTTTGTAGCCATGTGCTACTGTCTTCCCTGGAATTTACTCAGATCCAATCCTCTTTGTACTTCAGAAAAGAAATTTTCATTTTGAGTCTACAAAAGACCAAGGTCATGTCAGAAAATAAAATCACATTAATAAAGGGCCGGCCTTCCTGAATAACCAAGGCCATACAAGAATGTAAAATCACCAATGAAAGATCACCTTCTAAAGATTTATATAAGCATGAGAGGAATGATACATTTTTATTTTAAAACCTGAAGAACTAGAAGTAACGGAAAGGTCTAATATCTCTAATGTGTCTGTGTAGCCCCACCCAAAAGAATCTAGGAAATAATTCAATAAGCCCTTGGGGGAGGGAGGTCATTTCATCCGTATGCTTAGGGGATGAAATGGGATATATCTGAGCAACACTTCATGCCTAATAAATATTTGTTGATGTAAAATTTCAGGATTTTCAAATAGTTCTACTGATATCAATTCATCAACTAACCAATCAATGTTTATTAAATACCTATTATGCACAAGATATTGCTCCAGATGCAGGAATATGCTCCAGGAATACAAAGTAGACTAAGGCATGATCCCTGCTCACATGAAGCTTACAATTTAGTTGGGGAAACAAGTCAAATACTTGGTAAAATCTAGCTCATAAAATCAGGAGATCTCAATTTTATCTCATAAAACATTTATTGGGCACATTCTTTGCATAAGTCATTGCTCAGATACACCCTTGTTTCATCCTCTATGCATCCTAGATGAAGTGACATCCCTCTCTCAGAGATTTGTATAGGAATGAACTCATGATTTCATTTTTATAGGAAACTCTCAGAGGCACAGAGTTCCTCTACCAATTCACTTCAATGTCTTCTTGAACTCATAGAGTTGCCTAAGAAATTAAGATGCCAAATTATCTGTCCAATGTTACACAGCCAGTCCAGTTCCAAAGTGAGACTTGAACCCAGTTCTTCTGGACTCTGAAGTCAGCTCTCTACTCACTACTTCACCCTTTCTTTCATAAATCATAAAGCCAGGCAGTACACATGGTAAGTGCCAAGAGAGGGATACATGGAAAAATAACATAGAGCTTTAAAGACAGGAGACATCAGTGAAGAATAGTATATTAAAGGCTACTGGATGTGAAGTCAGAGAACTTGGGCTTGAACCTTATGACTTGTCTTGTTCATAATTGAGGAAAGAAGGAAGGAAGGAAGGAAGGAAGGAAAGAAGGAAGGAAGGAAGATTCATTAAATAAATCCTATGGGTCAAACACTATATCAAATGCTGCAGAAAAAAGACAAGTGAGAAAGTCCCTACCTTCAAGGAGCTCATATTCTGATTTTAAAAAAAAGAAAATATTTCAAGAGGGTTGGAAAAGGGAGAGTTATTGAAGGAGATGTCCTGGAGGTGGTGCAGAAGCCTAGTTCCAGGGAGGTTGAGGCAAAAGCTCACTTATCAGAGCCCAGTGACCTTGGAGAAGAGTCCATGGTTATGGTGGCGTCAAAATGAAAATAATGGCCAGAATGGAGTCAGAATGGTGAGAAGGTCCTGAGGTATTTATTTTTAATGAAAATGAATTTAATTGCTATACAACTGCTAAGAAAGATACAAAGAAGAACAAAGAACCTTCAGTGTTACTGATTTTTCTGACCTAAAGACTTAAGTGACTATTAATAGACCAGAATTGTTATTTGGTAGTTTGTTTGTTCATTTTTTTGTTCTGTGCATTTCTCATGGACCTTGGGCATTATTTAGTCTAAGCTTCCTATTTTACAAATAGATATAATGAGGTGCAGAGAAGCTAAAGGGCTTGCTCAACGTGCCACATAGATCACGTTCATGATGAAGCCAACCTTCTAATTTCTGACTCATTGTGCTGATTTAGGGGAAAACATGGAAGAAGATGGAATCTTCAAAATATTTCCTGGAAAAAATCTAGAACATACTATTAAAGGAATGACTTACAAGTATTTAGAAAGCAAGCTAGTGATCAGCCTCCAGGCTATCATCAAGTACACAGTAGAGTAATGTGTTATCCTTTTTAAAAACAGGATAACTAGAAATTGTGTGTGTGTGTGTGTGTGTGTGTGTGTGTGTGTGTGTGCATGTGTGGGTTCAGAGGCTGCGGGGTGGGCTGGGAGAGATGTTTCTCAGACCTGTGATTTCAGCAATGTAGGAAATTGTGAGTAGGGAAATTCCATCAACGCAGATCAACAGCTGCAGTGAAACTTACAATTTCTAGTACCTACTAGCAATGTTACCCTGGGCAAGTCTCTTAACATCACAGTTCTCTAAACTCTAAGTTATGGAAGAGCTGTTTCTCTGCACTGATGGCTTCTCCATACAGCAGTCCCTTCACAGGTTAAGACACTGACGTATCAAGTGACTTGCCCACAGTCACACAGGTAGCATGTGTCAATTCTCACCTCATTGGGGATTTCAGCAAGGCATTTCATGAAATCACAATGTTGTAAAAAAAAAACAAATTGGTTAAATGAGTATACAAGTAGGCAAATTCAGAACTTGTTGAATAAGCATACCTACAGGATTTATGTCAACCCAGATGTAGGTCTGTAGTGGAGAACTCCAGGGATCTTTCATTGTCATTGGGCTGTTCAACATTTTTATCAGTGACCTTAATGAAAGTATAGTAGACATCCTTGTCAAATTTGCAAATAATACAAATCTAAGAGGATATCTAATACATCAAATGCCAATCAGAATCTAAAAATAAATTTTTTTGTTTTAAAAATTATTTTTTTCTTAATTAGAAAACAAAAAACAAAAACAGATTTTTACATAGATGTAGCAGAACAAAAAAAAATTACATATGAAACTATGAATCTCAATTTCATATTCCCCTTTTAAAAAATATAATATGAATTTCATACTTCACTTTGCAAACTCTCCTGCTTATCTATGCTTACTTCCAAACTTCCTTCTGTTTTCTTCCACGACTTTAAAATGATTTTAATGGTTCTCTTTTTTTTTTTGGTCTTTGTGTCACTATTTTTAGGTATTCCCTTCCAATTTGGGATAGTTCTAATTGCTAAAAAGTAATAATGTTTTCATAGCATAAATGAGATTTCATTGGAAGACATAAGGAGACATAGGAGACACATAGGAAATCTCATTAATTAATTAAATTAAAATAATCTCATTAATATGGAAAACAGTTCCCAATACCTAATGAAAGCTTTTATTCCATATGAAATCGTCATGGCTAAAATTTATGCTAATTAAATAAACTGTTGCTGAAAACTCCATTCATTTCATTTCCTGAAAATATTCATAGTTAATGAGATTTCCTAGGTGTCCAGACTTCAGGGACATGCAATATTGGCATTTGAAAAAAAACAAAACTCTGGAGGTTCTAGCATCCTACAAGCTTGTTCTGAATCACTCTTGTGATGAGCACATAAAAATTAATGTTATTTAGCTTGCATTAATCGAAGCTTACAGCCAATAAGGAGAGATGTGATGAGAAAGTTTCTCGGTACTCTTTCCTGGTCAGGCCTCATTAGAAGTATTTTGTTATATTGGCGGGGGAGAGTGCATATTTTAGGCAGGACATTGTTAAACAAGAGCTAGGGGAAAGCAAGCAGGATACATTCATTCTAAACAAATTAGTTGTCAAGCATTTAGTGAGTACCATCTTCCAGAGATACTATCCTAGGCTTGGGCATTATGAGATCAAAATATGAAACAACTACTACTCTCAAAGAGCTTATATTCTGTTAAAGGACCCAGAAACCATGCTATGTGAATGTAAGAAGACAGAAATAGGATGTCTAGGCTGGTTAATGTATAACTTTTAAGGAGGGTATAATAAAGATTTTAAAGTGTTTAAAGGGTCATCATGGAAGAGAGGGATTGGTCTCAAAAAGTAGAACAAGGAACAAAGGGTGAAGATTGAAGAGATGGAAAGAAAATAAAAACTTGACTTTTCAAGATGTCCAGAAGTGCAATGGATTTTTAGGGAGTATTTAGTGAGTTTCCTTTTATTGTGGGCGTTTATACAAAGTCCGGTTCATCACTTGTTGAAAATGCTTGTTTGGATACAGGTTGTACCAGATGACCTCTGAGGTCCCTTCCAATCCTTAGATATTGAAACTTGTAAACCTTTTGTAAATTCCTTTGTCACAAGAAAATTCCATATTGTCAAGTCACAGGTAACTAGACAACATTTCTCAACTTTTGTCCTCTTTCCTGGCATTAACTTCAAAGATGCTGTACTAGGTTGCCCCTTATAGACAATGCAGTTGGCAGTGGATGTGAAGGGCAGCAGAAGAAAGTGCATGGTGCTTTGATATTACCTGGCAAGTTTTCTTTTATTTTTTTCTACCCTCTTTTTTGAGCAAAGACATTTGGATTTGAACATCTAAAAGCTCTTAAAATATAATTTCAAAGGTGTGTCTGGCTCTCTGAAATGACATCTAACACCCCATTGGAAAACTTTTATTCATGGATGGAAAGTTCATCAGATATGTACATCCACAACAACATCAAAGGCATGGAAAGATATATGATTAAGACAAACAACACACCAAACTCATCCAAGGGACAAAAAAAAGAATGTACAAAATCTAAGCTAGCAGCTGTGCTGCTGCTGACATATGGTCCTTGTAGTTACTGCTTCCATAGAAGGAAGGACTAGCAGTGATCAGCTATGGGGACCAGTCTTGGGAAGACACAATAGAAGCTTCATTCATTGGTCTTAAAACAGAGAAATCTTCTTTAGCTTTTTTTCAAGCTGTACTCTAAGGATATGCCAAAGTACTTTGGGGGATCATGGATACAATTTTGTAATGTCAATCAACACAGCACACTTGAAGACCGCTGCTATGAATAATTAAGGGTCTTATCACAAGGTATAATGAGCACTCTATTCAAAACTAAATCTTGATCCAAGAAACTAAAGTATTCATAATTCATAAGAACATAAAGAGTTATTACCAGGGTGTCCACATGGCCTTAAACAGATACAAAAATATATAATGAAACATAGCATATCCCCCATCTTATACATTCTTTAGGGGGCCAAAATCTTAGAGGAGTGAGAAACCAGCTCCTCCTTGCTCAGGTACTGTTCCAAAATGCTTGTTTATACAATCAGGGGATCCCAGGCCAGGGTCTTCCCTTACCGCAGCAAATCCCCAGGGGTAGCAGAGAACATAATACACTCCACCCCTACATCACAGTAGGTTACAATCCCCTCAATCCAAACACCAGTGAAGTCCTCTTAGGGGTATGTCCTTCTTCCCGTGCTGCCATTGCAAGCTCCTACCTGGCACTCCCAGGTACAGACATGCTGTAATAAACCAAAGAGTCCAAATATTAACACTGCTCCAAACTCCCACTTCCAAATCCTGAGGGGGATCTGGGAGACAAAGCGAACAGGGTGGATCACTGGGGGATATGACACGTCCCCCCTCAAAACATGAATAACTCTACCCCCTGGGTCCCAACCCATCCCAGAGAAATGTGGCAAGAAAGCACTCTCAGTGTTCCTGCCTTGCTGTAAAGCCTCCATCTTGCTTCAGGGCTGAGTCCCCTTCTTGCAGGTCCAGGGACTGGTGGTGCTGATGAGCTTTGGGGTGGCTAGGCAAGCCACCCTCTTCCCCAATGAGGAGCCTTTGTGGAAGCTGGCCAAAAATATTTTCTACATGCCCTACTGGATGATTTATGGGGAAGTGTTTGCAGACCACATAGACCATAATCAAGTTTATGATTCTCATACAACAAAGTCAGGCATTTAACTTCAATCCAGTAATGTCTTTTCCAAGATCATTTGTTTGTTCTCAATAAATGGCTCAAGAGAGGAAAAAAAAAAAAGGCTCCTTCCTGGGTCCACAAGCAGGCAGGTCTTGGTCCATGTCTCACCTCACAGGGAAAGGGACTACTTCATTTCAAGTTCCCCCGTGCTCTTGCCTGAGTTCAGACACAATAGGCTTCAGGGACCCTGCCTCCAACTTCTGTCTCTGGCCTGCACCACCCCAACTCTGGGGCACCTCGTCCTCCCCCAGTCTTACATGGGGAGGGGTCACTCAGACCTGGGCTCTGGGAACAGCGCAGTTTCAAGGCTTCCACCCCTCCAGCATTGTCTGGGGCAAAGCTACTCCACTCAAGCCCAGGCTCTACAAAAAATAACACAACTGGGAAATAAGAGATAACTATCCCACTCTCACTAAACCCCATATTTTCCTTTAGTACTTTATTCTAGTCCAGTGTTCCCATGTTCTCAAAAGAGTTGGTATCAGAGGTCTTCTCTCTCTCTTAGTGGTCTCCTCTCTTTATCAGAGGTCTCCTCTCCAAACCCTGATGAGTGATTCACATTCACAGCTGGGGTCCCCTTGATAACAACTAAAAATCCTTCCATGAGTGAGCCCCAAGGCAATGTCTCACCTCAGAATATACACACACTTTTGACTAATAGGCTCAGAGCCAGAAGGCATCAAAGCCTAAGTGACTCCGTACAGCTGTGAATTCCCAGGGTTCAAAGGTGATTAGTCCTTCAGATATTTACAATTTTGCGTGAGCCTGGGAAACTAAACTCCAAGAAGAAGGAAAAAAACAATAAAAATCCCACCTTGCTTGTGTTCAAAAAGTTTTATAATGATGTTAATTCTCCATGAGTTTTATGATATGCTCCCTACATTAACCCTATAAGGTAGGTGGTAAAATAGTTTATTTGTTTGCTTCTTCATTTGTTTATTCATCTTTCTCTCTTTTTTCTTTTTTTCCTTCTCCAAACTATTTCTTATTGGCATAAGGAACTGCTAATAAAGAAATTACTTTTATTAATGAATATTCGTACCTGCCCTGTAACTTATAGTCTTAAAAAGTTATCTGGTACACTAAGAGATTAAATGACTTGTCACTTAACTGGTCATATAGCCAGTATGTATAAAGAGCAAGTCTTTACCCAGGACTCTCTGACACTAAGACCAGGTGTCTATTCACTACTCCATGATATCTTTGGTATAGGTACCATTGATTGTGATTTATAAGTGAGGAACTCAAAACAAAGAGGTGAAATAATTTTCCCAGGCTCACACAACTAATAAATAACTGAACCAAAATTTGAACTTAGATGTTGACACAACATTTAATTCCCAGTTATGATAACTTTGGTTCTTCAGGATGTAGCCCAAACCTCTCTTCTTATGACCCTGTCCTGCTCTTCAATAAACAACCTGCTCCCAATTACCCACCTTAAATTGCAGCACTTTGCCCAAATTCTGATTAATCATAGACACTTTGCAGTTATGATGAGAAGTCATCTTAGAAGTCACTAACCATGATGTTTATCCATAATAAAGTAATATTCTGAGAGAGGGCTTGTCCTTGTACCTTAATTTTCTTCAACTGTATCTATTCCAATTTTGGTATCAATACTGAAGGTAGAAGGGGATATAGTGCCTTGTTAACCTTTCACCTCCCTATCCCCAGGGCTTTCTCAAGCAGAATGTTTACCTAAGGACAAAATGACCTGCACTTCTTCCTTTCTATACTCTCCACCAGACTAGGCCTGTACTACTGCAGTTTCTTAGCCTGGTCCCCATACTTCTGTTTCTATTGCAAGGAAGGCTTCTGGAGGCCTCAGAAGACATAACATCACCACCTACCATGGGATGGACTTTGAGAGTGGACCTTGAAAAATCTAATCACTTTCCTTGCTCAAAAAGACCTCCTTCCAACCACTGATACTCGGTCTAGACTCATTCTTCAAAGCTTAGCTTATCATTTACCTTTTTATATTCTTCCATCAGAATGATTCTGAATCTTCAACCAACAATGTAAAATTACTTTTCTATGTCAACTGCTAGCTCCCTTACTCCCATCTTCCTCAATTCCATTGCCAAATTTTGTCTTCAAATCCCTTTATATGTACCATTGATATCATCTCCTCCTATGTTGTTTCTGTCCTTCAGTTATTCCATCATGTCAGACTCTTTGTACCCACATGGTCCAAAGCAGACCAGGCCCTTTTATCCTCTCCTATCTCTCAAAGTCTCTCTAAGCTCATTTGTTGCTGCCATCACACTATCTATCCATCTCATCCTCTGTCATCCCCCTTTTCTTTTGATTCAATTTTTCCAAATATTAGGGTCTTTTCCAATTAACCCTGTCTTCTCATTATGTGGACAAAGTATCTAAGCTTTAGCTTCAGTATTTGATCTTCCAGTGAATAGTCTGAATTGATTTTTCAAGTGTTTACTGATTTGATCTCCTTGCTCTTCAAGAGACTCTAAAAAGTCTTCTCAGGTCCCACAATTTGAAAGCATCAGTTCTATGGCACTCAGCTTTCCTCATAGTCCAACTCTCTCTCAGTCATACGTTGTTACTGGAAAAACCGTAGCTTTGACTATATGGCCTTTGTTGGCAAGGTGATATCTATGCTTTTTCATATACTGTCTAGATTTGCCATAGCTTTTCTTCCAAGGAGTAAGCATCTTTTAATTTCATGACTGCAGTTGCCCTTTGCAGTGAACTTTGAGGCCAAGAACATAAAATCTGACACTGCTTCCATTTCTTCTCCCTCTATTTTCCAAGAGGTAATGGGATCAGGTGACAAGATCTTTTTTTTTTTCCATTGGTGTTAAACTTCTCATCCTTCTTAAACTTTCTGTACCATTTGGCACTGTTGATTGCTTTCTCCAGGATGCTAATATTTCTGAAAGTTTTCTTGACACCAGTTTGCTGATTCTTCTCTTGGACTCCCCCTTGTTACTCTCCTTTGATAGTTATTTTCCCTAATTACATGTAAAAAAAATTTAACACTCTTTTTTAAAACTTTGGACTTCCAAATCCTGTCCCTCTCTCTGGCCTCTTGACTCTCCATGAGATGGTAGGCAATTTGATATATTAATCAGGTTGTGAAAGAAAACACTGATCCACCCCTACCCCTCCTATGTCCCTTCACACACAAATAAAGAAAGTAAAAAATAGTATGCTTCAGTCTACATTCAGACTCTATTGTTTCTTTCTCTGGATGTGAAAAGCATTTTTTATCATGAGTTCTTTGAAATTGTCTTGGATCATTGTATTGCTGAGAATGCTCAGCCTTTCACAGTTGTTCATTATACAATATTGCTGTTACTGTGTACAATGTTATTCTAGTTCTGCTCACTTCAGTGTATATCAGTTCATATAAGTCTTTCCACATTTTTCTGAAATCATCCTGTTTGTCATTTCCTTATTTGTTTGTTTTCCACTTTATAGTATTTATTCTAATTACATATAAGGATAGTTTTCAACATTCATTTTTGTAAGATCTTGAATTCCAAAATTTTCTCCCTCCCCTCTTCCCCTCTTGCCTTCCCAAGACAGCAAGCAATCTGCTATAGGTTATACATGTATAATAATGTTAAACATATTTCCACCGTTATCACATTGTGAAAGAAGGATTAGAACAAAAGGGAAAAATTACATTGCTTGTCTTCTCTTATAGTACAATAGTATTCCATTAAAATAATATATCACAACTTGTTCAGCCATTCTCCAATTGATGGACGTTCCCTCAATTTCTAATTCTTTGTCACCACAAAAAGAGCTACTAAAATATTTTTTGTACAGATAGGTCCTTCTCTCCTTCCACCCCTTTTATCTCTTTTAAAAACAGTGGTATTTTTGGATCCTTTTATGATTCATTATCCATTTCACTTCTCTTAACTATGTGAGCATTGGCTCTCTTTCCCTTCTACTCTACCCTCTCTTGTTGAAATCATCAGCTCCCATAGGTACAATAATTATCTCTGCATATGATTCCCAGATCTATATATCCAGACCTAGTTTCTGTGCTGGGCTTCAGTCAAGCATCACTAAACATCTCTTGGACCTGTTGGACTGGATTTCTCATAGATTTCTCAAAATCAACACATTAAAACCATTGGTATCTTTCCCATTATTTTTCCCTTAAAATAACCCAACAAAATAAAAACAAAAACAAACAAAAACCCCCTCCCCTTTCCTACAAAAAACCCATCATCCTCCTTTGTTCTAAACTTCAATGCCATCCTTGAGTCCTCACTTTCACTCCTTCCACATAGCTTATCCTATTGCCAAAATTTCTCATTTCTGTCTTCATGTTATCTCTAATTTATGTCCTCTTTTGTCCAATTACACAGCCACCACGCTCACACCCTTTAGCATCTCTCATATGGACTATTGTAGTACTCTTCTAATTGGTCTACCTGGCTCAAGTCTGCCTTCACTTTAATTTATTCTCTGATCACCTGTCGATATGATTTTCCTAAAGCATATTTACTCCTCTGTCATTCCTCCTTCACAATAAACTACAGTAGCCTCCTATTACCTCCAAGATCAAATATAAAATCCTCTGTTTGTCATTAAAAACTTTTCATAGTCTTCATACTTCATACTTTTCCACTCTTCTTATGCTTTATGAGCCATTGAAACTGACCTTCTTGCTATTCCTTTCACTTGGCATTGTCTCCCTTCTATGTATACTTCCATTTTCTATCCTGAAATGTTTTTCCCCCTCATCTCTACCTCTTAGTTATCCTGAATTCCTTTAAAACTCAGCTCTAATCCAGCCTTCTTCAGGAAAGCTCTCCTAGGTTTCCCACCCACCCACCCCACTGCTGGTGACTTCCTCATCTACTCTGTATATATCTTGTATGCATATAGTTATTTATATTTCTATACCATTATAATGTGACATTTTGATGGCAGATTTTTTTTTTTACTTTCTCTTTATCCCTAGAGTTTAGCAGAGTGCCTGACATATTATTAGGGCATATAAAGTCCCTGTTGATTAACTGACACCTTTCTCCTCTTCCTCATTATTATCATTAAGAAATGATTTCTTATTAAACTTTAGTCACTGAAAGGGCACTGCCTCAGTCAACCTGAGACCTGTTAAAGACCTTAGATTAAAAAGGCCAAGATCCCCCACTGTATCTTGGCCCATCTCCAGTTGTCTTGATACATAACTAACTACTGGACCCAGATGGCTACAAAGGAGAAAGTGAGTATGGTGACTTTGCACAGTCCTCCCTCACTTACATCCAATTCACTTGGATGTCATTCACTTGGCATCACTTCCATGATATCATGGTCCTCTTCAAGAATGAAGGATAAACAGCATGATTATTATTATTCCCCAGGTTGGGAACATTGGGAAAAAGAATCAGAGAAACAATTAGAAAGACAGATAAAAAAAGAAAGGCAGATGAGAGGGAAACAATGAAGGCATGAAAGTTTAGGTCCATAAAAATTAAACTAGGCAAACTAATTTATTGTCTAGAAGAAAGGGAAACAAAATATGTGCCCTAAGGTGAGGAGAAGAACATGACCAGAACTCCCAAATCCCTCTTAGGCCACAGTATAAATGAGGGGTGAGAATCCTACTCTCTGGCCAAAGATATTACCAACTGTTATAGCCCGAAGCTAAGAAAGAAAAATGTGGGACTGACATAACAAAGAGGAAGGAAGAAAAAAAAGAAAAAAACTCTGAACATAACAACCAGGTAGATGACCCATGCCCTAGTATCAAAATCACTGAAAACCAAGTTATCAGTCCACAGAGGGAGAGAGAGAGATTGGCCATTCCTATCTTTTGTCAAATTAACCATTCCAAGTAGTCAAAAAAATCAGGGTTTCATCAGTTTTGTGCCAATATCTTGAGTATATTTTTCGTCTTTTTATTTGGATCTGCCAGTGCCTCCTTTGGAGGCAATAAAATAAAGAATCTTTCCAGAAATCCAATAACCTAATGTTGATCACTAAATCAATAAGCATTTATTTATTAAGGGCCTATTATGCACAAGGCACCACACTAATGACTGAGGATTAAAAAAAAAATTAAACAGCCCTTGCCTTGCTTTTATGTTCCATTGAAGGAAATGTGTAAACATACACACAATACACATATTTACATATAATATATGTACATGAAGATGATAACTCACAGAGAAGGAAAAAATGTATAACTTCTGTGTCAGTGTAAAGGTAGGAAGCATTTTTAAAACCTAATTGAATCAGTCTGACTGAATGATATTAATAGACAATCATAGTGGTTAGCTTACCAGTAGGAGCTCATGCACTGTATAGCATTAGAAAACATACCCCACAATATCCCAGGACTATTCTGAGAGTTCTGAGGGGATCTACTAGCCTGCTCTTGAGACTGGACTTGTCAGTTTCAGTGGGAGCTGGGCTGATCACTTCAGATCATGTGCTATCCTGGTTCACAACTCTTGAGTCAAAGCGAAGTGGAGGACTGCAATTGAACAGTCCTTTAAGGAGCCCAACCACAGGGCTATTGGGAGAAAATTGGGCCCTAGAGGGAGTGGAAAACTTTTCATCTTAAATGAAAAGGTTTGCACTCATTGTTATCACCCCACCCATACAATATACTCCTTTCTTAGTAAGTACTATCAATTTCTTAAACATCTCCTTTCTACTCATCCAGGAACCTTGTCTTTAAAATAAATGTGTTTTTATACCAGCTGACTTTTATATCAGAGACTTTCTCTCTAACAGGATTGTAGATTTAGAGCCATAGTTCAGTTGCCTCATTTTATACATAAGGAACCGGGACCCAGAGAAGTTAAATAACTGTACCAAAGTCATACTTGTGAAAAATATCAAAGATGGAATTCAAACCCAGTTCTTGACTCCAAATCCAGTCCTCTGTCCATTATGCAATTACCTTTAAATGATTTATTTTCTTTAATGCCTAAATGCTAGGGGAGATTATGGGAATATGTGAAATTTTCTTTTTTCCTTCTTTTATCATCAATTTGTGGAGTATTTCAGCTTCTCAACAGGAAGTCCTTGCTTTCTCTAGCAAAAGGAGAAAAACCAATAATAACAACAACAAAACCCCAGAACTCATCTCCCAAGAAGTAAGGTCATACATGTCTCCTTTCATAGATAATAGGCTTTTCCTGAAACAGACTCATCAATGCATAATAGATGAATCTAGAAGGAGCAAAGGAAGCCTCATTTAGAGGCAAAAAGATCCGGGATAACAGCATTTGAAAGAAATGACAACTCAGCAGAAACTCTGGTTCGACTCAATCAAATAAAACCTCTGTACAACACGTTTTATGCCTTTGTGACAGATGAAGTTTCATAAAGTTAATTCACTTTTCTGCTTTCCTTGATTGTGGTATTTTCCTCTCTGCAGTCTAACTCTACTGCACCCCTATATTTCTCCATGACCTAATTTAATAACCTAAAACACAGGAGTGTGGAAACTCAGCATAGTTAAGTTTGCCATAAGTAATATTAAACTTGAAATCAGGAGACCTGGGTTCAAGTACTTTTGCTACTTTATGACTTTGAACAAATCAAATCAACAGGTTTTCTTAAGCACTTAATATGTGCCAGACATTGTCATGTTATCTCTGTTTCTGTATCTCAACTTCCTCAATAGATTTTAAAATGAGTTAGTTTGAAGAGATAATCTTGAAGGTTCCCTCTGACTTTAACATTCCATGTTTAATTTTCTTGGAAACCTTCCAGCGCTGCTATTTCACATCCAAAGTTCCTTTTCAGCTCTTACAATCTATTTATTAGACTTCGTCTAAATGAATATAGTCTATGTTTTAAAGTATCATCCAGTTCTAACCTGTATATGAGTAAAACATAAACGAAAGTTTTATCAGTTGCTTTAACACATGGCATCATTGATTGAATTTTATCTTTTGGGTCTTTAGCCAATAACATTTTTTTAAAGAATGTAGGATGCCTATGTTTTTATATCTGTTGCCTGCCTTGGAATCTTATCCCACATCTTATGGTTGAATGACAATGGGCCCTCCTACTTTCTGTGATACATGAATATTAAGTATTCCCCAGTGGATATTTGTTTTGGACATAATTCCTCATTGAAGTTAAATGGACAAGAACAGGAACATTATTTATAGAATTAGAGTTTCTATGTCTGAGTGACCATACAGTCCAAACCTTACTCAATAACGAACATGCCATTCTACATCATACATCCACAATGTATGTTACAACATCAAACATCCATCTATAACATTCTATACAGAGGCTGAACTATCCTATCTTCGTTGGATTACATATAATGTATTGAGTTCGGTCCTCAGTATCACAACTAATGAAGGACATTGATAATCTGGGGGGCATTTAGAGGATGGTATGCACAATTATGAAATGACTTGAGATCATGCCATATGAGGTTCAGTTGAAGGAATTCATATGTTTACTCTGGAGAAGACATTGGGATGGCATGATATCTGCCTTAAAGAATATGAATGGCTGTCAATTGGAAGAGGGCTTCAATTTGGCCTATGTGACCACAGTCAAAGAGAAGAATTAGGAGATAGGTGTAGAAACTGAAGAGAAACAGTAAAGCTTGATGTCAGGGAGAAAAAAATAGAACAATAGCTGCCTAATCATTTAAGCTATCCAACATAAAATCTACTGCCTTGGGAAGTGGGGAATTTTCCATCAATGGAACTTTTCAAAGTTGGACCATTTCTTAGAAAGTTTGTAGAGGCCATCTCTGTTCAGTTACAGGTTTGACTAGCTGAACTTTTAGATCCCTTCAGATTCCAATGTTGCATGATTCAGCCTGTACTCGAAACATTAGAATTCTTCTAAAATCTTCATGTTCTATGAATTACATAGCATCATGATAATGGCAATGCCAGAAGCATGCAGATATTGAAAAATATGGGATTTTCTGGTAGCTAGTGACTTATTATCATTGAAAGTGCTCCTGAATTTCCCAAGTACAATCCAATGCATTCTCCTCCTATTTGATCCTGAATCTATAGGGTCTGTTCAAGTTATATGTACTGATCTAATAACTCAATGAACTTTTCATCCAACTGCATACTGTAATCTGGGAAGTTTAATTTGAATTGTTTAAATTTAGTTTAGCTTATAAAATTAAACTGGACTATAGCATAAAAAAACTACAGGAGATAGTGATTAATTTAATTATTATTACTTGTTTTATTTGAGAGATTTCTTTCAGTACACAACTTGGAAGCTTAATAACTTGGGACATCAGAAGGGAAGTTGACAGTTGAAAGATTTTCCAATGGAGGAGTCAGGAAGACACGCAGAGGATCATAGATGGACAGAATCAAAGGGGCCTTTGAAACCATATAACCCTCTTATTTTATAGATGTAGAAATTGAGGCCCAGAGAAGTCAATTAATTTGAACAAGGTCAAAAAGTAGCTCAAAAGTGTTAGAACTGAGATTTGAATACAAATTCTCTGATATAAAATTGAGTACTTTTTCTCTGAATGACAGTCATTTTTATCCTTACCAATACATAGGCCACACAACAGCGTTAGGTGTGGTCAAGGTTATAGCTTTATGAAAACTTTCAAAGCTGCCTTTGTAATTCATTCCCTGTTACAGATTTTTCTGTTATTGACACAAATTTACTTTTGTTCACTGCATTCAGTGGGAAGAACATTGGCTTGAAAGTCTGAGGTCCTAGGTTCAAAATATATTATCAATATTTCCTGGGCAATCAATATATTCGGGCAAGCCAGTTATCCCCATCTACAAAATAAGGGGGTTGGACTAAATAGTTTCTGATGGCTCTTCTACCTCTAAAACCTGTGATCCTATCATCCTTTATTCCAAAACTTCCTCTTATTCTTAGCCTGTGTCTGCTAAGGTAACTCTGGTTCACAATTGAAACTAAAACTAATGAGAGAAGAAAGCACATATCTACCTACTCAATCTCTAATCACAAAGGAAGGGCTTGATGTTGCTCCTACTAGAAACTATGAGGTGCATTTTTGAAAGAACGTAAATCCTCATTTATTTTCCGCAATCACCATGGACCAAGATTAAAAAGACAAAGACCACCTCTACTGGTGTATGAGTGGTGGATCTTAATATCAACTGGACAAATCAACTTTGTTCAATCACTCTTCCTTTTTAAGCTAGACAGACTAATTGGGCTATTTCATCTTATCTTAAGTAGTAGAGACATCTGGTGGCCAATTTTGCAAGTCACTTCACTTATTCCTCTGGGATGTTATGGGCATAAGATTAATGTAGCTATTATCCTTAAGCATTCATTTTGCTGTCACTCTGAGAAATGACATTGTTCCAAACTGGAAGTGAGGGGAGTCCACATTCCCTGGTTCTCCACTGTGCAATTCAACAGTCACCAACACTAATGACATAGCTCTGGCTTTGAGTAATTGCATGTGTTATTTTTATATCTCCCTTCCATTTCCCTGGTTAAATACAGCACAGTTGATATTTTGATAGATATGCCATAGTAGCTCATTGGTCCATAGAGTAGGGGGACTAGGGTATAGTACAAAGATATTCAGTAAACACATCAAAGCCAAACAGGCGACAGGGTAATTGTCACAAAATATAGCCTATAAGGTCTCATTGTGAAAGATATGGAGTTGAAATTAAAAATAAAACAAACTAAAATAGCTGAATGCAAAAATTAAGCATAATGTTTTGATAGGCTGAAATATTCAGATCATACATTTTAAAGGGGATATTATTCTTATTATTTAAAAAAAGAAAAATCCACCAGCAAACATTTGCCAGGATACTTGTGAAAAGGAAAATATACTAGAGTAAGAGAAATTATTTTAGAAAGATGGGAAATGAAATTGAATCTGTTTTCTCTGATTCTTTCATGCCCTGAATGACCGTAAATGTAAACTAGGCAAAGCCAGATTTTGTCAATATCTACCCCAAAGGGAGAAACCAAAAAATGTGTTACCTTAGTAAATAAACTGAGAAGAAAATGCCAAAATATGCACATACAGAATATAGAAAGTGTTAGCAAAGTCTATTTTCCCTTCAGAGATAAGGAAGGTCAGGAAAATCCTCTGAATCACAAAAACTCAAAATCTGCCCACATAGTGAAGGGTACTGCTATAGATACGCGACTGAGTGATGAAGATCCTCAACCTTTCTTCCTGAAAACAATATTGCAACTCACTGGGTCTAGGCTTGCCCAAGGGACAAGTCCTTTCTAAAGGTAACAATAATAACAACAATAGTAATTGGTCATTTATATAGTATCTATTATGTGCCAGGCACTGTACTAAGAGCTTTCTAAATATTATGGCATTTGATCTCAAAGCCTGAGAAAGAGATGCTGTTACCCTCATTTTACAGTTGAGGAAATGGAGGCAAATAGAGAGTAAGTGACTTGCCCAAAGTCACCCAGCTTGTAAATATCTAAGGTTAAATTTGAATTCAGGTCCACCTGATTCCAGGCTCATTACTCTATTGAGCACACCCCACAGTTGCTTTAATATGAAGTAATATGTTAGTGTGAAAAAAAATTTTTTAAAAATTAAAAAAGATTTGGGTTTTGGAGTCAGGAAGCCACAGTTTGAGTTCTGCCTCTGCCTCTAATTAGTGTCTGAAATCTAGCCATCTTGCTTCTCTGGGCCTCAGTTTGCTCATCTTTAAAGATTAGGAGTTTTCTTCATGGTATTTCACGTGTAGCATCCTCTTTCCTCAACCAATATTGCAAAGCCTTAGATCCTTCCAAATTGATTGAGAACATAGTCACATTAAATTTATTTGTGATTGATGTCTGGGCCTTCTGCGATTAATTGGGGGTCAGAGGTGAACCCCAAGCTTTTCCCTAAGATATACAATTATATCCTATTATTATGCATGCTCTTTTAGACAGGTACTCTCACTTTCTTCACTCTTCTTCAGAGCTTAACACAATACCTTGTATGTAGTTGGTGTTTAATAGATCCTTGTTTGACCCATTGCTTGATTCGGTTCAATTCAGCAAACATTTATTAAATAATTACTCTGGGCCAAGAATGGTGCTATGCACTGTAGATGCAATGATAAAGACAAAGCAATCCCTCTTCTTTAGGAGTTTATATTCTACTAGATGGGATATACAATTTACATGTATGAATCAATATTAAGTATTGGAGGAGAGTTAGATCATTAACAACCAGGGGAATCAGAGAAGGTTTCATGGAGATGGTGGGTCCCTGAGCCAAGATTTGAAGAAAGGTAAATAATCTGATGAATGGAGTTGACAAGGAAGCAAATTCCAGGCATTGGGGAGCACCTATGTCAAGCCACAGAGCCAAGAGATGGAATGTTCAGGAAACATCTAGCAATCCAGTTTTGGTTGAATACAGGCCACGTTTGCAGGTTAATAATATGAAATATGGCTAGATTGGTAGGTTGGAGTCTACTTATGAAGGGTTTTCAGTGCCTAAGTGAGGAGGTCTTCTTTAAAGAGCCTGGTTTAATTGGCTATAGTCATCCATAGGATCTCCTTTCTAGCTGCTTTATATTCTGGTAATTAGCTGTAGTTGCTGGACATGGTATATTATTCATAGTTTTCCAAATGAAAGTCCAACTTCGGATGCTATGTTGCAATGCCCTGAAATGTATAGCCTGAAATTGATTAGAAATTCTGAGCTTGAATCTACTCACCTGGCACTATATAAACTCACCATTACCTTTCCCCTAGATTACCATTCCAACTGCACACATTAGAGATAAAGTGTTCATGTTGTGATGCCACATGGTCCTAAATGGAAAAGGCAGAGGCACTAGATAAATGACATATATCATGTCACTATAGCTATAGAGCTATGGGAAAGGATTTTGTTTTGAAAAGTTGGCAATGGCACAAACATGTTCAGAGAACAAGTGCTTCTGTTTCCAGAAGTATCAGAATCCTCAGTTCAAATTCACTGAGTAGCTAATCAGAATGCTGTCATGAAATATCTGTCCATTCTTCCAGGGCCAGCTCCATGTAGTTCTTTGAGCCATTCTCTCCTCTGCCCCCAAGTACAGAAGAGATTTGTGTTTCTAGTGATTCTGAGGTTTTGAACTCCGTCCATTTTTAGTTTCTGTCATATCTGACTCTTTGTGACTCCATTTAGGGTTTTCTTGGTGAAGATTCTGGAATAGTTTGCCATTTTCTTCTCCATTTTAGAGATGAATAAACTTTGGCAACTAGGGTTAAGTGACTTGCCCAGGGTCACATAGCTAGTACGTGTCTGAGGCCAGATTTGTTCTCAGGTCTTCCCAACTTGCTCTATCCCCTGTACCACCTAACTGTCCTTGAACTAATTCTATCCAAAATACAGATAGGATTTTGAATTAAAAAACAAAAACAAACAAAACCTACAAAAAACCACAACCAAATAATCTAATCTTACTCATTCTTTTTACAGATCAAGAAAACTAAACTAAGAGAGAATGAGTAATTTATTCAAAGTCATACAATTCGTGAATATCAGACATAGGATTTGAAGCCAGGTCCTCTGAGTCAGATCTGTCAGGCCTAATTTCAGCACATCATCCTGCCCATTGTCAGTTTAATTCAACATATTCACTCATTTATTTATATATAACATTGTTGATCTCTTGTGTTTTCTTCATTATTTTTATTTTTAAATAAACCCTAACAAATCATGCCTTTTACAAGAAACTTTAAAAAAAACAGAAAGGAAAAAAAAAAAGTACTTCAACAAAACTCACCAGCACAAGAACCTAATCTAACAGCAAATGTCATTCCATGCCCATAGGTCCTGTATCTAAAAAGCATAAGCAAGAAATACATTTTTTTCATTTCTTCTCTGTACACAGTGTTCATTTTCTTAATTTTTGTCTTCATTTTATTCTTTTGATTTACATTCAACAAACATTTATTAGGTGCCTAATCTATCAAGGCAATGACTAGATGTGAAGGAAACAAAGATGAAATCTACTTGTTTTTTGTTTTTCATTATCAACCAAATGATGACTTTTATTTACAGTTGCAACTGGAATAAAATCCTGCCTCTAATAATTACTATCTGTGTGATTTTGTATAAGTCACTTAATTTCCAGGGACCTCAGTTTATTCTGTAGAATTATGGAGCTGGGCTAGATGGCTTCCAATATCTACATCTTCTAGCTCTAGAACTATGATATTATGACCCAGTTATGTTCTATTATGCAATATTATGTATTTATTTCATCCTTTTGCTAAATTATTAGCTTCTACAGGGCAGGCACTGGCCTTTTTCATCTCTGAATTTCCAGATTCTAGCACAGTCCTCCATACATAGGAAGTCTTGATTAATATTTGTTCATATTGCTATACTTAAAGGACAAAGAGTTAGAAGGGATCTTAGAAACCATCTAATACAATCTCTTCATTTTAGAGTTGAAGAAATTGAGGACCATGGAAGTTAATTGTCTTCCCCAAGGAAAATGTCAGAGGTAGCATCTGAAGCCAAGATCTTCTTTCTCTAGAGTCAATGTTCTTTCTGCCATAATAAGAGGTTTTTATTTTCTCAAAGTGCTTTTAATATGCCTTCAAAGACACCTTCTCAGGGAGACAATGCAGGGATTAATGTCTCCATTTTACAGAAGAGGAAATTGAGGTTCATAGAGATCAATGGACTTTCCTGAAGTTATATACCTATTTGTTAGAAAAGTGTGGCCTACAACCTGAATCAAAATCACTTTACGCTCTCTTTGGTTCAATGACTATCACATTATCCTTTACCTCTAGCCTTTGTATACTGAGATGAATTGTGGAGAAATGGAGTATTTAATGGAGAAGGAAATATTTTCAGTGATTGCTTTTGAAACTGTGTGAACAATAAGACTTCTGTGGAGATAAAAACAGACTCAAGAAGATAACAATCCAAATTCAATTAGTCTGTTGGTTGTGGTAGAATGTTTATGGGTCTGCCACTGAGTTGATCTCCATCTTCCATCAACTCAATTAGGTCCTTACAATGCCTTAATGAGGTCAGGTTATTTGTTTCAAGTGGATATATTTTATAAGAACATGAAGGAAACATCCTTTCAGTACATCTATATATGCAATACTTCAAAAGAGCAATGGTTTCCACTGACATAACTCATAGTTCCTTTACACTTTAGTAGATGGCCTTTTTCAATATCTCTGTTTGATGATGAAGCCTCATATGGGGCATTTAGTGGAGGAGGCTAAGTCTATACTTTCTTTAAAAGGATGCAACATGTGGCCCCAATGAAAGGTACAGGCAGAACACACTTTTAAGTTTAATGTGTATTATTAACATTTTCTCCATCATTTTTTATTGTCTAATCAGTCAACAAAACAATAAACCAAGGGCTGATTTTTAGAGTTTATCTATTTTCATGAAATAAATGCTTACTCTGAAAATTTAACACCTAGCTTTCTCAAGCTGATATGAGCTGACTCCAGCATATATCTGGGTCCAGGATAAACCATCACATTCATATCAGCAATTTGTAGTAGCAAATTCACACCCAATCAAAATAAAACTGCAAGCAAAATGGATGTTTTTAGTTAAACAATAGGCAAACAAATTCTGCTATGTGGTAATACAAATCATTTTTCCATAAGAAACTATATGAGGAATTCAGAGAAGCATGAAACTACCAATATGAACGGAAGCAAAGGCAAAAAAAGCAGAACCAGGAGAGTAAGACAAACTTACAATATTAACATAAATGAAAACAGCACAAAAAGCCAGCTAAATACCCATTAAATTCAATGGCCAACATTGTTCCCAGAGACCAAGAAATAAAACACATCCCCCATCTTTCACTGTATGTGCATGTATAAAACTATAGATATCCAATGATACATGTACTGATAGTTGAAGGGGTCATTCTTCTTGTTTGTTTTGCATAGCTTTTTCTTTGTTACAAAGCTTGTTTGCTTTGTTACCAAGAAGCCTATGGAAGAAAATAAATTGGGAAATGACTGGTGTTTTAAAAATCCATTTAAAAAAAAAAAGCAAAACAAAACAGATGATGTTTCCAAACTTCCTACTAGGACTACCTATAGAGTTTCTATCATGAAAGGACCAGATTAGATTCAAAGGGACAAATCTTCAGAAATTCTGAAACCAAGTGATCACTTTTATTTACAGTTGCAACTGGATTAAAATCCTGCATCTAATAATTACTTTCTGTGTGATTTTGTATAAGTCAATTTCTAGAGACCTCAGTTTATTCATCTGTAGAAGATGGCTTCCAATATCCATGTCTTCTAGCTCTAGAACTATGATATTATAATGCAGTTACCTGCTATGATGCAAGAAGCAAGAACAGAACAAACACCTATGTGAAAGGGATCACATTCCTTGACCAATGAAGTAGCAAAAGAAGATCAACAGGCTAGCAGGCCAAATGATGACTCATAAATAGATGAAGACTGGATTTTAATTTCTCCACCAAACCTCCTTTTAGCTGAGTGACATGTTAGCATAGGACAACAATGGAGCACTGATGAGCTCTGAGACAACAGCTTCGACTTTAGAGCTAGATTGGCATACAAAATGTTTACCTTCCCCTGGCAAATCAGCATCTAGTTCATGCAGCAGCTCTCATGGCTGAAATATTGTGTCAGGCTGACAAAGCTATAAATGCAGTAACTGCCAAATTTATGGACCAGCAAAGAGGGCCAGTATTCCAATTATCAGTGAACCAAAGAAACCATTTCCAATAAAAAAGATATACTGAAAGGTGGTGGAGGCAGAGAAAGGATGGGGGTGGTGTGATGTTGGGATAAATGGCCTCACAGTTCTGCCCCCTTATGGCTATGTTAAATACAACTGTGCATCATACTGTCGATGTTTCTGTTGACCTTAACAAACAGCAAGGTTTGGGGCAGGCAGCCCAATTTAGCCAGACTTGGAAACATGTTTACCCTGTGCTGTTGTGCCTTAAAGTTTCTAAGTAAAAAGTCTTTCAAAAGGTCCTTTTCATTCCTAGTCTTTATTTCTAGATATAAACACAACTTCTTCAGAATTTGCACCATTGGTTCATCTACCCCAGTTTTATCTCTGAAAATGATAGCAAGGTGTGTGTTTCAGGAGATTAATGGCAGTCACCCCTAGAATTAATCTCAAAAGTCCGAGATGGAATCCCAAATATTCTCTAATGACCCAATGGAGTGCTATCTTAGAATCACAAGTTTGGGGAAGGGACTTAGAGGTCATCAAATCTAACTCTCATTTTTACAAATAAACTGAGACTCAAAGAGGGTGCCCAGGGGCATGGATCTAATAAATGTCTGGGGCAGGAATTGAACTCAGGTCTTCCTCACTTTAAACCCAACACTCTCTCTACTATGCCATCAAGTTGCCTAGGAAACCTTGGGCAACATGGAGTTCAACCCTTTTTTTTATATCTGGGGAAACTGAGGCCATACAAGTGAAATGACTCATCTAAGAATGAATATTGGAGTTAAAGTCAGGGGTCTTGGGTTCAAGTCATAGATCTGTTGTTAACTCTGACTTTTGTGATGGCATTTAACTTCTTCATCAACAAAACAGAGAGATAGTATAAGACCTCTAAGGTCCTTTCTAGCTCAAATATCAATTAATCAAATCAATTAACTGAATAAAATTCTATGAATCTATGAATAATATGTTACTAGATAATGATATAATTAAATTCAATAAATGTTTATTAAGCACTGATGTTTCCAAGGTCTCGTGGTAGGGACTGAGAATGCATCTGAAATTTTTGTATTTATTGATATTTTCTGGATCAAATACTTCTTAGAAATTCCACAAATTTACTACTCTCATATAAAATAAGATCATAGTATCTCATAGATTTAGAGCTCAGAGACTTTAGAAGTCATCTAGTATAGCAGCATTTTTTTTCAGATGAGGAAACTGAGGTTCCAAGAGGGTAAATGACTTATATAAGGTCATAAAAAAATAAAGGGGCAAAGCTAGAATACAAACCCAGGTCTTCTGGCTCCAAATTAAGCACTATTTCCCTGAAACTGGGCTGCCCCCATTAATTTAATTTGTCTCTTAATTTTTTGTACTAAAATTTTCTATTTGGGTTTCAAGGGAGGAATCTGAGATTTGAAGAATAAGTCCATATTTTATTATCAATATTATTTGAAATTTTATAGGCTTTTAGGACATCTTCTCTCAGACCATTCATCTCTAAGTTTATTTCTAACAGTAAGGAGAATTGTACAGCTTCCTCAAAAACTACCTTTGCTATGAAGGTTTTAGGCTATCTCCTCAAAGAAACATCCCTTCACTTAGGCAGTCACCATGGAGACTGTCTTGTTAGACATGTCCCCCTGGCAGGTGTCCAAGCCAAGCTAGACAAGAGGGGTAAAGCAAATTCTCCAACATTTTGCCTTTTAACAAAGTGAGTTGCATGACAGCTATGACAATTTGGTGAATTGCAAAATCCTTTCTAACACAAATAGTCTTTTCATGATGTGCGTAGTGATTAATTACAGGGCACTGGAGTCAGAGAACCAGGGTTCAAATCTCAAATCTGATGGTTATTGCCTAACTTTGGACAGGTCATTTGACCTCCTTTGGCCTTGAGAGCCTTATCTATAAAATGAAGCACTTGGACTAAACGTTCTCTGAGCTCTAGACATAGGATCTCACACATGCTGCAAAGTAACCAAAGGTCATTGGAAAGGAATGGAAAGGAAATCGTAGGCTAGTAGCCATAACTGGTCATGAATTATACTAAACAAGTAGCATAAAGGATGAACTCACAGATACACCAAACTCTTATTTTTCTTCCTCTTTTTTTCTTTAGAATAATATGAGATATTTTTTGGAAGCAATTGGAAGACAGATAAAATAGGAAATGTAGGTGATGTAAAAGGAAAAGATATCAATAAATATTTAGTGTATAAAAAATCCTCTGGGTATCCCACATATTTATAGCATCAGAGCTAAAGCTTAGTGCAGGTCATACGGCCACATAAGCAAGGGATGTTGGGTATGTGCCACACTGGCATGTGTGCAATGTTAAGCAAATTGGTGGCTCTGACTGCCTCAAGTCTGTCCCCATTCCAATCCATCCTTCTTTCAGCCACTATTTTTTTAATGTAGAATTGACCATATAACCTTTCCCACCCCACTCCAACACTCCCACACACACTCAATAAATTCTATTTTCCTCCAGTATTAAACACCAAATTTTCTGATATGCAAAGCCCATCTTCTCCTTTCCCAATCCCTCTTAATTCTAGTGCCTTCCTTCCCTTATTTACTTCACCTTTCTCCTTTGTGTCGTTTGTTTGTGTATATATTTCTTTCTGATTGTCGTCTCCCCTGTTATATTATAAGCTTCCTGAAGGCAGGGACTATCTTTGGCCTCTCTTGTATCTCCAGCACTTAGCACATTGCCTGGCACATAGTAATTATCCAATAAATATTTATTGACTCACCGAAACTAGAGAAAGATCCCCAGTCTGTTGAGTATTTCCCTCACGGGAGATTTACAGGAGGACATGGACCAGAGTCATAAAAGATGAGAAGGCATGCATGGGTTGTAATCTACACTATTAGAGGAGTTCATGTCCCTCAAAGCATCAAACTGAAAAAAGAAATCCATACCCTTAGCTCATTCTCAGCTGCAAATGAGAAAAGCAGCTGTACTTTCTTATCAGAACTATCTCCTGAAGCTGCTGTGATGAAAGTGCTTTTTGAGGCTGGAAGTATTCCATGTATGCAATATTATAATCATTATCATCATCATAATAAGCAAATATGAATATCTAATTCTGGCCAGCACCATATGAAGGATTCCTGAGAAAGAATATTTTCTGAGACAGATAAAAACAGGCTCAAGCCCATGGAATAAATAGAACAAACCAGTATATGGGCATTTACATTTAAATACTATTCTGGAGGAACACATAGTCTTTGGATTATGTCATGTGGGAACAAAAGCTAGCATTTCATGGGACTATATAGTCAAAAAGCTCTTTTCTCATAATGATTCTGTGGGATAGG
>CM053581.1:200091889-200114833 GCA_028627135.1 Pseudochirops cupreus
ATACCTATTAGATTGGCTAATAGGACAGAAAAGGACAATTACAAATATTGGAGGATATGTAGGGAAAACAACACATTAATGCACCATTGGTGGAGTTGTGAACTGATTCAACCATTTTGGAGAGCAATTTGGAACTTTGCCCTAGCAATACCAAAATGTTTATATCCCAAAAAATATAATATACAAAAAGGAAAAAGACCTATCTGTATAAAAACATTTCTGGTAGCTCTTTTCTGGTAGTAAAGAATTGGAAATTGAGTAAATGCCCATCAATTGTGAAATGGCTGAACAAATTATGGTGGATTATTATTATGGAGTATTATTGTGCTTTATGAAATGATGAGCAGGATACTCTCAGAAAAACCTGGAAAAAGTTGCAGAAGCTGATGCAAAGTGACATGCTCTGTGTACAAAGTAACAGCAATATTATAAGATAGTCAGCTGTGAGTGACAGCTAGTCTTAGCAATACAATGATCCAAGAAAACTCTGAAGAGATTTTGATGAAAAATACTATCCATCCCTAGATAAAGAATTGATGATATCTGAATACAAATTGAAGCATATTTTTTAACTTTATTTTTCTTGAGGTTTTTATATGTTTTCTTTCTTTCACTTTATGACTAATATGAATAAACATATATATATATATATACATATATATATATATATATATATATATATATATATATATATTTCCTGACTATACATGTATAACATATCAAATTGCTTGCCTTTTCAAGGAGAGGTGTGGGGTGCTAGGAAGGAAGAGAATTTGGAACTCCAAGTTTTAAAAATTAATGCTAATTTTTTTCCATGTAATTGAGGAAAATAAAATACTGAGCAAAGAAATGATCATCACTGTCATGGAAGATGGATTGTGAAATGTCCAACTGAAAGGAGGAAAATTTTTCATGAGGAACTTTTCCAAATGCTTATATCTGTGTGGTGGAATTCCCACTCACTTTTTATACAACATAGTGCCAATTTCATAAAGCTCAAAAATCTCACATGGTTCTATGAATGAGACTAATGACCATACAAAATAGATTGGTGTCACAAATACACTTAAGAAAAGCCAAAATGATAACTGAATGACCAGCCTACTGGATTAGGATGTGTGTGGAGGGGGTTGGGTAGGGGTGGGGGATGGGGGTGTCCTGGAATAGGCACCCCCGATTAACAGCGAGTTGGTCTAAGAACTGATTGGAAGAAAGGGACCTGAGTTTTATTTGAATTTTAATGTTTTCAATGATCCAATTCGCTCCACATATTAATATGTTTTTACTCACATATATTTTAAACACATTCTTAAACCTGGCAATATTGTTATTCTTCTTAAAACATCATAACTTCTAATTAGTCAAAGCTCCAAGTCACCCAAAGGAGAATAGAGAGACTCGTGATAGATATGAGGAAATTGCATTTCATTTCTAAGAAAAATCTGTGATTGAAACATGGACTATGAAAAAACATAAATGAAATAAGGAGTTGGAACAGGAGGTTTGCCCATTATAGGGAAAAAGCAAAGGAAAAGCATGGGCAGTTAAGGGTTAAGCCGGTATTTATGAAATATTAAAATAACGATAATGAAGGGCCTCTATCTCATTGGGCAGAATCTCTTTGGAGGATTTATGGAAGAATGTAGACAAGAAGTTTACAGAATGACAAGGCATGGAAGGGTTGAAATCTACACTAGTGGAATAAATATTCAAATCAATGAAATCACAGATCCCTTGTAGTCTTAAAATATAGATGATTGTTTAAAAAGACTTATTTTTATGACCCTCCATAAACTGGCCCCATCTTTCCTATCTAAACTTATGATCATTCTTCCAGAGGTATCTCATGTTAAAATTTATAAGATGTGTCAGCCTCTGCATAAATTATATTGAGTTGTAAAAGAGTCAAATATTAAAAGATGACTTCAAGCGGTTGGAAATATGAAACACAAAGGAATGGGTTATTGTTGGTGGAATTTCAGATTGTACCAACAGACAGTGAGGCTATCCTCTACCCTTTCTTGGTTAGGTATTTAACCACATTGCACATGCGAAGATCTCACCTCGATGGAAAAGAAAAAGGAAACAAAAGAGATTCTTCATAATCACATTTGCCCAATCAAAAGTACCAAACTTAACTTTTGAAAACTGAATCAAATCTTTTATTTTTCCTTTCAGCTAAGCCTCATGTTTATATGATTCCTAATATAGAAGACTAATTTTTTTTAAAAAATCCATTTAATGAAAAGTAAATTTCTAGACTAAAATGATAACATATTATCATTAGTGAATTTTTTTGTTTTTTTTCTAGGTTACAAAACCCCATAATTTATGGAGAAGTTGAAACATTTACAGAATTATAACTTTTCTCATTGTATAGATGCAGTATAAGTGGGGACAGGTCTGTAGAAGATCAATAATGCAACCTGAAATCCTTGCCTAGTGCTTCTACAGAAGTTGGCAACCTTTCAAAAATGATGTTACAGGGTTCTAACCCTTATTGCATCTGGTGTTCAAGGTCAAGAGAAGAAAGGAGGAGGGAGATGTATTGTTTCTACCCTGCCTTCTGACTGTGTCTTTCAAAGAGGGAAAGGAAGTAGGATAGAATGATGTTATAAATAATACACAATGCAATAAACAGAGGTGACTATTACAGAGTTGGATTAGCCCTGAAATTATTTTTCTAGTATGATCATAGCCAAAGAAATCCTAGATCTCATGAACCAGGCTGCATATTTTAGATAGCATCATTACCTCCTTATGGGAATCGCCTATTTTGTTCTCTCCCTTGCTCCCTCTCTCTCTCTTTCTCTCTCTCTCTCTCACTCTCTCTCTCTCTCTTTCTCTCCATGTATATACATACATACATACATACATACATACATACATACATACATATCTGGGACAAGAGTACATTGTGAAACTCATAGGAAACTCAACCCAGTTTCTTTCTTATGCCAAAGTATTTCTCTATGGGCTTTTAAAGGAAATCAGTAGCTTGTTCCAGCCATGTGAAATGGAGTATAAGGGGCATGCCATACCTGGAGCAAACATCTCTGTGCCCATCTGGTTAAATGGCCCACTTCATACATAGTTTGTCTTTTTGGTAATTAAGAAAAAAGACAGTCCTTTTTCTGGGAGAGGTTGTTTGCATTTCCTTATAAATGAGCTGTTTCTGCTCTAAAACTGGAGAGAAGCCAATACCAGCAGGTAGCATGCTCTGCACAGTCTGCATTTATGTCACTTTGGTGAATGCTGTGAAATCACCCCCTGCACACAAACAGCAATTGGGCAGACTGGTTTTCTTTTCTGTAGTGTTGAAAAATAAAGTACATTGTGTTTGCTATTGGAATAGGGAAACCATTACAGGAGTGCTCTAGACAAATTCCTTAGACTTCAGCAAAAATACTATGGAACTTGCCCATGAGCATTGAATTGGAGACAATTAGAGCTGGAAGAGTGCTTGATGATGATGATGATTATGATAGCTAACTATTATGTAATGCTTTAAGGCTTGCAAAGTGTCTGCTGTATAGGGGCATTTCATCCTTGGAGGTCACTAATACAACTCTCCCCACCACCACCCACATCATCCACTTATTTAAAAAGTAGTCATTTGAGGTCCAGTGAGGGAACATCACTAGATGACTTCTCCAAGGTCACAGAGCTAGTTAATATCAGAACTGACATAAAACTGAAATCCTTTGATTTCCAAGGTCTTTCCTTGGAATTCTACTGCATATATACATACCCACATTATATGTATGTATGTGTAGTCTACATATGTGTGTGTGTGTGTGTGTGTGTGTAGATAGATACCTAGTGCCTATCTTGGCTCTAGCTAGCTAGCTGAGAACCCATTTCAGGTCAAGCCTGAAAATAGATTTAGGAATCAAATTCAGGAGGATTTACTCCAAACTTATTACTTACTTTAGTAACCTTCTAAAGAAGCATGGAATGAGATACAGCTCAGTGAATGAATAAATGATGAAATAAATGTATGAAAAAAGTATTTAAATACTTACTGTAATTCAAATACAGAACTAAGCACAGTGAATAATAATATGGAATCATAAACAATTTTTTTCTTTCAAGGAGCTTAGATTCTGAAGAGAGTGGAGTAAAAGCAGGAGTTTTCTTGAGCTGATGGCCCAACCACCTTCAATACCTGTAAAAATGACCCTAAACAAATTTTAGAGCTACAGAACCCACAAAATGACAAAGTGAAACAAATATTCCATGGAAGGCAACCTAGCATGCCAAAAGGAAGGGTTTATCACACTGGGCTGGAAGAGGAGCACAGTCCCTTGTGGGCTATACCAGAACAGACCAATGGCACAGATTGGCCAGAGAAGATGTCAGGGGACTGAATCACTGGCATCTGTGTGGGTTTCCGGACTTCTCAACCCATAAATGCCAAAGAGAAAGTAAAAGGTCAGTGGGGAAACTCTGTTGGACCTGGGTGAAAGAAGAACATGGTCTGGCCCCTCTCCCCAGGGGGGCAGACATGGTGGCAGGTGCACTGTAGCAGCAATGGAAACAGTGGCAGCAGCTGTTTCTGGAACTCAAGGTCCACAAATAGTGGGAAGACCAAACAGATGACCAGAGGGCAATTGCAGGAATCTCTTTGTTGGTGCTGAGACAGAATTATCTTGCTTTGCCCTACTTGGATCTGGCCTGCAGTCTTGGATGACAGTCCTGGGGTGAGGAGTGCTAGCATGGCAGACCTTATTGAGGCTGTGGAGAGGCAGTCCTCCTCACAGTTCTGGGGCAGGTGCCTAGAAGAAGCTTTGACAATAGCTGCACAAAACCCCAGAAATTTGGGACACAGTACTCTACTCTGGAAGCAGAGTTCTACTGTGGCAAAGAGCTCAAAAGTAAAGTAATTGGCTGTCAAGATGAGCAAACAGAGGAAAAGAAATCAGACTATAAAAACATTCTTTGGGGACAAAAAAGATCAAAACATAGAACCAGAAGAAGACGACAAAGTCAGAACTCCTGCTTCAAAAGCCTCCAAGAAAAATTTGAATTAGTCACAGGCCATGGAGGAGCTCAAGATGAATTTTGAAAATAAACTAAGAGAGGTAGAGGAAAAATTTGGGAGATAAATGAGAATGATGCAAGAAAATCATGAAAAATGAGTCAACAGCTTGCTAAAGGAGACTCAAAAAATACTGAAGAAAATAACACCTTAAAACCAGACTAACTCAAATGGCAAAAGAGGTCCAAAAAGTCAATGAGGAGAAGAATGCCTTAAAAAGCAGAATTGGCTGGATGGAAAAGGAAGTTCAAAAGCTCATTGAAAAAAATAATTCCTTCAAAATTAGATTGAAACAAATGAAAGCTAATGACTTTATGAGAAACCAAGGTATAAAACAGATCCAAAAGAATGAAAAAAAGAAGACAATGTGAAATATCTCATTGGAAAAATCACTGTCCTGGAAAATAGATCCAGGAGAGATAATTTAAAAAATTATTGGACTACCTGAAAGCCATCATCAAAAAAGAGCCTAGAAATAATCTTTCAATAAATTATCAAGGAAAATTGCCCTAATATTCTAGAACCAGAGGGTAAAAGAGAAATGGAAAGAATTCACTGATCACCTCTTGAAAAAGATTCCCCAAACAAAACTCCTAGGAATATTATAACCAAATTCCAGAGTTCACAGGTCAAGGAGGAAATACTGCAAGCAATCAGGAAGAAACAATTTAAGTACTGTGGAGATACAATCAGGATAACACAAAACCTAGCAGCTTCTACATTAAGGGATCGAAGGCCTTGGAATACGATATTCCAGAGGTCATAGGAGCTAGGATTAAAACCAAGAATCACCTACCCAGCAAAACTAAGTATAATACTTCAGGGGAAAATATGTGCATTCAATGAAATAGAAAACATCCAAGTATTCTTGATGAAAACATCAGAATTGAACAGAAAATTTGACTTTCAAATACAAGAAGCAAGAGAAACATGAAAAGTTAAACAGGAGAGAGAAATCATAAGGAACTTATTAAAGTTGAACTTTTTACATTCTTACATGGAAAGATGATATTTGTGACTCATGACACTTTTCTCAGTATTGGGAATATATGCATATGTGTGTATGTATATATGCATATATGTATAGGTGGGTGTATGTGTGTATATAAGAAGGTTAGATTCTAATATAAAAGAGTGGTTTCTAGGGAAGGGTACTTTGGTTTGGAAAATGACTGTGATGGTGAGGGGAGAGATGGAGTAGATTAGCATATTCTTTCCTGAACCAATAGCAATATTGATTTGATTATGATTTTACAGCAGGAGGAACCTGTCCTGTGGTGAGGGTTGAAGTAAAGAAGCTAGGGAGAAGAAAGGGGTAAAGTGGGGAGTAAAATGTGGTATGATAGAGTCCTGTCTGAAATAGTGTACCAGTTAAGGCATTCACCTTAAGGGGCTGGGGGGATGGGAAGGACAGGGTAGTTCTAGGACTGATAGCAATAAAGCCTCTTGTACATGATCTCTATTCTGGACCATACAATGAAGAAGGAAAACTGAACTTGAATCCCACAGAGCTGAGTTAGTGCTGCTATTCACCACCTATGTGATCTTGGGCCAGTTACTAAACATCCCTGCATCTTAGTTTCCTTATTTGTAAAATGAGGAGATTTGACTGGATGAACACTAAGGTTTCAGCTATCAATTTCTAATTTTAGACATTTAATCCTATTAATAATCCTATTTTGTGATAGAGGACTGGAGAAGAAATAAGACTACTTGGGTCTAAGTGCAGGCTAATACTCTGCTACATCTTATTTTCTACATATGTAAAATTGAGTTCTTTCAACAGTAAGTCTAGGTTTCACTGGTGCTTGGAAAGGAGTACATAGTGAAGAAACTTTACCCAGAAAAAAGAGAGGTGGTCAATACATATTTGGACCATAGTATTGCAAACCAAGAATTAGTAGGGACCTTAAAAGTAATTTAGACCTAATCTCTTATTTTATGAATGAGAAAACTTGGGTCCAGAAAGGTTAAATGCTGAATGAATGTAGGACAAATTTCATGCTTTAAAGTAACCAAATATAGGACTAAATTTTTCATAAGAGACTTCATCTCAGAATAACACACGTTTAAGTGTTTTAACAAATAGAATAGCCAATAGTGACAAAATCCTAAGAAAAGGAGTGTTTCATCATGAATACCATTTCTGAGTGGTTCCTATACCTTAAACATCATAGGGACAGAGAGTGTGAGTGAACCATGATTTCATTTGTTGAAGAAGTTCCTAGTGGGGAACTTCCTCTGGCACTTTCTCTGTAAAATCAAGTTTCAAATACTTACCTGAAGCACTGAGAAATTCACTGATTTGCTGAAGATCCCATAGTCAGTTTGTGTCAAGATTTGCACACAGTTATTGGTTTTTAGGCCAGTTTTTCATCCACTAAACCCCACAGACTCTCCATGTGACATACTATTTAGTCTTTTTATAAGCTGCAACCTAGTGTACTAGAAACTTTTGTTCAAATGCCAACTCTCCACCTATTAGCTTTGTAACTCTAGGTAAATTGTTTATCCCTTTGAGACTCATTTTCTTAATCTATTAAATATCAATAGTATTATTTGTATTACCTACCTCATAAAGCTATTCATTCATTTAACAAGTACTTATTAAATACCTTGTATGTGTCAGGCACTATGATAGCCCTGGAGGTAGGAAAACAAAAATAAAATATCCTCTGACTTTTAGAAATTTGCATTCTATTAGTGTAAACCATATGTATAGTACATAGGTAAGTAAATACACTATACACACACACACACACACACACACACACACACAAAGTAATTTGGGGAGTGGTAATTGCTAATAACTGGGAAGATTAAGGTCATCCTTATTTAGGATGTGACATTTAAGCTGAGCCTTGTAGTAAGCTAGACATTCTAAGATAGGAAGATAAATAATTTATTAAGTGCTTACTGTATGCCAGGCACTTTGCCGGGGGATAAAAATAAGAATCAAATAAGATAATACATACCCTTGAGGATATCATAATCTAATGGTACAGCTGGGAAGAATGAGAAAGGAGTCACCAATAAGGAGAGCAAAGCTTTAGGACAGTCATGTATGGAGGGTGGCAATGCAGTAGGTGAGGATGAGGAGGAGTCTAGAGACAGAGTACAGCAATGAATGTACAAAGAGATAATCAGCTGGGAATCTCCCTAAAATGGAGAATGCAATAAGAAATGAGTGCTTGTGGGATAGCCCATACAGAGGTACAGAGGCAAGAGATGGAATAGTTTAAATGGAACAGCAAGTAAATGAGTCTGGCTGGAATATAGAGTGTGTGAAGCCTGGAAAAGTTGCCTGTATTAGAAAGTGAAGGGCTTTAAATACCAAAGTATATAATTAGAGAATATGGATTAGAAAAAGAAGTGGCTTTGGACAGAGAGACTAGTTAGGACGCCATTGTAAGAAGCCAAACAAAAGATGATAAGAACCTGAACCATCATGGTTTCCATGTGAGTGGAAAGAAGGGGACAGAACCTGCAGAAATAGATTTTCTAGAAGTAGAATGACAAATTCTGGAAACTGGTTGTACAAGGGAGGTGATAGAAGGGGAAGATAACTCCTAAGTTGCAAAGCTGGATGATTAAAGGGATGTTGATACTCCTAATAGAAATAGGGAAGTAAGGAAGAAGGCAGGATTGGGATTAACAATGCTTAGTATTATGTTGTACTTGAGATAGCTACTGTATATCCAGGATGAGATGTAGTATTGATAGTTGATAAAGGACTGGAGCTCAGGGAAAACTATTTGTGGTTATATCAATCTCAGAATCATCTGCATTGAGATGATCATTGAACCCATGGAAAGTGATGAGATCGTGAAGACAAAGAATAGGGAGAAAGAAGAGAATTCTAGACAAAGACTTGGTTTGCTTGGTTTACATTTATAAAGACTGTCATGCAAAATAACTCTACCAAGTAGACTGAGGAGTGACTAGAGAAGTATGAAGAGAATCAAGGTGGCTCGTGAGGGTGTCAAGGGAATGACCAGGGAGTAGGGAGTAAAATGAAACATGGAAAAAAAGGCTCTAAGTAGGATGTTTTTTTTCATTTGGAACAAAAACTATTGAAACGTTGAACAGAGTGGGGTTGGGAAAGGATGTTTGAGTCGACAATTTTACAATGTCTGTTTGTTTATCAGAATGTGTGGCTTCTGTTCCTGTGGGAGACAGGTAGGGGATAGGTGACTATAATGTTTCCTAATAGATACTTGCCACAGTTATGGGATGCTGAAGCTATCAATATGAGCCTAAATGAAATAGCAAGGGTCATGCTATAGGATACAGGTCATTAGAAGACAATGCAGCATGGGGATGATTTTCCCAGATTGAACTGAGGAGGAAGAGTACTCCCCATCCTGATATCAGTACTTCTGAAAAAGAAATTGAGGAGGTGAGAGGAAGGACGTGAGAGCGGAAGTGAGGTGGATAGTAGCTTAAGGTAGTTGAGAAATTGGCCAAAGACTAGGAAATAAAGTGAGGTCTACCTAAAATAGTGGACCAAATGAGACTGTTAGCAATTGGGGTAGGGAATGGGGGAGAGGGAAAAAAGAGAATAGGATAAACATTTTGGACATGAAAAAGTTAAAATTTACAAGGCATGGTCTCTAGTCCAGTTGACTTTGCAACTGACTGTCTGTGATACTGTTGAGAAGATATTCTATGTTCTTTCTCTTCCCCCTCAATTTCCTCCTGTATAGCAAATTGCCTCAATCATTTACCTATTGTGTTCCAGAGTGACTATTACCATTGGTCAATCTTCTCTGGGATCTTAAATGTTTTCTGTGCTCAAGAGGAATGGATCCAAGAAGCTAATTGTATATGTGCTTTTAAAAAGAAGTATTTATCTAGAAATAGACCATTGTGGATAAAAGCTTGACACTGAATCTTTAACTTCACAGATGAACTTCATAGAGCTTTTTAGAACATAAGAATAAAACTTTTTCTACGAATGAGTTCGTTTAATGAAGGGGGCAAAAAAAAAAAAAAAGATCAAAACACAGAGTTCCTAACAGAAAATGTAGGAAGGTAGAATTGTGACCTTTTTGTCAGGAGAAGTTTAACTTTTGTAAAAGAATTCTTCAAACATGAAGTGCTAGCAAATGGGGACATGTTAAGTAAACACATTAGAGAAACTGACTGAAAGTGATGAAGAGGGATATAGTCAAGAGTACTCAGAAATGTTCAGATGCTTCATAGTCTTCCTTCAATTGGTAGGTTAGAAGAGTCTTCTGTTGCCCAATGTTGGAACTATAAATTATGTTTAAAGTTACAAATCTATTCAAGTTAAATTAGAGCATAGTCATATAGTAAAAGGTATGCTAGATTTGGAATCAGAGGACCTAACTTTAAATTTTGCCTCTTGTAAATACTACCTATGATGGATAATTTCACTGAATTTCTAGGCCTCATTTTTCTTATCTATAATATGCTCTATGTCTTTGAGTTTTGCTTTTTTATACCTTTCAATTCCAAATTATCACCAGTATGCAGGGATACATCATAAACCTTATGGAACACTGTTGGCAAAAATAAAAGGCATTTTATTACAGACAGCAGATAAAGGTTTCTGTATTGGTGAATCAGGAAAGATATTTCCTATCTAGAATTCATTACTATTAAGAATGACTGGACTGGGTTGATATTCAAATCAATTGGATGATTCATGATATCCAAGGATCAGTAAGAACCTTCCCCTGAGCACATATACAATAATATAGCACCATCATTGTGGCATCTTGGAGCTTCAATAGACCTGTAAATTTAGCATGAAAAATGACAAAAGGAGAAAAAAAAAGACATTTCACACTATGTACGTGAACCAGGAAACATGACTATTATAAATTCACTGAGTGGAGAGGAAGAGTCCAAGCAAAAGTCTTTGATAACTGGTTCCAGAATAACAAAGATAATGTAGAGATGAGGGAGGCTTGAAGGTACATTTTGAGTTTAAGATTCAGATGGAATGGTTGTTCAGAAGGGGTACATGTGGGTGGTGGTTGTTAAACAAGAGAAAAATGAAATCAGTATTCTCCCTGGGGGAAAAACAACCTTATACATTTATTGGTCTGTTCTTAACAAGGGAAAGGGAAAGATTAATATGACCTTAGGGAACAAGGAGAAGAAAGGAAAACCTGTTTCATTATTTTAGGTCTTTTATTTTTCAATTTGTCTATGCTATCGACAGAAAACATGAGAGACATGATTAGAAGTTACCTTAGCCTGATTATGCTACTTATTTTTCTAGACAGTTTAGAGACTGCTGGGCAATTTTTGGCGCATTTTTAATTTTCCCCTTTCTCTTCCAACAAATCCAGTTCCATGACAATTGATGCACCTTGTCTTAAGTATCTACATTTTTGTTCCTTTTTTTCTCCAAAAAAAAATCAAGAGTTTAATATCTGGAAAGTTAACTCAGGAACTGCAGCTATAACTCAGGGGGTACTTACTGTATTTTTATAGTTCTGTAATTCACTACCCCTGGGAACAACCAACGCAAGTTCTTCCTGCACTTTCAAGTATAATGGGATATAATGTTTGCATTACCATTGGTAATTTGAAAGGGGAAAAAAAAGGAGATTTGAAGAAACACTAAAAGTTGGTTTAACATACTAGAAAAATAATTAAATTATTATGACTATACTTCATACACATTTATAGAAATTTCTGTTGAATTGTAAATGGATTTTAAAGAGAGGTCCTTTACTAGCTTTTCTTGTCTACCTAAGGAAATCAGTTATGTTGGATAAGTTATGGTCCATAAAATAATAATTAAGGTAAACTCTTAATTTAGAGCTCATATTGATCTGAGTCACAATGGTTTAAAGAGTCAGTCTTTTAATCGTGAGCATGAAATCAATAATCATAGTAACTCACTTGCCAGAATTTGATTAGGGTCAGAGAATAATCTGGATACTGGTTATTTTTTCATTTATGGCGCTGAAATAAGAAACACAAATTGACTCATCATGAAATTTAAAGATCTCAGAAGAATGCTCTAAACATGTTTTCTAACTGTGGTGATGGACCGTGAATAAGGAAACCTAATTTCTAATTCAGCTCCTGCCAAAAACTTTAACCTCAAGCAACTGATGTCATTTTTTTGAATTTCTATTGTAACAGATGATGAAATGATATCTAAAAGACCTTTCTAACTCTAACAACCCTTAGTAAACTCTGTATAGGTATATAATTAGTATACACACATATGTATGGGTATACCTCTAAATATATGTACACATATATACATGTGTACATATATCCATAAAATGAATATTAATGTATAATACATCAATAAACATTTATTGAATGTCTATTATGTGTCAGGAATTGTACTAAGTGCTAATGATACAAATTAAAAAAAAAAACACAGACCCTATCTTTAAGGTATTCTCAAGGAAACAACAAGTTCTATGAACATGGGAGGGGAAGGGCTTGTCACTCCCTCTTAACACATTCCTTTTGGGACAGAGGAAGAAATAGGAGTTCCCAGTGCTAATGCTACCCCTCTAAATAAATAGAAACTCTTGAAAAGAAAGGAAAAAGAAAAACAGAAACTAAGAGAATAATTTAAACATGAAAAACAAATGGGCATAAGGAGTCACAGGATCCATGGAAGAAAAGGAATAGGTTTTTGGAGGCAAGAGAGGGGAAAGGTATTCTCTGGTCTTCACATAGGGTTTGGGACCTAGTATCCAAGGCTCACATTTTGAGCTTGAAGTGACATAGTTCTCTGTAGATCTACCAATGGAGTTTGGCCATGTCCAGTTCTGTGAAGCTGGAGGGTGGAGATAGGGCCACATAATGGCAATACTTCAATATGAAAATCCCACAGTCACTGTCATTATTTTGTTTGGCCACATTTATCTCAAAGTAATCTAATAAAAGAAAGCAATAAACAGAGGGAAATCGAAAAGTGGATGGAGAGGGAGGGAAGGAGCAAGATGAAGAAGTCTAAAGAAAAGAAGACAGGGAGAAAAAAATGAAAAAACTCTCATTAAGAATATCTAGGCACAGCAAAGATGGTGGCTTAGAAGCAGAAAATCTCTGTGAGGTCCCCCCATAACCACCTCATATACCTATAAAATATGACTCAAAACAAATTTTAGAGCTACAGAACCCACAAAATGACAGAGAGAAACAAATCTCTGGCTGAAGACAGCCTGGCAGGCTGACAGGAAGGGTTCATCATAGTGTGCTGGGAACATAACCCAGCCCCACATGAGCCCGCGGTTTAGCACCGGGGTGGCCCCAACAAGTAGCAGCTAGAGCAGATTTTGGGAGAGTAGATCATCAACAGCTGTGGTGGTTTTCAGCAATGCCAAACACAAAGTAAAAGATCAGTGGAACTCTGTTGGAACTGGGGGGAGGGGAAATAGAATGTCTTCTAGCCTCTGTCTCTGGAGCAAGAAACAGTGGAGGCACCAAGGCCACGCAGCCACCTCCACATAGCTGCTTCAGAGCTCATGGCCTGCAGATTGTAAGAGGGCAAAGTGACCATTCAGAGTGGCAATCACTCTTGCTTTAGCCTTCCTGAATGTGGATCACAGACTTGGGTGGTGGTCCTGGGGTATGTGGCCAGTGAGCCAGAGGTGATGGGGTCTGTAGAGATGGTGCCCTTCTAATAGTTCCAGCAGCTGTGAAAACTCCAGCAATTTGGGACAAAGCTCTCTCCTCTGGAAGCAGAGTTCTACTATGACAAAGAGCTCAAGAGTCAAGTAATTGACTGGCAACATGAGCAGGCAAAGGAAGCAAAGTAAGTACAGCAATCAAACATTAGATTCCTTTTTTGGGGACAAAAAAGATCAAAGCATGGAATAGGAGGAAGATGACACAGTCAGAACTCTGGCACCAAAAGTTTCCAAGAAAAATATGAATTGGTTACAGGACATGGAGGAGCTCAAGAAGGATTTTGAAAATCAAGTAAGAAAAGTGGAGGAAAAATTGGGAAGAGAAATGAGAATGATGCAAGAAAATCATGAAAAGAGAATCAACAACCTGACTGAAGAAAATGACACCTTAAAAAATAGATTAACTCAGATGGCAAAAGAGGCCCAAAAAGCCAATGAGGAGAAGAATGCCTTAAAAAGCCAAATTTTCCAGAGGGAAAAAGAATTTCAAAAGCTCACTGAAGAGAATAATTCCTTCAGAATTAGGTTGGAGCAAATGGAAATTAATGACTTTATGAGAAATCAAGACACTATTAAACAGACCCAAACAAATAAAAAAATAGAAGGCAATGTGAAATATCTCCTAGAAAAAAAACCATTGACCTGGAACATAGATCCAGGAGAGATAATTTAAAAATTATTGGACTACCTCAAAGCCATGATCAAAAAAATAACCTAGAAATCATCCTTCAAGAAATTCTCAAGGAAAACTGCCCTGATATTTTAGAACCAGAGGGCAAAATAGAACTTGAAAGAATTCACCAAACACCTCTTGAAAAAGATCCAAAAAGAAAACTCTGAGGAATGTTATAGCCAGGTTCAAAAGTTCCCAGATCAAGAATAAAATATTACAAGCAGCCAAGAAGAAACAATTCAAATTCTGGGGAAACACAATCAGGATAACACAGGATCTAGCAGCTTGTACATTAATGGATTAAAGGGCTTGGAATATGATATTCCAGAAGTCAAAGGAGATAGAATTAAAACCAGGAATCACTTACCCAGCAAAATGAGTATAATGTTTGAGGGGAAAATATGGCCATTCAACAAGGCAAAGGACTTTCAAGCGTTCTTGATGAAAAAACCAGAGTTGAAAGAAAATTTGACATTCAAATATAAGAAGCAAGAGAAGCATGAGAAGGTAAACAGGGAGAAGAAATCATAAGGAACTTATCAAAGTTGAACTATTTACATGCCTACATGGAAAAACAATAATTATAACCTATGAAACTTTTCTCAGTATGAGGACAGTTGAAGGGAATATAAATGTATTTTTATGTATACATGCATATATATGTCTACATAGGAGGGTATATGTGCATATGAATACATATGTGAGTGTGTGTATATACATATATATATATGTGTGTGTGTGTGTATGTGTGTGTGCATTTGTGTGTGTGTGTGTGTGTGTGTATGTGTGTATGTGTACAGGTATACATACACAGAGCGCACAGGATCAATTGAATAGGAAGGGATGATATTTAAAAGGCAAAATTGAGAGGTAAGAGAGGAATATAATGAGAAGAGATGGGGAGAGACAGAATGGCATAAATTATCTCGTATAGGAGAGGCAAGAGATAACTGTTAAAATGGAGGGGAAGAACAGAAAGGCAAAAGGGAATTGGTCAATGTTACTCTCATTGAATTTGACTTAGGGAGGGAATGATATACACACTAAATTTGATATCTTGCCCTAGAGTATAGTAGGAGGGAAGGGGATGAGATGGGGAATGATGGAGGGGAGGGCAGGTTGGGGGAGAGGGTAGTTAGAAGCACACACTTTTGTAAAAGGACAGGGTCAAAGTAGAGAATAGAACAAGTGGGGGGGAGATAGCATGGAGGGAAATATAGTCAGTCTTTCACAATATATCCATTATTGTAATGTTTTGTGTAACTACACATGTACAACCTATATTGAATCACTTATCTTCCCAGTAATGGTGGGCAATGAGGGAGGAAGGGAAAGAATCTGGAATTCAAAGTTTAAAATCAAATATTTAAAAATATATTATTATTATTATTATCATTATCATTATCATTATTATTTACATGCAACTGGGAAGTAAGATATACAGGCACTGGAGTATGGAGATCCAGCTTGCCCTACTGGAAAGTCAGAGGAAGGATGGGGGAGGATATAGGAGAGAGCAGATTAGGGGAGGGAATATATAGTGGGATCACTGTTTTGGGGGTGGTGGGTAGGGGAAAGACGGGAAGAAAATTTGTAACTCCAAATCTTGTAGAAATGAATCATGCAAACTAAAAATAAACATTAAATTTAATTTACAAAAAAAAGAATATCTAATATTTATACTCCCTTTCTCCCTAATCTGGTACTACAATTTCAGATTTTTCTGAGATTCAAAATCACTCCAAATAAATCTACCTATTTAATAGGGGGGAAAAGTAAATGCATGAAGAATGTCTATTATCCAAACTATGATGAATACTTAGATTGACATCTCATAGAGTTCATGCATCTGGACTATATGTTGCATAGACTCAGTCTATGGACAATGAGCTAGACAAATAAGAGAAGACAAGCCAATTACACAGTTCTTTTAATGATCCTAAATTTCTCTCTGAAAGATAGATTAATTTTTTAGCCAACAGTATTCCTCTGGTGATGGGAGACCTAGAATAGAGGGGAAGAAAGGGAGGGAATAGCCATTTATATAGTGCCTTCTTTGTTCCAGGCACTGTACTAAGTGCTTCACAAACATTATCTCATTCAACCTTCATAAAAAACATGTGAGGTGGGTGATGTTATCCCCTTTTTACAGTTGAAAAAACTGAGGCAAAAATAATCTATGTGACTTGTCCAGGGTTACACAGCTAATAAGTGTCTGAGAAGGGCTATGAACTCAGATCTTCCTGACTCCAGGCACAGGGCACTATCCACTACACCATCTAATTTCCTAATTAGTGCAGTTTTTAAAGAGTTAAAGTTGAGGGTTATGAAAAAATAAGTGCTAACAAGCTGTTAAATAGAACAAATGAGAATTCATACAGGAAAATGACTCAATAAATTAATGAGCAAGCCTTTAGGGTCTCATAACAGAGGATAAGGTAAAGACCTGTAGATGGGAAGGAGAATTCTAAGGATTTAGTCAGCTCTGAGTATCTTTGGCTCCTCATAATTGAATACGGGGGAGTGGTCAAGGATTATGTTAATGTCTAACCATCCTAACTTGATTGAAAATAATTCTTAAATAAAGATGTTGGAGGAGAAGGAAAGAGATCAAAATCTAGTATTTGTTGAACTAACAACAAAGTAGCCAGATCAGCTCAGACCCCATGCTTTAGTCTCTAAGATCCAAAGTCTCCTCTGTTACTATGCCATAGGATTTCTTCCATATCTTTCTTTGGCAGTTTGGTGAGGTGGAAAAGTAGGTAGAGTCTCAGGAGTAGCATAAAGCTATGAAAACTAATTTTTATTTGTTTTAGATTATAGCTTGAGCCCAAGGGACTCTAAAATCACAACATCTTGGCTTTCTGAAGACAGAAATTATCTTCATTTATTTGGCTCCTTGATGCAGCAGAGACAAAGGCCTAAACCTTTTATATGGGCTGTTGGAAGAGAGGTGGAAGGATGAGAAGCAGTATGAGGAGGAAAGAGAAGGAGACAACCCTGATTCACTAAGACTTTTTATTTAGTAAAAAATAAAAAATCTTGTTCAACATTAACCTTTGACTTAACTATTTTGAAAGGGGAAAAACATAAAATAGTAGGTTACTTTAATATAACATTTTTCAGTGATTCACTTTTGAGTGTTAAATGTGCTAGACAATTTTCAAGTTCAAGAGGGTGAAAGAAAAGAATTTGGTATTGTAAGAAAGTTTTCAGAATAATTTTACGGTGATTGTGAACTACTTGTGACACAAAAGATACTTTTATTTAGTTAAAAAAAACAGTATACCTTCTATTTCAAAAATGTGACTTTTCTTCTCTCTAAAAAAAGAGAAATTAACATCCCCACTATTCCCTATTATGCTTGAGCATATCCACAGTTTTTTAAAAAGTCTTTGAATTTCCTTTCCTTTTCCCTTTTCTTTTTTAAATAGTGAGTTCAAACAACTACTCTATTAAGGATGATAGGCTCATTCACAAGACCTTGATGTTAAAGAGGCCATAACCATAAGTTTAAATCTTGTATTAATCTTGTTCTATTCTATGGGCGCAGATTGAATCCATAGTCTAGTCCCTGACTGCCATTATGCAAGTACATTCCACTGGTCACCAGAAGACCCAAAGAAATAGGGTTGTTCAGTGCAACTCATCCACACTATTTGAATCTATCTATTTATATCTATAGCTACATTTATCTATTTACATATACATATGGTTTGTAGTTGCGTGACCTTGGGCAAGTCATTTAACCTCCATTTACCTCAGTTTCATCAATTCTAAAATGGAGAACAATAAGTTCACTTACCTCTCAGGATTGTTGAGAGGATAAAATGAGATAATGAGGTAAAGTACTTAGCACAGTACCTGGCACCTAGAAAGTAAGCACTTAATGAATGCTTATTTCCTTCCTTCCAGCTCTGAATCTGTCATCTTATAAACTCATTGAACTTATTCTATAACTTTACAAGTATTTTGTATAGCATATGCTTGTTTCAAAGTCCACATTTTAGACTTCTCTCTGTGTTGTTCCTCTCTCTGTTTATACTGATCATGACCCATCTTTGCCTTAATATATGGTTCCCTTATTTGCCATGGTCAAAAACAGAAATAAAAATCATAACTTGAATCCAAGCCTTTGATGTTAAACATCTCTTGACTTAGTTTTGCTGGGTCTTAAGGGGTAGACATATTGTACATTATGAGGCTGGGACCCAAGCCATTTCAGCTTGATGATACCTGTCAGCATTTGTAATTTACTAGAATAACCATCAATAACCCAAGACCATGTCAGTGACAAAGGCAAGGGATCACAGGAGAACTTGGGTAGAGAATAAAGCATCAGTTTCTATCATTTACAAAAAAGAGACTATTATAAAGGGAAATAGAGAGTAATTGTACACAATTTATAGATGAAAAATATGTATCATAATTTACAATTTGCACTGTGAAACAGCAACATGCCATTTTTCCAGGAATTAGATACAAAACAACCTCCAATAATACCATGAGCTAAGAGGTAGGTGAAAAATGTATCTGAGTCAAATAATGGCAAAAAAGAGCCCTTTTCACAAAACTGGGTGAAATTTTCCTTTTTGGTGGAAGCATGTCAAGATACACAAACCATACCTAGACAGTTATGTACAAAATATAGCAGCAAATTAGAAGCATCAGGAAACCATGATGAGAGGTGGCAGGACTATTTAGAAACAGACAGAACTATGAAAATATACTATAATAGTCTGGGGCTATGTGATATAGGGGCAAACAGTCTTACCTGTCTCTATAACTCTTGTTGGGTATCAATACAGGCTAGCCTGGTACAACAACTGGTATGTAGATGCTCTGTCATCAGATACTGAGTCATCAAGAAAAGGTTAGCTACACTAGAGAAAAAGGAGAAAATATCTAACACATTTACACATACAAAAAAGATTTACATCAAAAATAGTCAAAAGAAAAAAATAATTTTAGTGTGTAAAGTAGGTAAGATTTACTTCTCAAGTACCTCTTATTCCCTAATCATCACAAATAAATGAGGTATGACTAGTTAGAGTAGCATAGTAGATAGCCAACCCTGGAGTGAACAAAACCTGGGCTTAAGTCCTATGTTGGACACATAGTGTCTAGGTGACTTTGAGAAGTCACTAAACTTCTTAGTTCCCCAGGCAACTCCCCAAGTCTTAAGTTTTAGAGAAGGTACTGACTTGCTTGATAGAGGGATTTTATTCATCTAAAAGTTCCTCAGTTGAATGAAATTACAAGGGAAGTTGCTGTCTTTATCCCTATAATATAAAGCAGTGATTCCCAAGCTATGTAGCAGCAAGAGGTCTCCAAATCTGCATATGAACCAAATGTCATCATTTTTCATCTTTATTTCAGTCCAAAAAAATTTATAGCATGACTCATTATAAAAAATAAGCAAACATAAAAATGTATCTTATATACATACATAAATACATACATATATATGTGAATGTGTGTGTTGCCATTTTTAAAGGCATGTGGATGTTATGATCAATGAAGAACAAATTAATTTAAAATTATTACAAAATTCATTGTGTTATTTTTTTCTACATTTAAGCTTTAATTATAGATACTAATAATACAAGTGCTATCATGTGGTAATATCTTTGAATTTTTTCACTAAAAAAATCCTTATCTCAAAAAAAGTTGGGAACTATTGGCCTATAGAATTATGGGATAATCAAATCCTTGATCCTAGACATGCAACATGAACTCCACTGGAAATTTTTTTACCAAAAATTTATTTTACCTAATCAGCTAGCACAGATAAACTGATAGGCCTGTAGGGTTTAACTCTGTCCTGCTGCTAATGCTGACTAACTCTCTGCTGCCAGGTATCATGCTGGCAGACTTAAATCAATTCCTAATTGTCAAAAATTCATGAGGCTCTTACATATGTGGCTTTTTGATTAAGCAGTATACTACTGAAGAAGAAAAAAAAAACAACTTGGATGTCTATGGCTATAAGTATTATAGTTCTATATTTTTCACATTAAAATACATAATGTAAGTTCTAGTTAATGATAATTTAATACATATTACATCTTCTGGGTTTACTCTTCCAACTCACCCTGGATTAGCAAGTTAGTTTCTCTAGTAGGAAATAACTAATATTCTCCCTCGAGTTCTAGGGGAAACTTTGAGGGGTTGGGATTTTTTTTTTTGCAGTGTTCTTCAAAGACACTGCTTCATTTTATTACTGAGCCAGTAACCTCAATTAGCTCTTTAAAAGGGATAATTACCAAGGGAATGACATAAGAATTTGTCATTCAATTGTGTCTTATTCTTCATGACGCCATGGAGCTGTCCACAGGGTTTTCTTGGCAAAGATATTGGAGTGGTTTGCCATTTCCTTCTCCACTGTGTTCCATTTTACATACGTGGAACTCTAATAGGTAGGGGTTAAGTGACTTGCCCAGGGTCACATAGCTAGTAAGTGTCTGAGTCTGCATTTGAACTCAGATCTTCATGACTCCAAACACAGTGCTCTATCCACTGCACCACCTAGCTATTAGTGCAAAATATTTCACTCCCCAAATCAAGGCACACTCTATCACATATACACAGAGTTCAGGGGAAGAGTACACTTAATGGTACAAGCATAATGGTAATCAGGCATATGGGTGGAGACCATGTATGGTGAAAAGTAAGCACAATACTTGGTCACTGGAAATTGTTTCTTGACTCCATAGTCAACATTCTTTTCTAGTTCAGGGGTCATACACTTTGAAATAGCATCTTCTCTCAGGTCACTTCTACTTTAACTTTCCATGTCTGTTTGACTTTCTCTCTGCTTTTGACTCCCATTTTTGGTCCCATCTTTCCAATGTCATGGTTAATAGAAGAGGATGAGGAAAAAATATTCTTTTCTTTCCTAAGAGCAATTCCATCTTAAGAGCTGGACTCGACTGGCATGGGCACCCAAAAGTCCAAGCTGGAGGTGGCGCAAGAGCCCCAGTCCAACCCCTCCTCACAAATGGAAGGCCAGATTTCTTATGACGATTACCCAATGGTCTTCCTGCTACACTATGAGAATTTCCACTCAGGATTCCTCCTCATGAGAGGGTCTTCCACCTAGACTACAACAATGAACTGACCCAGTTTCTATCTCGGACCATCACACTGAACAAGCCCCTGAGAGTCCATTTGGGATTTAACATCCATGGGGGAAAGGCCACCCAGCTGGATATCTTCATCCTCAAGGGCATTTCTGATTCAGATGCCCATTGGGCAGAACTATAGGAAGGAGGCAGGGTCCTAGTGAATGAAGTGGATTTCCAAGATATTGAGCACAGCAAGGCTGTGGAGATTGTGAAGATGGCCCAAGTGATCAGCATGTAGGTCTGATTCTTTCCCTACAATTGCCATTGCCAGAAGGAGAGGTCTGTGCGCTAGAAGATGCACTCTTCCTCTGAATGTAGAATCTACGTGAGATATCTGAGTAACTTAGGAAGCACCTGGGAAACCCCGTGCTGACCCAGTCCTCAGCCTGCACTGCCCCAAATACACTGTACTTTTCCTCATTTTCTGGGTGGGCTTGAGACCTAGTAAAGGCAAGGGAACTATTCTAGGGGGAATCCTCTTCCTCTGTGCCAGTATTTATCTGAGCCAGGGAGTCCAATGGAAACCTCATCTTTCCCTCCCCAAAGCCCTACCCCTACCTCATCTAGTTAAGTAAAAGGAAAATATGAAAAAAAAAAAAGAGTTTGACTCAACTGTAAACCTTAACTCAAGAAATGAAATCTTCCTCTGCTAGTCTAGGTACTTATCAACAGAACTCACAAATGAATCAAATGAAATTTTATGCAAAACCTCTGTGAGGTGAATGGTTTTTCTCAGCTAATAATGATTTTTCTTTCCCTTGAGGAAAAAAAAATCTCACCTTGTAATAAGGTCACAGAATGTAAATTTTCATATTTGTCCATTTAAAACATCATGTATCCATTGATTGATTGATTGCAGTAGGAGAGGAGCCCTACTCTTACAAAAGTAACATGAAGTCTGTCAGCATTAGAATAGTAAATTACTCAATAAATATTTCAGCACCTACTATGTTCCAGGTACTGTGTTAAGCCCTGTAAATATTACCTTTTCAAGTGGAAACACCACCTTGCTCCCATTTTTTGAATAAAGAAAATAAAGATCACTATATTGTATTTTTAAAATTCTCTGTCTAGTGCACTAGAGGGATTGGAGTTTTTTTTTTCTTCTTCCCCCAGAAAGTTGAAGTAGGATCAATGTGTTGAAATTGCAAAGAGGCAGATTTAGGCTTGATTTAAGGGAAAATGTCCTATTGGTTCTCCAAGTATGGAAAGAGCCTCCTTGGGAGATAAAGGGAGATAAACCTCACTGGACGTTTTCAAGCCAAAGCCTTTCAAGGCATATTATAGGAGAAGAGCCCTTCTCAGGTATAGGTTTGATGGGTACTAGTGTAATAGTAATCTGTTTAGCAGGATACTTAGCACTTAGTAGTGCTAAGTGCTAAGTGTGGAAGGTGCAAACTCTGTCCCACTGTTGAGAAGGTATGAACTCCCCTGTTGATGTGGAAGAAGGGGATTGGCTGAGGTGTG
>CM053581.1:200115333-200132244 GCA_028627135.1 Pseudochirops cupreus
CTGGGAATCTGTCACTCTCTGTCTCCCAATGGGTTCTGTCACTCTTAAATCCGCTCAAATTTACTTTTGAGTTCCCAAGGACGAAATTCTTGGGGAGCTTGGAGAAGTCACTGCTTACTCTCCGCCATCTTAGCTCCGCCTCCCTATCTTTGGAGAATATGTAAAAAAATGTTCTCTTTTAATAAAAGAGGAAATGCAAAATGATTCATTTAATATTCATGCTGTTATTTTTGTTCTCAGAAGGGAACTTTACATTGAAATATATGGTGGAAGAAGAAAATTATTTATGGATTAACACCAGGTTAAATACCATAGGGAGAATGAAAAAAAGGTAAAATGTAGAGAGGAAAATAGCTCTTGAGACACATGGAAGCTTACAGAAGACAAAATTCAAAGAAAGAGTAAATTAGACCTTAGGAGAAAACTGAATGGAATTAGAAAGGAGTATAACTTTTGCTCAGATGCACAGGGCACTTTCACAAAAAATGTATTAGGGCATTAAAAACCTGTAAAGCCAAGCATCAGCAGCTTTCCAGAGGACTGCTGCTGTGAACATCTTTCAAGGATCTGACTACATAGCATAGTGAATTCTCCATGTATTGAGTAACAAATTAAGGCAAAACATTCACAGAAAATCAAAATACAGTATTCACCACATCACAGCTCAACAACTTAACACTAAATTGGCAATGTAGTTTTCACCAAAGTGTTCACATAGTTTTAAACAAAGTACATTCATTTAGTAACTCAATCATTTAGTAAGGCCTCAATTCATCACAAAGAACAAAGGTTAAAGTTCTCTTTTAAACAAGATGCATGCATTCAGTCAATCACAAAGTCCACCCCTAGGTCATACAGTCTTAATCTCTTCAGTCAAAAAATCTTCCTTCTTAAATAAAGTACATTCATTTAGTCAATCACAAAGTACAAAGGTAAAAAGTTTTCAACCCCTAGGTCACAACTAAAGTACAATATCATCAGTCACCACCAAGCATCCTCTCAACGGGCATTGGAAAGCACAAAGGCCTTCCACCCCTAGGTCACAACTAGGTTACGATGTCATCAGTCAGCATTAAGTACCCAAGGACAAATCTTTTCATCTTGACCTGAGGCAGATTCTCAGCTTCCATAGTTCTGATTTCCAGAGTTTCTGTTCCTGAGAAGACAAAGCTTAACAAAGCGGCAGTAACATTAATGCACATTGCTGGCATCCTCATCAATTCACTTTCTGCCTGTGAAATCAACCTAGACCCAACAACGAGGTCTGAGGCCTCTATCAACAAACAAATCTGACAAAGTAACATAAAAACAGACAGACAAAGTACTGGCACCACATTCATGCCTCCTCAGTTTTTGGCAGCTCTGGCTGGCCCCTAGAAGTCCTGGGCAGCTCCAGCTGGCCCTCAGAAATCCTGAACATTTCTAGCTGGCCCTCAGAAGTCCTTGGCAGCCCCAGCTGGCTGTTCTCTCTCTCAGCAATTCTGGCTCCTGGCAGTTCTCTCTCTCTCAGCATTCTTGTTTCTGGCAGTTCTTTCCCTCTCTCTGTGTGTGTCTCTCTCTCTGTGTCTCTCTCTCTGTCTGTCTCTCTCTCTGTCTGTCTCTCTGTCTCTCTCTCTCTCTCTCTCTCTGTCTCTCCCTCTCTCTCTCCAGCAGTAGTTGCTCTGCCTCCATGATGCTGCTCCCAGAAGGTCTGGCCTCTCTCGACTTGTGCTTTTCCCTGTACATGGCACCAGTTTCTCCCTGTTGAGTCCCCTCTCATCACATCAACAAGTCCATCCCACTGTGAGATTCACAAGCTCTGGCTCTTAACACTTAACCTTAAACCAAGTGCTAAGTACCTCTTAGCCTGCCAATACAAGGGGATCTTCAAATTACATTACCATTACAAAACCTCACATCTAAATGTTGAAAAGCAGAAGTATTAAATGCACCCTTTTCAAACCACAATAAAACAAAAATTACATGCCTTAAAGAGTTATGAAAAAAATTAATTAATAACTACTTGAAAACTAAATAATTTAATATTAAAGAATGAGTGGATCAAAGAACAAGTCATACAAGTGATCATTTCACTAAAGAAAATGGGAACAATTATACAACATTCTGAAATGTGTAGGATGCAAACAAAGTAATACTTGAGGGAAAATTTGTATCTCTAAATGCATACATCAATAAAAGAATAGAACAAAGAATTGGACATGCAACTGAAAGGAATGCAACAAAAAATAACCAATTAAAACCCCCCAATTAAACACAAAAATGGAAATCCTGAAAATCAGAGAGACTGATAAAATTGAAAGCAAGAAAAAAAAACTACTGAACTAATAATAAAGCTAGGAGCTGATTTCATGGGGAGAAATAATTTGATTAAAACAACAAAAGAAGAAAGCCAAGTTAATAGTATTAAAAACAAAAAGGATTAATGCACTACCACTGGAAATGGAATTAAAGCAATTATTAGGAGTTATTTTTCTTAATTATATGCCAATAAAACTAGTGATGTAAGTGAAATAGATGAATACTAACAAAAATATAAACTGCTCTGATTAACAGAAAAGGAAATAGAATACTTAGAATAGAATACTATCTTAAGAAAAGAAATTTAACAAGCCATCAATGAACTCCCTAAGGAAAAAAAAATCCCCAGAACCATGTAGATTTGCAAATGAATTCTACCAAAACCCTTAAGAAATATTAATTGAAAAGCTATAAGAACTGTTTTACAAATAAGTTAAAAATAGAAATCCTAACAAATTACTTTTATTATACAAATATGGTTTTAATACCTAAACAGGGAAGGCAAAAACAGAGAAATAAAATTAGAAAGCAATTTCCTTAATGAGTTTCAATGAAAAATAAAAAAGAAATACTAGCAATGTATTAGAGATGTAATACATTATTATCAGGTAGGATTTATATTAGGAATCCAGTGTTGGTTCAATATTAGAAAAACCATACATATAATTAACTGTATCAATAAAAAAGTAAAAATCTGATGCAGAAAAAGTTTTTGACAAAATACAGCAGTCATTCCTATTAAAAACATTAGAAAGTATAGGAATAAATGTTATTTTTCATTAAAATGGTAAGTAGTATCTATCTAAAACAAAGGGCAGCCATTATTTGTAATGGGTATATACTTGAAACCATCCCAATAAGATCAGAGGTTAATCAAGGATGTCTATTGTCACTAATATTACCCAATATTGTACTAGAAATGCTGGCTATAGCAATGACAAGGGGAAAGAAGTTCAAAGAATAAAAGAAGGCAACGAGGAAACAAAACTATCACTTTTTTCAGATATGATGATATTCTTAGAAAATCCTAGAGAATCAAATTTTAAAAAACTATTTGAAACAATTACCAACTTCAGCTATAAGTACATAAACATATGAATATTATATATTTAAGTATATTTATATAAATTATATGAAGTTTTATTTACAAAATAATATAAATATATAAAATTTATAAATGACTAACTTCAGATACAAAGCAAACCCAGAAAGATCATCAGCATTTCTATTACCAACAAAATTTAGCAAGAAGTAATAGGAGGAGAAATTGCATTTAAAATAACTGCAGATAATATAAAATATTTGGAAGTCTACCTGCAAGGATAAACTCATGGATTATATGAACACAATTATGAAACCACTTTTCACACAAAGGCAGACATAAACAATTGGAGGAATATTAATTGCTCATGGTTTACTTGAGCCAATATAATAAAAATGGTTATTCTGCTTGAGTTTATTTGCTTATTCAGTGACATACCATTCAAACTACCAAATAATTATCATATACAGCTAGAAAAAGAAAAATTATAAAATTCATCTTAAAAAAAAGGTCAAGATATTCAGGAAATGATTTTTAAAAATAAAAAATTTAAAGGAAAGCAGACTAGCAGTTCTAGATTTCAACCATGTTACCAAGTGATAATCATTGGAAAAATCTCGCACAGGCTAATAAATAAAATGGTACATCAGTGGAATAGATTATACACACAATAAACAGTAGTAAATAACCTTAGTAACTGTTTGATAAACCCAAAGATCCAAGATTGGGAGGAAGGTTAAAAAATCACCATTTGACAAAAATTGCTGTGAAAATTGGAAAGCAGTTTGATGGAAACTAGCCATAGACACAAAAATCTCACACTGCATTCCAATATAAGGTCAAAATGGATAAATGATTTAGACGTAAAAGTAGTTATCATAAGTAAATTAGGGGAGCATGGAAAAATGTACTTGAAAGTTCTATGGATAAGGGAGAACTTTATGATCAAACAAGGGACAGGAAAGATTATAGGAAGTAAAATAGGTAATTTTGATTACATGAAATTAAAAAGCATTGTGCAAAAGCACACATAAAACTAATGCAGTCAAAATTAAATGTTAATCAGGAGATTGGAAAAAAAAGTTATAGCAAGTTTCTGTGATAAAGGCTTAATTTCTCAAATATTTAGGAAAATGAGTCAAATTTATAAAAATAAGAACCATTCCTCAGTTGATGAATGGTCAAAGGAAATGAATGGGCCATTTACATAAGAAAAAACCAAAGCTATCTTTCATATCTCATAAAAAGAAAACAACAAACTACATCACTATTAATTAGAAAAATGAAAATTAAAACAACTCTGAGGTAACCCCTCATACCTATCAGATTGATTTACATGAGATAAAAAGAAAATAACAAATGCTGGAGGGGATGTAGAAAAATGGGGACATTAATGCACTGTTGGTGGAGTTGTGAACTAGTCCTAATATTCTGGAGAATAATTTAAAACTATATGCAAAGATCTATGAAACTGCATACCCTTTGACCCCAAAAATACCAGGATGAGGTATGTATTCCAAAGGTATAAAAAAAGGCGGGCGGGGGGGAGGAATGACCTGTTTGTACAATAATATGTCTAACTTCTCTGTTGGTGATGGCAAAGAATTGGAAATCAAAGAGATGCCTATCATTTGGGTAATGGCTAAACAATCTGTGGTACATGATTGTGATAGAATACTATTGTGCTATAACAAATAGTAAGCAGGATGGCTTCAGAAAAACCTGGGAAGACTTATATGAATTCATGCAAAGTAAAGTGAACAGAACCAGGAAAAAATTGTGTACAGCAACAGCAATATTTTAACAATAATCAGCTATGAAATATTTAACAACTCTGATCAAGACAATGATCCATGATCCAATTCAAAAGGATCCATGATGAAAAATGCTATGTACTTCCAGAGAGATTACTGCTAAATTCAGAATATAGATTAAAGCCTATTTTTCTCTGTTTTTTCTTCTTTTCAATCTTTGTTTTCTTTTGTAATATGTCTAATATGGGAACATGTTTTGCATGATTACATGTGTAACCTATGTTAAATTTCTGGTTCTCTCAGCGAGGGGCAGACTGAGACAGATGGAGAGAATTTGGATCTCAAGATTTTTTTTTAATATTAAAAATGTTTTTACATGTAATTTGGAAATATTTAATGAAATAAATAGAAATATATTTTAGAAAAGGGCAAAATGTTAAGTTCATTGCCTCAATTTTTTTGTTTTTTTTAACAAATGCACTGTTTAGTCAACAAGCAAGATGAAATACAATGAAATGTATTTGACCTCATAGATCTGAAACTTGGTGACTAGGATATAGTTCTAAATGGGTATACCTTATTTAAAATAGTTCAGGATTAGCATTTTATATTTAAAAGTTACACTCATGTGAGGTAATTTGGATCCCTGAAGGAGGAAGCAAGGCATAATGAATTTGAGTAAAGATAATAGGAACAATATTGTCACCTGCGTCTTCTAAAATCCACCTGGGCAGAAAGAAAAAAATAGTGGAGTTAGGGAAACTGCTCAAGCCTAGTACAGAGGTATTATACTTAGTGATGTGGAATTTCAATTATCCAGACATTTCTCTCTCTCTCTCTCTCTCTCTCTCTCTCTCTCTCTCTCTATCTATCTCTCTCTCGCTCACTCGCTCCCTCGCTCCCTCTCTCTTTCTCTCTCCAACTTCTTTCTTCTCTTGTCCATTAAAGAGATTGGACAATAACACAGTTACATAACTTTGGAAGTCATTGAATGACTGAACTCAAAAAGTGCTCATAAATGGTTCTGTGAAAACTTTGAAAGAAGTCTCCAGTGGAGTGACTTGGAGAATGGCACTTTGCTCAGTGTTATAAAACACTCTTATAATTGAATTGGATAATTAGATAAAAGCATAGGTGGCATTGTTACTGAAAATTGACATGGTACAAGTGTAAAAGGGATAGTTTACATAATAGATGACAGAGCCCGAATTAAATAATCTTGACAGGTAGAATGTTGAAATGAGAAAGAACTAGCTAATATTTATTAAAACTTCAAGGTGTATGACATGTTTTACATATAATATCTTATTTGAACCAAGTAACATGTAATTTATCAGATGTAATAAATATGAAGTCTTACATGTGGGTTTAAGAAATTTATTCCATAAGTATAATTTGGAGGCATACTTAGCAATTTGCTTGAAAAACATTCTTGGGGTAAGGTTATATGGGTATAGTAGTATATGTCTAAAATCCCTGCTATGATGGGACCTGAGGCTGTTGTACATCTGGAACTTTTGAGTTCTGAGATGCAGTGATCTAGGCCAATCAGAGTTGTGCACATTAAATTAATATGGTGAAGTCTTAGGATTTGGGGGCCAAAAGTTTCCCTAAGGAAGCAAAGTGGCCAAAGGCAGAAAGAGAACATTTCAAAGCTTCAAGACCATTCATAGTAAGATCAGGCACATGAATAGCCCCTGTACTTCCAACCTAGATGAGGGAAGGATCAAAAGTCTGAAAGAAGAGGGATGACAAAGGGAAAGAGATAAAAATGAATGAAGGAAGAAAGGAATGAACAAATGAAGGAATGAAAGAATAAAAAAGGAAGGAGGGAGGAAAAGAAGGAAGGAAGGAGTGAAAATTTCAAAGACAAAGATTTATGTTTGAAATGGGAGCGGAGGGAGGAGCAATTTTCTAAGAATCAGAGCTACCTAAAAGTGAATTGGATTGTCACAGAAATAAGTGGATTTTCCCTCACTGAAAGTCTTCCAGCAAAAGATAGATGACCATCTACTAGGTGTGATATAGTATAAATTATTTTTTTTGGAGGGGGGAGGCCAGGGTAATTGGGGTTAAGTGACTTGCTCAAGGTCACACGGCTAGTAAGCGTTAAGTGTCTGAGAACAGACTTGAACTCAGGTCGTCCTGACTCCAGGGCTGGTGCTCTATTCATTGCACCATGTAGCCACCCCTATAAATTCTTCTGAGGATATAATTTGGGCTACCATGTACCCAGATATCCCTACCAAATATGAAATCCTACAATTCTGTGAAACAGTCTCTCCTGTAAGATTAAGAAAGTTAATTTTCCAGGATAACTGAGAAAGTCTGAATAATATATTATAGGCACTCTTTTCTGGGACTTCTTCTGTCATTATCACTGATATTTATTACTTTTCTAAATTTAACAAATGTTATGGGAAATGACTTCCGGGGGCCAAGATGGTAGAGCAAGCAGGAAATCATCTGAACTCTCCCACATTCCCCTATAAATAGCTATAAAATAGTGCCTTGGAACAAATTTTGAAATGGCAGAACCAACAAAAAGATGGTGTTAAACAATTTTTTAGCCCAAGACAACTTGGAAGGTTGGCAGGAAAGGTCTGTCTCACTCACATAAAAAGGGAGTGTAGTCTAAGGCAGGTATGACAAGCCAGCAGCAAGTTCTGCCTCAGTAAGCCAGCAGGAGGCCCTGAGCCCTAGTGCAGGTCAATAACCAAGGCCCCACATTCCCATAGCATCAGTAGACAAGCAGCTTCCTTCCTCCACATAGCCCCAGCACAGCACCCACCTACAAATACACACACACACACACACACACACACACACACACCCCTCAACACTAGGTGAAAAGCCAGACCCCCTCAGCCCGATTGCAGCACCAGATCCCCCATGTGTCTCAGAGAAGCACCAGATGAACAGAGAGACCCCTATGACTCTGGCACAGCACCAGATACCACCACTCCCTTAACACCAGTGGCAATAGTGCAGCACCAGGGCAGTCACCAGAACTCCATGGCACTGAGCAGCAGCAGCCATCCCTCACACCCACCCCCTACTCCTCACCTCAGCACAGCTTGTGTGTTCCCTGTGGACCTCAGGGTAGCAATAGGAAACCAGGAACAGGAGCACCCTATACTTGAAACTTGGGACAGTGCTGCTTCCACCCCAGGAGAAAAGCTGAACTTTAAACATAACAAAAGAGTTTGGAAAAGATGAGCAACATACAAAGAAATAAAGGAACCTGACAACAGAAAGTTATTATGGTGACAGGGAAGAATAAAACACAAACTGAGAGGACAACACCATTAAAATACCTACACACACAGGTTCAAAGAAAAATCCAAATTGTTATTAAGGCCAAACAGAGCTCCAAGAAAAGCTCAAAAAAGAGTTTAGAAATCAAACAAATTAGGTGGAAGATAAATTGGGAAAAGAAATGAGAGTAATGCAAGAGAATAATGAAAAAGAAAACTCAACAGCTTGATGAAGGAAGCACAAAAATGGAAAGAGACAGTACAAAAATTTACTGAAGAAAATTACTCCCTAAACAGAAGAATAGGCCAAATGGAAAAGGAGGTTTAAAAAAGCTAACTTAAGAAATAAGTCCTTAAAAATTAAAATTGGACAAGTGGAAGCTAATGACTCTATGACATTTTAAGAATCAATCAAACAAAATCAAAATAATAAAAAAAATGTGAAATAACTCATTGGAAAAACAACTGACCTGGAAAATAGATCAAGGAGAAATAATTGAAAAATTATTGGACTATCTAAAAGGCATAAAAAATAAAATAAATCTGGACACCACATTCAAGGAATTTTCAGAGAATGCTGACATTAATAGTGTAGAACCAGAGAGTGAAATAGACATTGAAGGAAAACAATAATCACCTTCAAAAAGAGATCCCAAAATGAAAACTTCCAGGAATGTTATAACCAAATACCAGAACTCTCAGGTCAAGGAGAAAATGTTGCAAGCAACCAGAAAGAAACAATTCAAATACCAGGGAGCCACAGTCAGGATTACACAGGATTTAGCAGCTTTAACATTAAAGGATTTGGAGGGCATGGAATATACTATTCCTGAAGGCAAAACAGCTGAGACTACAGCCAAGAAACACCTATCTGGAAAAAAAAATGAGTATAATCCTTCAGAGGAAAAAAACAACAGATGGAGTCCTACAAAATTCCTTTTATGATACAAATATGGTGCCAATACCTCAACCAGGAAGAGATAAAACAGAGGAAGAAAACTGTAGACCTATTGCCCTAATGAATATTGATGCAAAAATTGTAACTAAAATACTAACAAGGAGATTACAGCAATATGTCAGAAGGATCATATACTGTGATCAATGTCTGTAAGTAGGATTTTGTTATCCTTCTTAGAGTTAGTTTCTCAGAATTCATGGCCACGGGAATGTTTAGTTTCCAAGTGTTTGATAATAACTCCCAGAATGGCCCCAAAGAGTCTAGATAGTAGTTCCTAGAATCATAGTTACAGACAGTCCTACTGAGGCTGTGCTGGGAGATAAGGGGCAAGATAATATAATATTTGAAACACACTTGCACAGAATGATGATTTTGCTAAAGATAACTTGTGAGCTTAATGTTGGTAGGACGCCTTCTTTGTTTGTTGTCCAATAAAAGCAGGTGGCCACTGGTGAAGCCACAGGGAACTCATAGGGGAAAACATGGGGAAGCCACAGGAGAGTCTGTGTGTGTCTCCACTGGCTCTCATTGAGGCTTGAGGGGATTTAACGGAGTGCACAAATCTTTGCCTGTCTCAAATTGACCCCACCAAAACATATAGCTAGTTGTCTTAACTTCTTGACAGCCCCTGTCAGAAGAGTGATTAGGGAATGCTGTGGGAACTGGTTCTCCCAGCAACCATTTGAGAAGACTAGACTAAAATAAAGCTGGTTATTAGTCCCTCCAAAGCTGTCTTTGGATCAAGAGTGAACCTATTAGAGAGAGGAGAACAAGAATTCCAGTGTCTCCCGTGTGATATCTATGAAACAACCAAGTGGGATTTATAACAAGAATGCAAGGCTGTTTCAATATTAGCAAAACTATCAGCATAATTGACCATATCAATAACAAAACCAACAGAAATTGTGTGATTATCTCAATAAATGCTGAAAGACTTTTGAAAAATACAACACTCATTCCTACTAAAAACAGTAGAGAGCAAAAACTAAATGGAGCATTCCTTAAAATATATAGTATATATCTAAAAACAGCAGCAAGCATTATATGTAATGAGGATAAGCTAGAAACCTTTCTACTACCCAAAAGAGAGGAGCAAGGATACCCATTATCACCACTATCATTCAATATTGTGTTGGAAATGTTAACTATAACAAAAATAGAAGAAAAATAATTTGAAGAAATTAGAATAGGCAAACAAAGAACAAAACTATCACTTTTGGCAGATGGTATGATGGTGTACTTATAGAATTAACTGAAAACTACTTGAAACAACTTTAGCAAATTTGCAGGATATAAAACAAACCCACATAAATCATCAGCATTTCTATATATCACCAACAAAGCCCAGTAAGCAAGGGATAAAAAGAGAAATTCTGATTAAAACAAATGTAGACAATATAACATACTTGGGGGTCTACTTGCCAAGTTTTATATGAACACCATTACAAAATGCTTTTTACATAAAGTCAGATCTAAATAATTGGGAAAATATCAATTGCTTGTTAGTAGGCCCAGCCAATATAATAAAAATGATTATTCTGACTAAAGTAACTAATTTATTCAGTACCATACCAATCAAACTATCAAAATTTATTTTGCAGAGCTAGGAAAAAGAACAACAAAATTCATCTGGAAGACCTAAGGTCAAGAATGTCAAGGAAAGTAGCGGAAAAAAATGCAAATGAAAGTAGGTTTCACCGCGCCAGATCTCAGACAGTATTATAATGTAGTAATCATTCAAGCAGCCTGGTATTAGCTAAGAAATGCAGCTGTGGGCGCTGGCATAGATTAAGTACACAAGACGCAGTAGTAAATGACCATAGTAAACTAGTGTTTGATAAACCCAGAGACCCCAGCTTTTAGGATGTGTACTCACTATTTGATTAAAACTGCTGAGGAAAATGGAAGACAGTATGGAAGAAACTAGGTATTGATGAACATCTTATACGATATATCAAGTTAAGGTCAAAATGGATACACTATTTAGACATAAAGGGTGAGACTATAAGCAAATTAGGAGAGCAGAGTAGTTTACCTCTCCGATGTATGGAGAACGGAAGAATTTGTGACCAAACAAGAGATAGAGAACATTATGAAATGCAAAAACAGTAGTTTTGATTATATTAAATTAAAAAGTGTTTTGCACAAAAATCCAATGCAAGCAAGAATAGAAGGAAATCAGAAAGCTGGGAAACAATCTTTATAGCAAGTGTCTCTAATAAAGGCCTTGTTTCTGAAATATATAGAGAACTAAGTCAAATTCTTAAGAATATAAGTCTTTCAGCCACAGGACTGCTTGCTCCTTCTCTGAGTCAAGATTCTGATCCACTGCCATGTCCTACTGGGCTGAGGATTATGACAATGAGGCTGTGTACGAACCCTATGCCTACCCAAGTGACTATGACATGCACACAGGAGACCTGAGGCAGACCCTGCTGAATGAATGCCAGAACAACAGACCTACCAAGTGACTCCAGAAGTGATAAAGAACTTTGTCCACTATTTCCACACTACCATCTCTGACCTCATCAACCAGAAAGTCCATGAGCATCAGGCAGCCGGGTATCCAGTAATGTCATCTACCAGAAAGTCTAGAAGATCCAGGACATCCATAAGAATAGCTGGACCAAGCTGACTGAAAGGTTATTCAAGAATACACCCTGGCCAGAAGCAAAAGTCATTGCTCTGCAAGTTGGCAAGATGCCATCTTCCTGATCCTGTATAAGGAACTTTATTAGAGACACATCTATGCCAAAGTCAGTGGTAGACCTTCCCTGGAACAGAGGTTTGAATCCTACTACAATTATTGAAACCTCTCCAACTACATTTTCAATGCTGATTGTCCTGCCTTCCTTGATTTGCCCAACCAGTGGCTGTGGGATATTACTGATGAGTTAATCCACCAACAGAACAACCAAAAAGTCAGGAGATTGACTTTCTTCATTCCAATCCAAGATCTGGAATGCTCACAGCATCTTGAGCATGCTCCATTCCCTGGTAGACAACTCCATTATCAACTGACAGCTAGAAGTTTACATGAGCAGAGGTGACACCAGAAGTGTGACTGGCAAGTATGACCTGCACTCCCTTTACAAAATGCTCAGCTACTTCAGCCTGGTGGAGCTGCTCCAGCTGCAACCCCTCTTGGGGGATTACTACCAGGCCATCAAGGTGCTAGAGAACATTGAGCTCAACAGGAAAAGCATGTATTCCTGGGTGTCTGAGTGCCAATTCACTACCTACTACTATGTGGGCTTCACCTATTTGATGATGTGCCAATACCAAGATGCTATCCATGTCTTTGCTAACAACATCCAGAGGACCAAGAGCATGTTCCAGAGCACAACATACAAATACGAGATGATCAACAAGCAGAAGGAGTAGATAGATGCATGCCCTGCTGGCTATCTCCCTGACCATGTACCACATGTGCATTGAAGAGAGCATTCACCTGCAACTGTGGGAGAAGTATGGCAACAAGATGTTGCACATGCAGAAGGGTGACCCACAGGTGTACATGGAGCTCTTCAGCTACTCCTGCCCTAAGTTTCTGTCCTCCAACACTAGGACAACATTCATCCCAACTACCACAAGGTGTGCCTCCTGCAGCAGCTGAAGGTGTTTATGGAGGCCTAGCAGGCCCAGCTCTCCACCATCCCTGGCTTACCCAAGCTCTATACCACTATGCCTATGTCCAAGCTTGCCAGATTCCTGGACCTCGTGAGCAGGAATTCCTCATCCAGCTGCTTGTTTTCAAGTACAAGATGAAGAACCTGTTGTGGACAAGGGTACAGCTAGTTCCAGTTGGCTGATACCAAGGTGACCTGCGGTTTGGGAGATTTCTTCATTTGACAGATCCATAAATTTGAGGAGCTCAATTGAACTCTAGAGAAGATAGGCCAGAGACCCTGAGTGTGTATCATCACTCCACATTTATCCAGAATTCCTGTGGATGCTGACATTCAGGCAGCACAACATGTTTTCGGTCTTACAGTGTCCAGACCAGCAGGCCTTCCTTGCTGGGGATGAACATTTAAATAAATCCCAGGAAGAGAAAAAAAAAGAATACATGTTGTTCCCCAGTTAATAAAGGGTCAAAGGATATGAATAGGCAGTTTTCAGAAGAATAATTTAAAACTATGTATAGTCATACGAAGAAATGCTCTAAATCACTATTGATTAGGGAAATACAAATTAAAACAACTCTGAGACACTACCACACTCTTATCAGATTGGCTGACATGACAGAAAAGGAAAATGATAAATGTTGTAGAGAATGTAGGAAAATTGGGACATTAATGTACTGTTGTTGGAGTTATGAATATATCTAGCTTTTCTGGAGAACAATTTGAAATCATACCAAAAGGGGACCCTTTGATCCAGCAATACCACACCTAGGTTGGTATCCCAAAGAGATCATTAAAAAGGGGGCAATGACTTATATATAAAACATCTATAGCAGCCCTTTTTTGTGGAGGCAAAGAATTGGAAATTGAGCAGATGCCTATTGATTGCAGAATGTCTGAACAAGTTGAGGGATATTATTGTAATGGAATTTTATTGTGATATAAGTAATCACTAGACAGTAGCTTTCAGAAAAACCTAAAACAGCTTACACAAACTGATAAGTGAAGGGAGCAGAACCAGGAAAACGTTGTACACAGTTGTAATGTTAATGGAATCTGAAGATCTTTCATGCCCCTTTGTATTGGCAAATAAGCAGGTACTTAGCACCTTGTTTCAAGTTAACACCTTCTTTAAGCTATTTAATTAACACAGAAGTAGTTAACACCTTGGAAGGAAGTTGCTGCTGTAACAGGAAGGGGCAGAATGGGGAGGAGCTATACTTTATATAAGGAAGAGAACCAGTAGATCAGTCAGATTTTCTCTCAGTGAGCACCTGGAGGCTGCAACTTTTGCCAAAACCCTCCTTCTGGGAATTTTTTGCTGAGAACTTCCAAGCCCCAGGCTGAGGAGCTACTGTGAGTGAGAAAAGGATCCCTGCTTGAGGGAGCTTGTTCTATTGTGAAAGCTTGGGAATGTGGATGTTCACTGCATTAACCAGGTGTATCAATTTCGTGACTATTGTGGCTTTCTGGTTCTGGGACTCATATTTCTGGTTCTGGGATTTGGTTTTCTGATATTTGAAGAAAGGTTTTGGTTCTGTCCTCCAAGTGGAGAGTTTGCTACATTTTGTGATTCACAACTATACCAGCATAGTAATAACCCCCCTGGGTGTTGTGAATATTGCATTATCATTACAACAGTATCAGTGACATTGTGTGATGATCAACTCTGAAAGATTAGTTCTTGTCAGCAATACAATGATCCAAGATAATTACAAAAAACTTGTGATGGGAAGCACTATAAAGAAAAGTGCTGGAGTCTGAATATGTATTGAAACATACTATTTTTACTTCCTTTTTTGTGGTTTTTTTCTTTTCGCCTATTTCTTCTTTCACAACATGACTAATATAGAAATAAGTTTTACATGATTGCCCATACATAACATATCAATTTGTTTACTGTCCTAGGGAGGGGATTGTGAGGGAAGGAGCAGAGGGAGAGAAGATAGGCCAAAGACCTGAGTGTGTGCCATTACTCCACATTTATCCAGAATTCCTGTGGATGCTGACGTTCAGGTGGCAGAACATGTTTTCAGTCTTACAGTGTCCAGACCAGCAGCCCTTCCTTGCTGGGAATGAACATTTAAATAAATCCCAGGAAGAGAAAAAAAAAGAATACAAGTTGTTCCCCAGTTAATAAAGGATCAAAGGATATGAACAGGCAGTTTTCAGAAGAATAATTTAAAGCTATGTATAGTCATATGAAGAAATGCTCTAAATCACTATTGATTAGGGAAATGCAAATTGAAACAACTCTGAGACACTACCATACTCTTATCAGATTAGCTAACATGACAGAAAAGGAAAATGACAAATGTTGTATTAAACTCAAAATTGGTCTTATAATTAGTCTAATGTGACCACTTTCTTGGTGTCAGGTTTCTAGAATCTTGAGAACTATAATCTTGAGTACTATATACTTATATTATATATAAATAGATGTATAGATATAGATATAGACATAGATATAGATATAAAGGACTGAGTATGTACCAAACACTAAGAACTGAGGAAACAAACCCAAGATCAAGGTAGACCTGCCTTGAAGGACCTCTCATTCCAAAAGGGGATCAACACAAATAGAAGAATGGTGTCCAAAAAGGAGTAACAGCAGTATTTCTATAACTGTGAATCTAGAACTTGAAAGGTAGAGAAAGGAAGAAGAATGCACCTGTGGTTGAAACCAAGATGTCTGGGTATAAAATGATTGTCACCAGTCAGATATAATGGGCCAGGTGAAGCACTCACTAATAAAACCTGTGTGGATTTTCCAGAATTGAAAGTGTTAAGTCCTCCAGAGCAAGAACTCTGATCTAGAGGGTGAGGCAGTAGGGTGGTAGACAAGAATAAGCTTAGGTATAAAATCCTGACTTTTAGTATCAACTTCTACCATTCCTGAATAAGAGATGTTTAAGGTAACAGGGAGAAAATCTGACTTAAACCTTGTTTTTAATGTAAAAAAAAAGTTTGCAATGATCTGAGAGGAGATGATTTCTTTTAGATAAGATGCATCATGTTCTAAAAAACTGTATCATTTATATAAAACACCCACACATACTTCAAGATATCTCCAAGCCAACCAAGGCTAAGAGATGAAAAATGGCAGATATTGTCAGTTTCAGAGTTTGGACAGGCAGTCCAAAAAACAAAACCAACCTTTCATTTAAGAGGATTAATGTGTCCAAAGTAAATGAGATATAGCAACAACAGTTGTTAACATTCCAGGACGTATTCTGAAACCCTCTGAAAGGAGGGTCACATTCTAACATGATGTAATAAAGTAAAAATGATTTCCAATACACTAACTTACATCTCTTGAACTAGACCGCTAAAATCAGCAGTGGAAGTCACTTCTCTTAAAAACCTGCCTTTGGGAAACCTTAACTTGCTTCCTCGACTCAGGTTCCCTGTCCTCTACAAAGCTGTCACTTGTCGCCCATTTGTTCCTGCACTCTCCTCTCTCAAATTGCCTTATATCCAATTATCTGTGTTCATGTTAGAGCCTTCCAAACAGACCCACTTTCCTTGAGGACAGGGATTGTTTTACTTGCTTCTTTTTGTCTACAGTGCCTAGCACATACTGGACATTTAGCAACCGAAATTCTGTGACTAGGTGATTAAATATTTGCCTTTGAATTGAAGTAAAGGAATGTAAATGTCTTAAAGTAGAGATTGACTGGATTTGATTGAAGAATTGCTAGCTGAGAGTCAAAAAACATAAAGAAAATCCTTACTGTTTTCTCTATGCAAATAATGGTGCACAAAATTGCTTTTCCAAATATTCATATACAGAATCATAAAACTTGAGAGGAAAATGGGATCACAGAGACTATCTAGTTGTAATGCCATGCACCAGCAGATTCCCAAAGGAATGCTACTGTGAACAGCTTTTAGAGTTCAGATTACAAAATAGAGTGAACACTCTGTTTATTCCATTACAAATCAAGACAAACATTCAAAACATTATAATATTCAC
>CM053581.1:200132744-200142806 GCA_028627135.1 Pseudochirops cupreus
TGAATTCTTTCAAGTTCTATTTTGGTCTCTGGTTCTAAAATATCTGGGCAATTTTCCTTGAGAATTTCTTGAAGGATGCTTTCTAAGTTCTTTTTTTGATCATGGCTTTCAGGTAGTCCGATAATTTTTAAATTGTCTCTCCTGGATGTGTTTTCCAGGTCAGTGGTTTTTTCAAGGAGATATTTCACATTGCCTTCTATTTTTTCATTTGTTTGGATCTGTGTGATAGCATCTTGATTTCTCATAAAGTCATTTTCTTCCATTTGCTGCACTCTAATTCTGAAGAAATTATTCTCTTCAGAAAGCTTTTGAGACTCTTTTTCAATCTGGCAAAGTTGACTTTTTAAGGCATTCTTCTCCTCGTTGGCTTTTTGGGCCTCTTTTGCCATTTGAGTTAATCTATTTTTTAAGGTGTTATTTTCTTCAGTCATGTTGTTGACTCTCTTTTCATGATTTTCTTGCATCATTCTTATTTCTCTTGCCAATTTTTCCTCCACTTCTCTTATTTGGTTTTCAAAATCCTTCTTAAGCTCATCTATGGCTTTTAGGCAATCTTCATGTTTCTTGGAAGCTTTTGATGAGGGAATTCTGACTGTGTTTTCTTCCTCCTGTTCCCTGCCTTGATCCTTCTTTTCCCCAAAGAAGAAATCTAGAATTTGTTTGCTGTTCTTACTTTGCTTCCTATGCTTGCTCATGGTTGGCCAGTAACTGATTTTTTAGCTGTGTGGACCTCTGCTTCCAGAAGGGAAAGCTCTGTCCCAAATCGCTAGGATTTTCCCAGCTGAGGGTGCTTTTAGGAGGCTGTTGCAGCCCCCACCAGCTCTGGCTCACTGAAAACACACCCCAGGACCACCACCAAAGACCACAATCTGGATCCAGGCTGCTTAAAGCAAGAGCACTTGGCCTCTGAACAATCCCTTAGGCCCCCTGAAGTCTGCATGCTGGGAGCTCTGAAGCAGCAAGGTGGAGGGGGCTGCAGGGCCTCTGCTTCTGCCGCTTCCTTGCCCTGGAGGCAGTTTGGCTGGACAAGCTTATCTCTCCCAATTTTAGCTGAGTTCCATTGACCTTTCACTTAGTCCTTTTTTTCTTATGGCTTGATAATTCTGGATACTGTCACAGCTGCCACAGATCTGATCTCCTGAAGCTCCAGCTGTGGCTCAGCTCAGCTCATCAGGCTGCCCCCAGGGCCACACCACAGTTTCAGGCTGGGCTGGTTTCAGCTTCTAGCACTGAGGGGGTCCCTCCTAGCTGAGCTTCCTTCAGTGAAAAGTATATTTGTGTGTGTTTTAGATCTCTAGAATTTGTTTAGAGTCATATTTTATGGGTATTTTGAGATGGCTATGTGGGAGCTGCAGTATCTTGTTGCTCCTATGCTGCCATCTTGGCTCCACCCCCTATATATCACCTTTCCATGTAGGAATATGAATAGTTCAACTTTAATAAATCCATTACAGTTTCTCTTTCCTGTTTACCTTTCCATACTTCTCTTGATTCTTGTATTTCAAAATCAAATTTTCTATTCAGCTCTGGTCTTTTCATCAAGAATGCTTGAAAGTCCTCCATTCCATTGAATATCTATTTTTGTACTAAAGGATTATCCTCAGTTTGCTAGGTAGGTGATCCTTTGCTTTAATTTCTAGCTCCTTTGACCTCTGGAATGTCGTATTCCAAGACCTCTGATCCTTTAATGTAGAAGATGTTAAAACTTGTGTTATCCTAATTGAGTTTCCACGTTACTTGTATTGTTGCTTTCAGACTGATTGCAATATTTTCTCCTTCACCTGGGAATTCTGCAATTTGACTACAACATTCCTAGGAGTTTACTTTTTGTGATCTCTTTAGCAAAGTGATTAGTGGATTATTTCAATTTCTATTTTACCCCTTGTTTCTGGAATATTGGAACCATTTTCCTTGATAATTTCTTGAAACATGATGGATAGGCTCTTTTTTTGATCTTGGCTTTCTGGTAGTCCAACAATTTTAAAATTATCTCTCCTGGCTCTATTTTCCAGGCCAATGATCTTTCCATTGAGACAGTTCCTGTTGTCTTCTATTTTTTCATTCTTTTGGTTTTATTTTATAATTTCTTTATTTCTTATAAAGAGATCAGCTTCCATTTGCTCCTTTCTAATTTTTAAGGAATTATTTTCTTCAATGAGTCTTTGGACCTCCTCTTTTATATGGCCAATTCTGCTTTTTAGGGCATTCTTCTCCTCATTGGCTTTTTGGATCTCTTTTGTCATTTGTGTTAGTCTATTTTTAAGGTGTTATTTTCTTCAGTATTTTTTGGGTATTCTTTAGCAAGCTATTGACTAATTTTTCATGATTTTCTTTCATCGCTTTTATTTCTCTTCCCAATTTTTCCTCTACTTCTCTTACTTGATTTTCACAGTCCATTTTGAGCTCCTCTATGGCCTGTGACCAATTCATATTTTTCTTGGAGGCTTTGAATATAGGAGCTTTTGACTTTGTTGTCCTCTTTTGGTTGTATGTTTTGATCTTTCTTCTCCCCAAAATAAGAGTGTATAGGCTGATTTATTTTTTTCTGCTGTTTGCTCATTTACTCAGTCAATTACTTATTTTATTTTATTTTATTTTATTGCTTTTTGTTAAGGTAGGACTCTGATTCCAGTGTGGAGGGTGCACTGCCCTAAGCTTTAGGGGTTTTGTGTTGCTTTTTTAGAGATACTTGTAGGTATCTGTAAATTTTCAATTCTTCCAATGTGGTGTGAACAAAGGAGAGGATGGCATCTTTCCAGGTCTGTACTCTTGTCTGTGAGTGACCACAAGTACTCTTTCCTTCCTTAGAACCATGAGGAAGATTCCCTCTCCTCTGCCACCACAATCTCCATCACACCAGTGCACTTCCTTGCCCCAGGATCACCATCTAGAACTGTGAACAAGATCCAAGAACAGACAATGGAAGAGAATCCTGCCTCAGCATCAGCAAAAAGATCCCTGCAGTCCTCCACTGATCAGTCACTGGATCCCCCCACCATATGTGAGCCAAGAGCTTTGGAAGCAACTGCCACTGCTGCCTCCTCTTCTGTGGCTGCCACCACCCTGGGGTTGGGGTAAAACTTGCTCCTCTATCACCCATGTATGATAGGCCTTTCCTACTGACCTTCTAAGTTATCTTTGGTATTTGTGGGTTGAGAAGTCTAGAAGCTGCCATAGCTTCCAGTGATTCAGTTCCCTGAGGCCTTCTCTGACCATTCTGTGCTGGTGTGGTCTATGCTAGTCTGTATTCTTCTCTCAGACTGCTGCAATAGACCTTTCCTGTCCACCTTCCAGGTTGTCTTGGATTGGAAATTCTTTTTACTCTGTCATTTTGTGAGTTCTGCTGCTCTAGAATTTGTTTAGAGTCATCTTTTACAGGTATTTGGAGGGGTTTGGGGAAGATCTCAAGTAGGTACCTACTTTTAGTCTGCCATCTTGGCTTCACCCTCCATATTTTTTTTCTTTTTAATAGTATTTTTTTTCCCCAATTACATGTCAAGACAATTTTTAGCATTCATTTTTATAATATTTTGAGTTCCAAATTTTTCTACGTCCCTCCCTTCCACTTCTCTTTCTAAGATGGTGGGCAATTTGATATAGGTTATGAATATTATATCCTGTAAAACATAGTTTTATATTAGTCACAGTTGTGAAAGAAGAAACAGACTGAAAGAAAAAGAAACATAAGAAAAAGAATAAATCAAGCGAAAAAGTGTGCTTTGATCTGCATTGAGAGTTGATCAGTTCTTTATCAGGATGTGGATACCATTTTTATTTTTGAGTCCTTTATACTTGTTTTGGATCATTATGTTGCCGAGAAGAGCTGAGTCATTCACAGTTGATCATCATACAATGTTTCTGATAGTGTGTACAATGTTTTCCTGGTTCTGCTTGTTTCACCTTGCATCAGTTTGTACAAGTCTTTTCAGGTTTTCTGAAATGTTCCTGTTCATTATTTCTTATTGCACAACAGTATTCTATTACATTCATATACCACAGTTTCTTCAACCATTCCCAAATTGGTAGGCATCACTTCAATTTTTAATATTTTGCCACCACAAAAGGGCTGCTATTAAAATTTTTGCACATGTAGGTCCTTTTCCCTTCTTTTAAAAATGCATTTGGGATACAGACTTAATAATGGTGTTGCTAGAGCAAGAGGCATGCAGAATTTTATAGTTCTTTGGGCATAGTTCCAAATTGCTCTCCAGAATGGTTGGATCTGTTCACAATTCCACCACCAGTGCATTACTGTCCCGATTTTCCCACATCCTCTGGAACATTTATCATTTTCTTTTTTCTTTTCTTTTTTTTTTTTTTTTTGGTACATTAGCCAATCTAATAGATGTGAGGTGGTACCTCCAAGGTTTTTTATTGTGCATTTCTCTAATAAATATATATTGATTTAGAGGACTTCTTCATATGCTTACAGATAGTTTTGATTTCTTCATCTGAAAACTGCCTGTTCATATCTTTGACCATTTATGATTCAGGAAATGGTTTGTATTGTTACATTGGTTTGCATTGGTTTTATTTGTGCAAAAGCTTTTTAATTCAATGTAATAAAACTGATCTTTTTCATTTTATAATGCTCTGTCTTTTCTTTGGTCAAGAATTTGCGACTCATTTAACTTCTCCTTTAAAAATTTGGATGTTATACCACTTAGTGTACATATATTTAGTATTGATATTATTTCATTATCTATGGTACCTTCATGGAAAGATGTAGGTTCCTTCCTTTTCTCTTTTAATTGTCTACTTTTGTTTTTGCTTAGTCTGAGATCTGGATTGCTACCCACACTTTTTTTTTTTTACTGCAACTGAAACATAGTTCTATTCCAGCTCTTTCACTTTACTCTGTGTGTGTCTCTCTGCTTCAAGTATGTTTCTTATAAATGACATATAATAGGATTCTGGCATTTGATCCACTCTGCTTACATTTTATGGGGGAGTTCATCCCATTCACATTCACAGTTATGATTACTAATTGTCTTTTCCCCTCCATCCTAGTTTTCTTCCTGTTTATCTACTCTCCTTTTACCCTTTCCCTTCTTGATAGTGTTTTGCTTCTGTCTACCACCTTCCTCAGGTTGCCCTCTCTTCTGTCAGTTCCACTCCATTCTTATCTTTACTTAATTTCCTCCCATCCTACTTTTCTGTCAGGTAAGATAGATTTTTTAGATTCAATTAATTGTATGTATTATGTTCTCTTTGACCCAATACTGTTTAGAGGCAAATATGGGAGAGTTATAGTAATTTACTGCTTACTCTGCCATCTTGGATCCCAGAAGCAAAGTCAAGTTAGTTTTTTATTTGTTTTGGTGCAACATAGTTTGTTGAACCTAGTTCATATCAGACATTTACTACATATATGATCCTGAAAAAATCATTTATCCTGCGTAGGTCTCAATTTTGTCATCTTTAAAATGGGTAAAATGATACCTCTCTCCCCAATGATCAAAGTAAAACTTCAGTAACATTCAAGTGCTATATGAATGTTATCTATTACTATTATTGTTTTTGCTATTTTTGTTAAATGGACACAAATTGGCAGTCGGGTATTCTGCAATCAGCCTTAGTTCTATTTTGTGAAGAGACCAGGATTCTTTGGTGAGAATGTCAACTTTATAGGGGAAAGCAAAGATCTCTGTTTTTCTTCATTCCTTCTTCCTAGCTATGCTATTTAATGATTTCCTGGGGGCAAACTTCTTTGTCCTCATCTTTTCATCTCCTCTAATAAAATAAGAAAAGACCAGAGCTTTGAAGCAGGTGCTTTAGGAGTCCACATTTTTCTCTTTTGGAAGGCTTCCAAAGCCTCAAAAACTTTATTATATAATGGCAATGACTTCTTTGACCAAGTCTTATTATTATTTGTTTGTGGAGGTGGGGCATAGAGTACTGAGAGGATTTTCTTGTTCTACAAGGCTTTATTAATTTTCTCTCAGCTTTCAACATTACAAAGCAATTAATGGGGTCAAAAAGCATTAGGATCATAGGTTCAGAGCCAGAAGCGACCTCAGAAGCCATCTAGACCAACCATTTCACTTTACCATTGAGGAAATTGAGGGCTCAGAATGTTTAAATGATTTATCCAGAGACAAAATCTAGTAAGAGTCTGTGGTAAGATTTGAACTCACATTCCCCTGACTCCAGATCCAGCACTCTATCCATTATGCCAACTCTCAAAATTGTTCCAGGTCTGTCTCCAACATCCTTGTCATCAACTCCTTCCCCCACTTAGAAAAAACAGGCCATGTGACAAGTTTTACAATGCCAAGATGGGACAAGAAACAGGACATTGCAAACTCTATGTTCCCTTCCACTTGGAAAATTCAATGATTCTTTGATTCTATTGTCTACATTCATCACAACATTCCTTCCTTCTCCCCTCTTACCTCCAATTCAAAAGTATTACCTAATTTCCTTAGGTTCAAAGATATAAAAAAGAGTATTGAATTTAAGACTTGGAAGTGACCACCTAATTAAATATATACACAAAAGAATTCCTTACTCTAAAATATCCAACAAATGTCTGTATGTATATGTGTGTGTATATGTATATATATATATATATATATATATATATATATATATATATATATGCGCACGTGTGCACATGTGTGTATGTTTGTGTGTGTGTGTGTGTGTATTTTTTTGGGAGGGGCCACTCATTTTTCTTTATGCATGCCTCTAAATTCCTTCTCTTCCTTCAGCAGCTTCTTGGCCAGGAAGGCAGTTTTCCCAGCCTTGTGATCATTCTTAAACTCAAATTTGTTCCCCAACTTCACAGAGCTGACAGTTTCCTCTACCTGTCTGAGCATGCATACATTCACTACAACCAATTTGTTTCCCTTATTACCAACAGCAGGCACCATGGTTTCCACCACCAAATTAAATACAGCACTGCAGATGTTGCAGCTTATGAGGTTCAGGACTACAATTTATCTTCTCTTCCCCCCTGGTGTTGTCAGAGCTGCCCTCCAATTCTCCACCCTTCAAAATTAGAGACAAATAGAATAACAGCTGCTGTTCCTGCTGCTCTGAATAATTCATGCCAGTTTAGCTTTAGCTTGGTCATGTTATTGGCCTTGTTTAATACCAAGGGAAAGTGTTGGTCCTAGAGAGAGTTCCCAAAACATGAAGTTTTATAGGAATTTTAGTGATGTTTCTGCTTCATCTTCAAAAACTCTTCAAACAGAAAATCTTATGATGTTTTTAGTAATTTTTCAGATTAAAAAAAACCTACAAAATTACTCTTCCTAAGAGTCCTTTCATCAACAATCACATTGATATCATATTTGGGACATCTTATCAGTTGATCTCCCCAAAAGTCTTTTGGGCATGCGTTATTATGCTCATTTTAATGATAAGGAAACTAAGGCCCAAGGTAGGAAATTGGCTTATGTTAGACAGAGCTAGCTAGTACTCAAAATGGGGTGTTGTGACTGCATATTCATGTCATTATTTAAATTCATCTTGATAACTCACCCATTTCTTTTATTTCAATTCAATTAATTTCAATAAGAAATATTATGAAAAGCCTCTTCTCAGTAACATGCTGAGCTAGTTACTGGAGATACAGAAACAACAACAACAAAATTAAATGATTCCTGTCATCAAGGAACTTATATCTTGCTCATTCAATTCAATAAACCTTTATTAAATGTTTTCTATGTGCTAGGCACTGTGCTAAGCTCTGGAGATACAAAAAGGCAAAAGCCAATCCCTGCCCTCAAGTTTACTGTCTAATGAGGGAGACAATATGTATATATAAACAAAGCAAGTTATGACCTAGATAAACAGGAAATAATTCAAAAAGAGAAAGCACTGGAATTCAGAGGGATTGGGGAAGACTTCCTGTAGAAGGTGGGATTTTAGTTAGGATTCGAAAGAAGCTAAAGAGGTCAATAGTTGGACCAGAGGAGAAAGAGTGCTATAACATATATACAAAAAGATGTTGTTGCTTGTCCTTCACTGTTGAAGAGGACCAAGGAAATCATGAGGGCCATGTCAAGATGTGTACCTATTTACCTCTCATCAGACTAGCTCATAGTTCTTAGGATGCCCATTATTCATATCAACCTGAAGGAGCTGCTTCTTCTTCTTCCACACAAAAAGATAAATTAAAGGCAAAGTAAATCCAAAGTAATTTCAACAGCCATAAGAATGCTCATAATCAAGTTTCCAAAAAAGCTCCTGTGGAGGCAGCATTTGAGCTAAGCATTGAAAATAGCTAGGGATTCCAAAATGTAGCTATAAAGAGGGAGAAAATTACAGGTTTGAGGGGAAAATCTGGGCAAAGTCAGAGAGGTAGCAGTTGAAATATCCTGTGAAAGAGTCAGTAGGCTAGTTTGACTGGAACAGAGTGACATGAAATCAGCTTATATTTTTGACTACAAAATTAACTCCCCAGTTTAAAGAGTAGGTATGGGAATATGTATCCAAAGACTCTCCATCACCTCTCAATACCTACAAAACTTTGTTTACAATTAATTCCTCCAAATCCTTTTCATGAGTGAGTTACTGTGCTTTGATTTTCTCCTATTGTTTTCTAGTTTTCTAGCATAACTCTTAAACACTGCCAGATCTCACTCTGCTGTTGGCTAGACTTCAATAGTAAGCAGTGTGATCTCCACAGATAAAGGCAACCTAGAAAATTAGATTTCATCTTCTGCCAAGAAACCTTAGACTTTTCATCCCCTAAAACATTATAGAGTCCTGTCTTTACTTTTTCCTAAATTAGCTTCTAAATTACAATGGTTGGCATGAAAAAAAATCAAAATAGAAGGACTTTTTCTCAAAAATAGAACTTCTGACAAATTAAACTCCAGTAAGAGAAGAAGTAGGATACATATTGGGCAACCAACTGCTGTTGGCAGTGCATTATTAATCTCTACCATGGACCTGAATATATCCAAAATAGACTCACTATATCTTCTACAAGAGGTCAATCATTACATCTTTTCTCAAACTCAACATTACCATTAATTCCCAATTGGTTTATTTCAGAACAAATGTTTCAAAACTGTTTACACTACTAATGTTAAAATGATTGATGTAAAGTATGACAATTACATTTAGGACTTATGAGTCTTTCTGAAAGATTGGGTAAGTGATTTATGCTGTCATTAACACCCACGATTCTTTGCTATAATTCATATTTTATAGTTAAACCAAGTGGTCAACTGGACCAGGAAGCTAGTCTGATTTGCCAGGTCCACTTCAAAGGAAATTCACGAAGTATTTATTCCCTGTCCTCTAGGAATTAGACTAAAAATAGACCTTCCTAGTGAAGACAGATTCTGGGCTTTAGTGCTTGAATGGAATTTAGGAACCATTTAGTCCATCCCTCTCTTTTCACAGATGAGGAAATTAGGTGCATAAAAAAAAATATTAACTGATTTATCCAAGGTCACTTAGATACTAAGTAGCAATGTGGAATTTTTTTTTTTAAAGAATGGGTCCTTCACTCTACCGAGTCTGGAAATACAGAGGCCACTTACAGGTCAATCTGGCTTCTAATCACCACTAAAGCATTTGCCTGTTCCGTTTCTGATTGGGGCTGGTTTGTCTCTACTTTGGCAACCTAGTCCTCCCCATCCTCTTCTCAGAACCTCACCGTATTATTGCTAGACTAAGAGCAAACACAGAATTGGTATAGCCCACCATTGTAGCTTAGAATTCTGTAGCTCAAGAGAGCCATCAGCCTTAGCCTTCCAGATATCTGGGATTACAGGTGTGTGCTACAATGGCCAGCTAGAACTGAGCTTTGAAACAGGGTGTTGTAACTCAAAACCAAGTGGGTTTTTTGTTTGTTGTTGTTCTTGTTCATTTTCACTACATTATACACATGGATATATGGAGAAAGTTGTAGTAGCAAATAAAGCTCTCCAAAATGCATATTGAAACGACACAAAGACATGAGCAGATGTGTACCTATTTACCTCTCATCAGACTAGCTCATATTTCTTAGGATGCTCATTATTTATATCAACCTAAAGGAGCTGCTTCTTCTTTTTCTTCTCCTCCTTCTTCTTCTTCTTCCTCTTCTTCTTCTTCTTC
>CM053581.1:200142906-200156170 GCA_028627135.1 Pseudochirops cupreus
CTCCAGGACCAGTGCTTTTTTCATGAGCCACCTAGTAGCCCCTATTACCCATATCTTACAAATGGGGAAATCAAATTCCATAGTCATATTACTAGCAAGCATTGGACTGGCACTTGAACCTAGGTGTCTAACTCGAAATACAGCGCTCTTTCTCCTTGGTCTATTGCCTCTTAGCATCAGGATGTAGACAGAGTATGGACTTTAAGTAGCTGCTATCACATGGTTATGGTGGTAACCAACTTTACGACCAGAACGATGCCTCTTAGTCTCACTGAGCCTTAATTTCTTCAGGTGTAAAAGTCTGATCTCTAGGAATGAGACATCATTCGATCAACTATCAGGAGACAAATGGCAGGTTGGTCATCTAGTGCATCTCTCTAATTTCACACAAGAAGAAAATGAGGCCCAAAGAAGACGAAATGAGGTCTCTTTTCTCCATGTTTTTGCATTGGTTGTGCCCTATTCCTAGAGTGTACTTCTTTCTTACTTCTGCCTCATAGAGTCGCTCACTTGCTTCAAGATGCAGCTCAAGCACGCCTTTCCCATGCAGTCTTACCTGATCTCTGCAGCTGCCAGGACCCTCCCTTCAGAACGACTGCATATTGAACTGCTGTATATTTGCATTTATCCTCTTTATATGTATTCCACATGCACCCACACTGACATATATGCATAGACAGATACATAATACATTCAAAGTATGTTAAATATATCATACACACATATATTATATGTCTATATGTGTCTTTATTATCTCTCATTAGAATGTGAAGTCCTTATGAGTAGTGATCATTTCTTTTATTGTCTTCAGATTCCCAGGCTTTGGCACATTGCCAAGCACATAGTAAAAGCTTAACAAATGTTGGTTGATCAATTGATTGATTGATTGATTGTCTGGGGTCATACTGATAGTTATATGGTAAAAGCCAGGTTGGATTTGGTGTGGTAAGATTTGCACCAAGTACAGCAAAAGAGTATTAAAGATTGTCAAGTAAGATATACTTAAAAGTACTTTGTAGCCATTAGGTGCAATATAAATGTTCATGTATTATTGATGAGGGTGTGAGGGATAATCTTTGCATTACCCCCAGCCTAAGCCCAATCAGTGCTCAATACATAATTATTGGAGGGATGAAGGAAGAAAGGAATAAGTGTATGTATCAACTGCTACAGTAATGTAAGTATGGGCCTAATGGGAAACTTTATCTTGCTCAATGAAGCTCAGCAGTAATCAGAAACTGATGATGGAGAAAGGTGAAACTAGTTTTGCATGTTTATGCAACTGTATGCAAACATAAGATTTGGGCAAAAGTACTTGGCTCTGTAAGCCTGCATTTAACCAGAGTTAGAGACTGGGGATGTAGGTTCTGAGGGAAGAATCAGGGCTGTTTTTAAATCTGGAAAGGGGTTCAGGAATTAGACTGAGCTCAGTCTAGGTGGGCTAGAGCCTAAAGGGTTGTTTTCATTTCTGCCATGCTAAATCGTGGGTATTGGAGGCCTAGCCATTGCTTTAACTCTTGGAAAGTATATATTAGGAAAGAACATTAACAAAGAATCATCAACATTAAATGAGTAGAAGGAAGAATGCTGAAAAGTTTGTAATGGACAGTCATTCATTAATTCATCCATTCATTTAGCAAATATGTATTAAACATCTATCACATGCAGAACACTTTGATAGACATTGAAAGAAATACAAGGTTGAGATAGGACATGGTCTTTGTTACCTAGTAGTGGAATAAAACATGAACATAGGTATCTAGCATATATATATGAGAGTGATATTAGAGAGTCACAAAATATGTCCAATTAGTTAATGCTGAGGGCTAATGATGTCAAGTCAATTTCAGTATAAGTTAGATACCGCTAATACGCAATAATTATATAGACATAGGCTAAACCCCTATCCCCGCCCCCATATTTTTAATTCATGCTACTGGTAGCAAGGTGACCTTGAAGAGCAGAGATGACAGGAAATTCACAGAAAGGTAAGAAAACTAGATTTAATCAGCACTTCTTCATGAAAAGTTCAATTCAGACTGCACTCATAATGGGACTAGAGAAGAAATCTAAGAATCTTTCAACCACATCATTTCCTAAGAGAGTAGACAGTGACTATTTCTTGACAACTTGACTTATTTCATTCTGTAGGGAAAAGAGTGAGGAATTTGACTTCATAAGATCCAGGGTAAAATCATAGCCTGACACTTCAAAGACCATAGAGTGATTGTAAAAGACCTAGAAATATATTACTTTACTCCCAGTTTTACAGATGAGAAAACTGTATCCCAACTAATTAAATGACTTTCTCAAGGACATGCAGTTAGTAAGTGTAAAAACTAAGACTCGAACCCAGACTTTCCAGCTCCCAAACCAAGTCTCTTTTCATTATACCTATGTGGTCATGGGTAAATCACTCCATCTCACTGATGGATGCTGTTTTCTCATGTACAAAACAATTCTTCTGCTTCAGACCTCCCAATGTTGTAGGGAAAGCAATTCATTAACCTTAATGTAGTATAGGCATTGAAATTGCCATTCATTCTGAGAAGCTAGCATTGGTTAGGCGCTCCTCTGGAAATTTCCAAAGATTTATAAATGTAAGAAAAGCTAGGTTACAAATTGATAAGTCTTTGTGCCTTTAAATCCAGGCTGAAAAGGTCTCCATTTGCCATGTTTCCTACCCTTGTTTTCTAGCTTTCCTTTGCATTGTATCTCCCCATTTTGGAATGTGAGCTCTTAGAAAGTACAAGTTCTTTTATTTTCTTGTCACTGTACCTTTAGTACTTAATGCCTAGGGCATGGTAAGAGCTTAAGGGCTCAATAAATGTTCTATCTATCTTCATCATCATCATCATCATCATTATCTATGTTGCTGGTCTGTCTTTTGAATGAATTCAAACAAAGGAAGAGATTTTGTAAATTCAGTCAAACCACAGTCTTTTTTTTATTCTAGGTTGATTGGTTAGTCCCCATTTGGGGCATTGATTAAAGTCTGAAGTCTGTTAATAGAAAGCAATTTCCTACTAGCAGCAAGTTTATCTTCTGCTTTAATGGGCACATATACTTCCTATACCCAGTAATAGGAAATACAGATTTCTCAGGTTGAATGACTTACTCTTCTGACATTGGTATTCTGTGAGGAAGGGCAAAATAGGGTATCTATTCATTCTGTTTTTGTTTTCATTTTTGGCCATAAAGTCTCTTGAAGACATATAGAAACACTATTTTTTTCACAAATGGGCCACAAAACATTAAAGACCTGAACATCAGTGGTAGAAAAGTTACGTAACAAAAAGGAAGACATCTTTGAAGAGCAGCTTTTGTGAACATGTTGACAAAGAAATACTGATTTTATTTTTATATCTTTAAAAATGCTTTTTTTATAGTAGATAAGGGTTTTGTACCTGGATTCAGGAAAAGTTCAAATTTCATCTCTGACATCTATTGGTTTTGTGACCAACATTGAGCAAGTCACTCATCCAGAACTTCAGGCTACACTTTGAGCCTTCTCTACTAAGAAATAGTTTCTTATTTGCATAAGTATAATTATTGAATTTATCTATATTTACAAATATAATTCAGAAATAGTTTAATAAAATATATTAATCTCACAAAGATAAAATTGTGAAACAAATAAAAATATATATAGGATCAAAGGGTTTAGGCCTAGAAATTTTCTTAATCATCATCTATTTTGACCCAGTCATTTTACTTATGGAGAAACTGAGATCAAAGAGAGGTAGTTACTTGTCCAAGGTCACATAGTTAGTAAGTAGCAGATCTGATATTTAAACCAAGGACCTTTGATTCTTAATCCCCTGTCTACCATACCTGAAAGTGTTTACAAAACATGGCTCTGAATAACTTTGACTTGGTTTTAGCCTTACAATGAATGTAATACAATTTTAATATCATCATTTGAGAAGGAAAATGGAGGTTCTTATCCACAGCTGCATTTGAGGAGTCCTTGATTTGAAATCAGGAATTCTGTCAACTGCTACCTGTGTGACTTTTGACAAAGCACCTAACCTTTCTGGGCCTTGATTTCTTCATCTATAAGAAGTGGGGAAGCCTGGGCTAAATGATCTTTGTGATACTTTCTAATTCTAAGTCTCTGCTCCAATAATCACTTGGACACTTTCCTGAAATATATAGGTAAGACTAAAAATTATAGAGCAATTGTCAATCCACATACATGAAGTGGGTTTTTATACCAGGAATTGCCCAAAGTTCTGCCCCATTGGCTCACAATGAACAAATAAACAAGTCAAAACAACTAGGATAAAACAAGAAAGAAAAGCAAAAGTTAAGTGCTGGGGGGTTGTGTTGGCTAGTTGATTGTTTTGTTTAAGTTATCTAAATTACCATACTATATTTTGTGCTCCATGTAAAGAAAATTAGAAAGATAATGAATCTCGTCTGGTGTGGATTTTGTCTTTGCAAGTTTTAAGGCTCCAGTTAGCACTTCCATATATTGGTAGATCCATCATTTCCTACAATTCCATAAGATAATAGATTTAGAGGTAGAAACTCATTAGTGTGGGCACTTCCTCTCTTGGAATGAATCCAAATCTTTTATGGTTTTACCATACTGTGTATCTCTTGTTATAAATAACCGCAATAAATATCTGTTCAATATGCAGGACTGCTTCCTCCGGATTTTTTAAATATTTCATCGCTACCCAAATAAAATTCAACATGTCCATCTCTAACACCTTACTCTTCACGCATAAACAATCTACCTATATTTTCTTGGTGGTGTCCTTTCTTTTCTTTTTTTGGTAATATGTTTAGCCTACTTATATACTTCCTTTTCATCTTTCTTATTCTAATGTCATTCAAATGAGATAACATTTGTAAAGCATTTAATACAGTGCCTAGCACATAGTAGGCACTTAATAAATGCTTTCCCCCCATTTTATTACATTGCTTTTTGAGCAACCAACAGTTTTCAGTCTTCTGAGATCCTGGTTCTTGAATCTATAGTCACATATCATTAAACTAGAATACTGTTGTTAAAAAGATGGGGTTTTGAGGCAAGTCAACAGTAAGACAACTACAAATAAAGAAGCTTGGATCCCTTTCCATTTTTCTTGGCCCACACATATCAGCCTCATTTGTGCACTGATATTTACTAACTTCATAACTTCAAGGATCCTTGAATTCAACAGGAAGGGTGAAGCCTTTATGGATGCAGATGGTAACCCTTCTCTGCTTTAGTAGACTGTTTAATGAGTTGCTGTGGCCAAATAAATTCATCAAAATCTCTGTTGAGAAGCCTCTGATCAGTAATGAGCATGGATATTTATGAAACAAGGAGTCTAATCCATTGGATAATATTAGAAAGTTGAAAGAAAAAGAACAAAAATATATAGCACCAAAAAGACATATGGAGATATTCTACACACATGAACAGATACAATATATGTAGCATTTATATAGCATTTTAAAATTTGTGAAACACTTTACAAATGCTTTTTTTTTGTTGTATCCTCACAATCACCCTGGCAGGCAGATGCTATTATTATCATCAGATTTTACAGATGTGGAAACTGAGACTGAGACAGGTAAGTGACTTGCCAAGGATCTACTTCTATCTATCTAAATATATATATTTCTAAATATACATTTAGAATGATATCCATCCATGCATCGTGCCTCCAACATCTCAGTGAAGTTTTAAGCTCTTAAGGTTTAATAAATAATATATTAAAGGGATAATACATATGCATATGCACACACATACTTATGCATACATATCCCTGATTCTACCCTGTTAAGAGGATATACTCTGCCATTTACTGTAAGAATATTTAATTATTTTGTGCTTCTGTGTACTATTAATAGTGTGATGGGTAATAGTGTAAATGAAGATGATGTGATAAATGGTTCCTCCTTAAAATGTTGCCTCTATATGGTATCATATATCTTCCTTGACCTTGTTTCCTATAGTCATCAAATCATCGCCATGGAATAGAATTGGACTGATACTCTCTTGATGATGCTCATATATTTGTCTTTTGTTCCCACTGATCTGTAGACACTGGGTTGTAAGCACCAGATGGTTCCTTGGATTTGTTTAATGATTTCCAAAGATTGAAGACAATTGGGCCTTTCCGACTGCCACTCAGCTGGAAATGAAGTATGTTACAGACTTTCCATAGTACCAATGAGAGCCAGTTTTGACCTGTGATCCCTATAAAAGAACTGAAGGGAATTACTCTGTCCTTGTGAGATGACCAGTGTGCTTTTATGTCTATGTTCAATTTGAGACACACATGCTTCTTATTAATCCAGACACCACTTTCATGCAAATGGAATGGGCAAAGGGGGACTGCCCAAATCTATCGTAACTCAAATCTACTATGCAAAACGATAGGATGAAAGGGGGCAGGGTATACCACATGTACACATTAAATGTTCATTTCTCATACAAACAGCACCACTTTAATAAAAGGGCACCTTAGTTCATTAAGTTTCTTGCCTAATACATTCCTCTTTCCTCAGAACCTTGTTTAAAGCAAAACGTTTGGATGGGTAATGTGTGGATTGGACCTAGGCTTCCAATTTATAGTACTCTTTATGAGGAAGTTTCTTTCACATACAATAGTAGAACATTTTTTCTAAATCTCTCTTCAAGAATAGTGAGTCTAATTACTGTGTTAGTGTTATGGGAATCTGAAGATCTTCCCTGTCTGTGGGCCCTTTGATAGGCTTAAGTGGCTCCTAGAATCTTCCCTGATTGAAAGTGTACTCTGCCCTCTAATAGGCTGAATGTGGCCCCATGGAGCCTGTGGCGGGAGGCTTGTTCTTCAGGAATTACTTTGTGATTGGGCAGTAAGTCAAGAGGGCTGTGACATTCTCTGATTCAGGAGAAGACTATCTATACTGCTGATGTGAGGTTTTGCTTTGGGGCTCACTTCGGAAAGAATTGTTGTAATTTGGCCAGATGAGACTCTGGGAAGCCATTGAGCCCATCGGCTTTGAAAAACCCAGATATTGGTGCTTCCCTCTCTGGTAACTGACTAGGTATGGATGTAATGGTCATAGGATTGGAAGCCTGTCTGCTGATCTGTTTCTCTGTCTGCTTGTAACTCCTGCTTGTAACTTGTTCGTATTCTCTGAAGTTCAGGGTGTTGACTTTTTCCCCTGAACTAGGTAAATGATATATGTTTGATTGATTAAAGTAAGATTATTAACCCTTTTTGAGTTGCTTTCCTTTAGAAAAGCAGATCTAAGAACCTGTGCTAGCAGCCATCCTGGGTATGCTAGGGTGCTTGCTGATACAGTTAGTTGGACTATATATGAGATATCTAGGAAATAATACTAGCCACTTTAAGCTCTTGGGCAGTGCCTTTCATTTAGTAAACATATCATGCATTTTTGTTGGAAGAATGAATGAATTCAACCCTGTCTGGGCCTCAGTTTCTTCATCTGAAAAATGAGGGAGTTGAATTATCTCCATCATTTTCAAAAATCTATTACAAAGAGCTCTTTCTCTTTACTCTCTCTCTCTCTCTCTCTTTCTCTCTCTCTCTATCCCTCTCTCTCTCTCTCATATGCACACATACACACACATTCATGCATACACACTCTAGTTAGCCTGGGATAACATAAAATGAAAGGTATTAGCCATATGGTCAGAAGATCTCAGGATCAAATACCAGATTTTATAATTAGCATCTGGTGGTGGACAAATCACTTGGTCTCTCTGAAATTCTGGTTTTTTTTTAATATGTCAAATGAAAATAAGAATTCTTGCCCTACATACTTTATAAAATTGTTATGATGCCAGCACTTTGCAAAGCATTGCATTAATGAGAATTGCCACTTACATTATTTCCTTTAGAGAAGTCATTGTAAGTTGAGAACATACAGAAGTTTTGATCTGTCCTAAGCAAAACAGGAAGATAAAGTAAATCTGCCACAAGACAAAGCAAAACAGAAAAAAAAAATGACATGATGTCCCTTAAAAAATCACCCCCACCCCACCCTCACTGATGTATTTGCTTTTATGAGGCTGTCCTGTGCATATCAAGACATTTCTAAGTCAGTCAGCAGAGAAGTATTTTAGGTGTTTACTCTGTGCTAAGCACTCTGGTAAGTACTGAGGATACACAAAATTAAAAACTATGGTTCCTACTCTCAAGGACTTCATTTTCTGGTGGGGGAGAAAGCATGCAAATAACTAGGTACATTCAAGTTATATAAAATGTAACTGGAAAGTAATAACAGAAGAGAAGACACTAGCAGCCAGCAGGGACGGGCAGGAAGGTCTCTTGAAGAAGCCAGAACAGAATAATGAAGGAAGCAAGAAAACTAAGAGACGAAGATGGGGAGACAAAATCCTTCAGGCCTGGAGAACAACTAGTACAAGTTAATGAAGTGTATCCTTACCATAACTGTTAAGAATAATTAACACGGGTATAAAATTCTTATCAGATCTACAATTTTTTTGGTACAAGGAGCTCTTGGTGGTGAATCTCATTCCTGTAATGTACGTTTGGCACCTTCTCTGCACTTTCTAGTCTTTTAAGCATTGATTGGGTCACTTAGGTGTCAAGTACTTGCCCATGATCCCAATCCAGAATGTGTCAGAGGCAGGATTTGAACACAGGTCTTCATGTCTCCAAGGCTAATTATCTAGCGATTATATCATGATATCTCTCACACAGAAATTATACGATTTATCAATTGCTATACTAAATATGGTATATATTCATAAAGAATTGTGGGCCAGTGTATATGTGGACACAAAACTTGGATACATATTCTTTATTGAAAAACTATTGCCAAACTCAAAAGATCCTTGGTTTCTTCAATATGAAGACTTCTTGCAGTAATGTAAATAGTAATCTCTTTATGCTTTAGTGAACAGATTCAGGAGCTGCTGTATGTGAAATTCATCACCTGATGGTGATGAGCCTTAGGCTAGCCTTAGGCACACAGCCCATCACTGCAGAGCTGTAGCTAGTAATTCTTGTATTGGGGGAGAATTCATTTGAGAAAGAGGTGATTCACTGAAATGGGAATAGTTGCATCAATAAAGCAAGTGGCCAGTTCCATAGTGTGTCTGACTTGCACCCCTATGACATGACTAATGGTAGGTACCTCATACCATGGAAGGTGAAATAGGAGATGTCGGCAAAGGTTGGAAGAAGCTGTCCAGAGGAGCAAGAAAGCATAGAAAAAGGAATCTTGGAAGGTCAGGTGACACTTCATCATTCTGCTGGAAAGCAGAACCCGTGAGATAGAGTAATGTGTCATGGAAAGATTCCCCCCACCTCTACTGAAACTTTAGGGTTGTCTCCTAAGCATCAGGCTAGTTATGTCTCTAAACCTCTATGTCCATAACTAAAGTGTTTCCAGCTTGATTAGATTTGCCAACATATAGAGTTATATGTCACCTCCATATGGCAGTATCAGAGCAGAATTTGAGGCAGGTAGGTGGCACAATTGATAGGGCATTAGACCTTGAATCAGGAAGATATGAGCTCAAATTCAGCCTCAGAAACTTACTAGCTGTGTGACCCTTGGCAAGTCACTTAACCTCTCTTTGCCTCAGTTTCCTCAGTTGTTAAATGGGGATAATAATAGCACCTATACCCAAGGATTGTTGTGAGGTCCAAAAGACATAGTAACTTCAAAGTGCTTAGCAAAGTACCTGACACATAGTTAGTACTATATAAATATTATTTCTTAAATCCATAATTTAGGATTACTTGTCGTTGGGTGGCTGTCAGTGTAGCACACATGCCAGCCATTGGTGATTCCTCACTTTTTTCTCTGTAAGCATACCTCATCCTTTCAAATCATGCATCTCTTGATGACTGATGTGTCACAACCTGTACATGATAATATTTTTTCTTGGTACTAAACTAGTCTCTAAAGCATGCCATCTCTACCTTAGCTATCATACCAACTCCTTTTTACCAGAAAATTCCATTTTGCCTTTGAAATACCTTGGACTTTGAGAAGTAAACTTTTGCCTTATCTCTCCAGGAAATCACTTCTTGTGCCTCACTTCCTAGTCACTAGCAACAAAGCATGCTACTGTAAAATCCCTTCTACCATCCTCCTGTCTCTTCCAGTTCCCCTTTATGTATTCTTTTGCCAACTAGGGTATAATCTCTTTGAGGACAGGGATTTCTTTGTTTGCTTATATTTGCAACCCCAGGGCTTAGTACAGTCATTGGCAAGGTTTTCTTTTTGTTGTTCGGTCATTTCAGTTGTGTCCTACTCTTTATGACCCCATTTGGGTCACCTTTGGAAAAGATTCTGGAGTGGTTTGCCATTTGCTTCACCAATTCATTTTACAGATGAGGAATTCAGGGAAACAGTATCAGACAGCTAGTGAGGTCTAGGGCCATATTTGAACTTAGGAAAATGAGTTTTCCTGACTCCAGGACTGGTAAAATATCCACTGTGCCACCTAACTATGCCCTGGCATATAGTAAGTACTTAATAAATTATCTATCATCTATCTATCTATCCATCTATCTATCTATCTATCTATCTATCTATTTTTCTATCATCTATGTATCTGTCTGTCTGTCTGTCTGTTTGTCTGTCTGTCTTTTCCTTTAAGGGTATTGGGAAAGGAGTATTTTCTTTTTTTCATTAAAGAATGAGATTCAAATAACTTTACATTCCAACTTTAGTTCTCAAGTCTAGTACGTGGACAAAATGGATAGTATAATTTGGTTGCTGTGGTTGTTGGAACAAATTGACATCTGGCACATCAGACAAAAAAAGGACTCTTCTATATTAAAAAGGATACCACAACTTAAAAAAAATGAGCTTCATGTGTGTAGCTCATTTATACTTAATTGCCACTAATTTATTCAGCTGAGATCCCTTACAGTTTTCCATGATTAAAGGCCACAATGTTTAACTTGTCATTGAATTAGTCTGATATTGATATAAATGAGCTATAAAGTATGTCCATGATTGCTTCCTGAATAATATGAATGCATTTCTTTTTGTTAGTTGCTCAATAAAGAATGAAATATACCTGATCTTTGGGTTTTGCAGCAAATCTTTTGCAGTTGGAGCATGAATGAAAGATGAAATTAATCAGCATCAACTGCATTTTCCACAAAGAAATTAAAACTTTCACTGCTAATGAAGCTTATTTATTGCAATGCAGCAGGAATAAAGATGGAAGGTTTCAGACTTCACCTTAGACCTAATGTAAGTACATCTCAACCAATCAAAATGAAAGCTAACTGGACAATGGATTCCCAAAATTAATTACCATGCATAATAGGCAATGGCCAATCCATTGGCTCAATATCTTAGAGAATCCAGAGAAATTATTAGCTGCAAAATTAAGCAAGAAGGAAAGCTTTGGGCCTTAATGAGGAAAGCAGAGAATAGTGAAATGAGACCTGGACTGAGTTAAGAGCCAATTTTTAATGCTGGCTCTAGCAGTAACTAGTTGTATGAACTGGGCCATGTTACTTCACTCCTTTAGGTTCCTCATTCTTAAAATTATAAGATTAAATGAATGATCTATAAGGTCTCTCTGAGCTCTAATATCCCATTATATTTACTGGTTTTTTATTAGATGAAATATCTTGCACATAGCATATTTATTGTATTATATAATGATAGTATTTCTTTAGAGAATCTAGTCCAGCTTCCCCAATTTAGTATGAGGAGGCCGTGGCCAGTTTAGATGAGGAGACTGAGAAAAGAATTCAAATGATTTGCCCAGTGTCATGGACCTAGTTAGTAACAGAGTTGGGACAAGAACCTGGTCCTTCAATCTCTGTCTGGTGGTCTTTTTTTTCCATATCCTGAATTCAAATGAAGACTACATGTCAGAAGAAAATTAAGACTTCAATTGATGCCTTTTCATAAATACACGTTCCAGAGCATCACATTAGGCATTCCATAAAGTAGCACATAAAATGGTTATGAAATATTTACACAAAGAACATACATTAATATAAAATAGCAACAAGGAAACGCATATTTACATAAACTTAGTGTCATACATTAACGGGAGCCATATTAAATTTTAAAATGCTATGTTGGTCTGTAATGAGGGCCCAAGAAAACAGTGCTAATATATAGAAGTGTTTTTCAAGAAAAAATGGAAATCAGAAAATGCCCTTTTGATAGATTTTTAGCATTGTCGAGCTAGAGCTCCTGAGTCTCTCTGGATCAGATGAACTACTACCATTCCAGTAGTTCTAATCTCCAACCTGACCTTCCCCCCACCCTCATTGCGGGTTATCAGCAAATGCCTGTTACTGGGGTCTTAGAGGCTCATATGCAGGTTCAGCAGAGACATGGGGCTTAAAGACAAACTTAGGGGATGTACAAGGATAGTTTTGTATTCATGCCATTCAAAAAATGAAAGCCATCACTGGCTTTGCAATGAGTAATTAGAAAATTTGACTCATGAAGTTCTTTATTTCCAAGAATCAGTTTCAGAAAGGTCCCTTTTAATTACTTTTAATCAATTACAAAGAAAATAAGCCTGAGTAGAGAGGTAGGACTCCCCTCTGGTATTCATTTCACAGTTTTCTAATCTTCCCTTTAAAGCAATGGAAACACACTGGAGAAAGAATGTGAGTACTTGAGCTTGAATTCTGATTCTGCCAATTGTTATCTGTGTAGCCAAGGATCAATTATTTCACTGCTCTAAGTCTCAGTTTCTTTATCTGAGAAATGCATATGTTGATCAAGATGACTTCTAAGGTCCCTTCCAGCTCTAAATCTCCAGTCATTTCAAGTCTATCCTATTTCGTTGTTGCCATCAAATCATTTCAGTTGTATCTGACTCTGAGCCCCCATTTGGGGTTTTCTTTACAAAGATACTGGAATGGTTTGCCATTTCTTTCTCCAGCTCATTTTACAAATAATGAAACTGAGGCAAACGGGGTTAAGTGACTTGCCCAGGGTCACACTGCTAGTGAGGCTGAGGTCAGATTTGAACTTAGGAAGATGGGTCTTTCTGATTTGAGGCCCAGCATTCCATCCACTTTGCCACCTAGTTGCTATCCAGTTTACTGCAACTAAATGAGTCATTTTAAAGTACGATCCAAATCATTCCACTCATTGTCCTGCTCAAAACATATTAAATGATTTTGAGTTCCCCATCAGCTAAAGTCTTCACTTCTTAAACTGACACCAAGAGCTTCTGGCATCTGGATCCAGCTTGTTATATTTCTCACTACTCCCTGTGCTGTGCATCAGTCAAATCAGACATTGTCCCTGCATCACCTCACCTGTATCCCTTCTCTGAAAG
>CM053581.1:200165485-200189791 GCA_028627135.1 Pseudochirops cupreus
CTGATATGGTTCCTCGTAGCTGAGCTGACTTTAGTGAGAAGTATCTTTGTGTGTGTTTTGGGGTTCCAGGATTGGTTTAGAGTCCTGTTTTATGGGTATTTTGGGGTGGCTATGTGAGAGCTGCAATATGTTGCTGCTGTTATGCCGCCATCTTGGCTCCGCCCCGAAATTACCTATTTTAATACTTTTATTTTATAGAGAAGGAAACTGAAAGCCTTAGAGGGGCAGTGACTTGCTCAAGGTCACATAGATAGCGGGGAACTTTTGATTGAGCTGTGATATAAATCCAGAATTCTAGATTCCAAATCCAGTGCTCTTTCAACTATAATCAGCATTGTGTCGGTAAATATTTAGCAACCATCTCTCCAGAAGTAAGCTTGCTAAATTTAAAATTTAATCTCCATTATAAATACTTTCCCAAATCTACATAATCAACAAAACAATGAATCAAATTGTAATCTATATTGTTTGTTTATTTCTGAATTATAAATGCTCATGCTAAAAATTTAACAATAGGGTTGTTTCAGCGCATCTCTTCTAGCTACAATATAGGCCTTAACAGAAGGAGATCAAATACAAAAATGAAAGGAAAAAGAGGATAACCTCTTGATCATGCATATGCTAGCTGATGGTGCTAAGAAATACCATTTAGGTCTGTCTTCCTATGGCAGGTTTCTGATGTTAATCTGTTTTGTATTTCAGAGGATATGATTTGTTGTACAGCATGCCTGAATCCTAGAATGAGAAGCTGTAAAATAGGCAGCTATTAGTACAATGGAGAGTACTGAACCTGGAGTCAGGAAGACTTGAGTTCACATCAGGCCTCAGACACTTGCTACCTGTGTGACCCTGGAGAAGTCATTTCACCTTTGTCTGCCTCAGTTTCCTTATTTATAAAACAGGGGTAATAATAGCACCTACTTCCCAAAGTTTTTGTGAGGATCAAATGAGACAATATTTGTAAGGTTCCTTGCAAATATTGAAATGTTGCATAAATGATAGCTATTATTAATATTATTCTGCTATAAATGTGGGTGTAATTTCTTCATTTCTTTGAAAAGGGGCAGTGAACACATAGTTTCAAAATTCTCCAAAATAATTAGAAAGAATTACTTATCAAGGTTTATAGATTTAATGTACTGTTGGTGAATCAAATTAGTTCTGAAATCAAATTTTAGAAGACTTAACAACAGCGTACTTATTGAGGAGAGGAAAAGAAAGGATCATTGTCGTTAATAAGTCCTACTTTTGGCCTATCTTTCTAATAACAAAGAGAATAGCTTAGAAATAGAGTCAAATTTCCTCTATCTGTCTGAATCTCACACACTTCATCAATGCTTAGATACCCCCCAAAATGTACTCTGTTAACTAGGCCTGCAATGACACAGCATTCAACTGTGGACACCCAAGACAAAGTACATAAATGTATGATATGCCTGGAGAAAGCACAGATGCCACATGAGCTCCTAACTGTCCTCCTCATGCACACAAATGCCAGGAATACACATATTACATGTCACTTAGGCGAATGCAAAGCTCAGTCCTCTACACCATAGGACCATAAGCAGCTAGATGGCTGTGTGCCTGGAGTTAAGAAGACCTGACTTCAAAGTCAAACTTAGACACTTATTTGCTGTGTGACTCTGGGTAAGTCACTTAAACTTTCTTAGCCTCCGTTTCTCCCTTTGTGAAATGGAAATTATAGCACCTAAAAAACAGCAGGGATGTTGTGAGGATCAAATGAGATAATATTTGTAAAACACACAATACATGGCACACAGTAGATGTTTAATAAATGCATCTTTTTTTCTGTCCTTCTAGGAAGCCCTCCTGCCATTCATTTCTGCACTTTTTTACAGACTGCCTTGTGATTCTTGCGAAGATGGTATGGACTGAGAGATCAAGGCATTTTAAAACTGAATTAAACACTTGTTCTTTCTTTAAACTGAGTGTTACTGGAAATCCTTTATTGCCTCAACTTTTCTAACCCTATACCCACTGCAATCAATTATAACATAAAACATCAAATGGAACACTCTGCAGACAGGTTGTGGAGTCTGGGGGGTGATAAACATGAATTTTAGTCATTCTTTTATTAAGAAAATGTTACGTGATGTCCTTGTATCAGCGCTGCACTTGCTTGTGTTTTCACACCTATCAGCAAAAGCATTTCCAAATATTTGACAGTAACAATGGGATAAGTTCTGGCAAATATCCAGAAGCTTGGGTGGTTTTGTGCAGGTCATTTTCCCTAGTGGAAATCTTAGGCAGATATGTTGTGTTGCCCGCTTAACAGCTTTAAAGTCAATGATGCATTAGGACACATTCTGCTGAAACTGGGGTGTTCTAAATGCTCCAGTGGGAAGGTGGTTTGGGCATGTGAATGAAAAACTGCTCTTAGGTTTTTAATGTACAAATGAAAGGGGGAAAAGGTAAAGGCAAAGCGAACTACCTCAAGAAACCCTTCTATTTCAGACATAAATGTTTCTTCGGGGAAAAGTGAGACTTGGTGGTGACTGATTTGTAGATAGAATATCATACTTTCCTCCCTTCACAAGGAAGACTTAGATTTTGGTGTTGTTATCACTATTGTTTTTTAAAGTCTCAGCAAAATTATACTTTTCTCCAATTATATGATCATACAAAACTCTGGGAAAAATCCTGAGTGTTCTACAGAATAAAGAACTGAGAAAGTGAAAACTTGAAGGTTTCCCTTAGACCTTGAATAATTGAATGTGCTCAGATTTCAGCTCAATGAGACACTTTAGAGATGTACTTCCATATTGAAGGATTGTAGAGTAGAAAAAAGTTCTGGACTTATAGGTAAGAGGTAATCAACAACTTGTTCCATTGTTTACCAACTATATAAGGAGTCACCTCCCATCTTTGAGCTTTAGTTTCTGCATCAATGAAATTGAGATGACAATATCTTTATTACCTTTCTTCATAGGAGTGTTGTGAGGACCAAATGAGATGACACATTGTAAAGCACTTTTCAAATTCAGGGTATTATACAAATGTTAGTTTTTATTGTGGTCTTATTCTCAACTTTTTCAATAGAATTCAACAGAAACAAAACTTGCGCAAGTTACTATGCTTTTCTATAATTAATGTTCTGTACGCTATTGCAAAGATGGATAAAATGACTGTTTTGTAATTTAATAAAGTATTCAGATATAACTCAATCTTCAATATGTAAGCTGAAAAATATATTTGGTATAACTCCAGTAATAGACAGGAAGCTGGGAATGATATCTTCTGCGTCCTATTCCCATATGGTTTTAAGTTCTGCTAGGTCCTTATAGTTTGAAAGTTTTTTATTCTATATAGTGTGGAAATCCCAAGTATTTCTTATGACATTAATTTTTAAAAAGTTTGTCTTTAAAATTTTGGAAAATTATGTAGGGGAAATCATGGACAATGGTTTTGTCCGTGATCATGAACTAATTCCAGGAAAATTCATTTATTAAATTCTCAGTGATATTTTGGGAAATCTGCATTTGTTCTATGGTAATTGGTCATTTGTACTTTATGAAAGGTAGTGGGCTTCTGGTATGTAATTCTGCTTACCTGTTTATGTTGGCATCTAGTAGTAATTAAATTTTTGAAAGTTTGTGATATGCTACATAGTTTCTAAAATTTTCATGCATAATCTGCATCTGTAAAAAAGTCTGAGCTCCTAAAGAATAACATATCTATAATTTCTGGTGGCAATTATCTAGTCTTAAATCACTATTATAATATTTTTTCATTAATCTATTATTTAAATAATTATTTTAAAGATCTCATGCTTATATTTTTCAATTGCATTCTTACGATCATAGGTTTAGACTTAGAAGATACTTCAGGAGGCATTAAGTCCAACCTTTTCATTTTACAGAAGGGGAAACTGAGGCACAAAGAAGTTAAATGACTTGACCAAGGGCACACAGCTGGTAAATCTAGAGGCAGGATTTGAACTCAGGGCCTCCTAATTCCAAGATCAGTGCTGCATTCACTGCTCCACATTGTCAAGATAGAAATGGTCTAACACCAAGTGGTTACCCTGTCAGTCTTTTCTTTTTAATGATCTACAGAGTACTATACATGTGGACAAAATAATTGCTCTTTGAGGTGGAATAAAAATATTGCAATATAAACCCATACTCTGAGGACTACAACAGCATTTTAGTACAACTTTGGTCCGAGGGAGAGCAGTTGACATAGGATTCACTTTACCCTCTTCACAGATGATTCTGATCTTCTCTTCTGGGTCTCTATATTTGAAAGATTTGAATCCCAGGTATCTTGGAGATTGAGTATTTGGTATGGCAGTGTCCATAAAAAATGGAGTTAAGCTTTTATACATCAGTGTTATTTATAGACACCCGCAGGTAACATTTCAGTATATGATAATGGGCCACTTCCAGAATAGCTCATTGGTTTAGTTCACTAGAATATGTTTTATAGCCTATACTGACGTGCTGCACAGCTTATACTGTTTACTTGTATAATGCATGTGTTCCAAAAATCTTAGTGCAGTTTTAAGCCTTAATAGCTTTAAAGCTATTAAAGACATTATTCTTAAACTTTCATAAGCTATCATGCCTTAAAACAGCACTAAGACTTTTGGGACAGCCTGCATATTGATCACTAAGTCCAGGATTTCTAAGGAAAACCCTACTATGGTTTCTGGTGGCAGTAATTTGGTCCTTGATTGTCACCGCGAAAACTCTATATTTCAGCAAGCAAATGGAAATGATGCAGACATTGGTTTAATAATTTGTCACTATGTGGTTGATTGAGTTCATGGATAGTATTTTGATTCCATTCTTGGATCTTAGCTATTTCATGGTTTCCATCTATAGAAGTGAACCATTTTCAGGTGCATTTGACATGTCCAGTGTTATGTGCCTGTTCTTGCTCTTTACTATTTCTTGATGAAGTGAAGCTTTCTTGGTCTTAAATATTATAGATTTTTTTGATTGGTATAGAGTTGTAGACCTTAGACCATAGGCATGTCTCCCAATGCTTTTCTTCTCTTTTTGCAAGGAATATTAACCTCTCCATAGTTACATCATGGTGATAGACACTGTGTTTTGTTAGCATTTTAAGTCTTTTGCTTAGATAATTTTAAATTATTATAATACATGTTATAGTACCAGAGATATATACTGACTTTCTAATTTCTAAAATTTTAATTGTTTTAAATGTATTTTTTACTATTCAACTTTGATTTCAGAATGTCAGTGAGTCATTTAACATAGAAAGCCATAAACTTTCTCTTATTTTCGTGTTCAGTGCATCTTCTCTAAGTACATTATAGGTATTGCTCTTATCTGTGAGTTTACATAATCAACAAGATGAAGCGCAAAAACTACATGTTCAATCTTTATTTGGCATAACTTAAGAGTCTTTGTACTCACTGAATCCAAATTATGATATTTATTTCATTGTATAAATATTTCATAAGATGAAAAGAGCTGATGTATGTATGTTGTGGGGTGGTTGGTGGTGGTTGTAGAGCCATAAATTTTCATGCCATACATGTATAATAAATGATTAATAAAATGCTTTGGTTCAACTTTCTCTTTAATTTGGAAACCACACTTAATTCTATTAATAGAGCTGATAACATGCTTAAGAAGAAGCAGAGACATCATGGTTTGAATTGCCACCTTGAAAAGTACCATATTTTATATCAACTATCTTTGACCACTATTTTCTATATGTTCATAAAATGCAAAGTTATAACTATACTCAGACCTACTTTATATCTTTTCCCTACATATATAAGCATGACTATGGAACTGAAGTACAGATTTTACAATGATTACAAACAGTTTATGCAATAATTAAGAATCAATGACAAAAAATTACCTTTTGCAATCCTGACACTTTCTTGTGCATCTTTTATGTTTCTTAACATGCATACATACATTTGTGCATGTGCATATGTATATGTATAATATATGTATGTATATAAGTGCTTATAAATTTCTTTTAGTTACAAAGACTGTGAATTCTTTGTATAAAGCATATAAAAAGATAATTGATCTATATTTAATAAGATTATATGGTATATTTCAAGGTCAATGTGGAAGTAGTTCTCCAGTGGGGAACCCTATAGATCTATGCTTAGTCTTTTTCTGCTTAATGTTTTTTTATCAATGATTTTGATGAAGGCATGGAACTTATCAAATTAATAGAGGGCACAAAGCCAAGACAAAGGACAGTAGAATCAGAGTTGAAAGGAATCTTTATGTGCTAGAGTACTGGGTTAAATTTAATAAAATAAAATACAATAATGATAAAAATATCATACTTAAGTACAAAAAGCAACTTTACCAATAAGATTGGAGAGGCCTGGGTAGAAAGATGTTCTGAAAATGATCAAAAGTTTAATGGAATTTGGGCTCATTAGTAGTCTATATGTGATGTGCTAGACTCCTTCCCAAAATGCGAATGAAAACTTAGGCAGCATTAAGAAAGACATAGCTTTAAGGAACAAGATGTTGATAATCTTAATATATTTTGTCATCTCATCTGTAATATTGTGTTCAATTCTAATATACCCAGTTTATGAAGGAAATTGCTAAGCTGGAGAATGCAGAGGCTGGTATGAGTAAAAGGCACCTTCTTTCTCACAGGAATCTAAGAGCTGCCTCTGGGCCTCTCAGCCCCAAGGCTGCTCTGTGAATTCCTTGGAGATAAGGGTGTGCTGAGACCCACAGTGCAGTGGTTGTTCTTAAGGATGTTTTGAAAGAAACTGCTCGCCTGTCAGACAGCTGCTGACATCACTGGTTTGGAATCTCCTCATTGGCCTTCACTCCCTGCGCACAAGGTGGTCATGCATGAATCATGCTAACCTTATAGTAATATAGTAGCTTGCCTGTTTACTGTGAGTGGCCATGTTGGAATAAACTGCCAGCTGCAAACATCTCTGTCTGGTCTCTTCCATCCCTCCTGAGAGCAACCCAGGGCTGGCCCTTGGGTCTGCAAAGGTGTGTGCGGCTGCTTCAGAAGAATATTCAGAGTAGTGCAATCAAGATGATGAAGGGTTTTGAGTGCATAATATGAGGAACTAGACATATTTAGTCTAGAGAAGAGAAGACTCAGGGGGCACGTGTGAAGGTGTCTTCAAGTATTTGGAAGATTGTCAATTGGATGAAAGATGAGACTTGGTATCTTTTATCTTAGAAGGCAGGACTAGGAGCAGTGGGTCGAAGTTGAAAAGAGACAAATTTGGACTTAATAAGAATTAGATCTGTCCCAAAATAGAATGAACTGCTTTAAGAAATGGTTGGATTGTTCTCTTTGGAGGTCTTCCACCAGAGATGTGACAGCCATTTGTTGCATATTTTAGAATGAGGAATCCTTTTGTGTATATATTTGATTAGGTGGTCACCTCCAAGTCTTAAATTGAATGCTCTTTGTTAAGAAAAAAGGTAATCAGATTCATGTCTGAAGGAAGCTGGAAAAGTGACTTGCTAGTAATTCATGTAATAATTTGAAACAATAATTATAAATATCATTTAGCCCCACCAGTGTTCAATTAATCAAGAAGGTTCCAGTTTCAGTTACTTCCCTTGAAATAACTATTCTTTAATTTCTTATACAAAAGGAGTCAACTTTGTGCTTATGTGTTGATCCAACTTACAATTCATTGTTAGACGTTTTGTACCCATATACACAATCAGAAATTTTCAACATTCTAATTTCTTAATTATTTCTTGCCCCTGATTTATTGCTTCTCAAGTTCCTATAGTAATTTCAAATTGACTTTGAATTTCTTGAACTCTTTATTGTATAAACATTTGGATTTAACTTTCAAGGAAACTTGGAATATCTATTATACTTTTGTTTTCCGAAACCTTCATTTTTGCATCTCTCTCTCTCTCTCTTTTTCTCTCTCTCTTGCTCTGTCTCTCTCGCTCTCTTGCTCTCTCTCTCCCTCTCTCTCATATGGGGGCATTTAGGTTTTCTTTCACATCAATAATCTTCTAAAGTCTTTCTTTACCTCTTCAAAAGCTCTTTCAAGTTTCTTTTGTTAGTTTGGTATTTAGTTATTTTGTGGGGGAGCATTCCTTGATATCTCTATTTTTCCTCCTATGCTTCTTAAAATGCCTTATACACAGCAGTACACCCCAGTCTCACCCCTATTAGAAGGCTCTGTAGAGACTTTTCCTGGCTAGACCTTCTTTCTAGTGCCCTCAGGCCTCTCTGTGTCTCCCTCTGCTGTTCTTGGCCAGAAAAAAGGGTCTAATAGCACAATAGTATTCCATTACATTCATATACCACAACTTGTTTAACCATTCCCCAATTGAAGGGCATCCCCTTAATTTCCAGTTTTTTGCCACCACAAAGAGATCTGCAATAAATATTTTTGTACATATGGGTCTTCCTCCCACTTCTATGATCTCTTTGGGATACAACCCCAGAAGTGGTATTTACTGGGTCAAAGGGTATGCAATTATTTATAACCCTTTGTTCATAGTTCCAGATTGCTCTCCAGAATGGTTGAATCAGTTCACAGCTCTACCAACAACGCATTAGTGTTCCAATTTTTCCACATCCTCTCCAGCATTTGTTATTTTCCTGTTTTGTCATCTTAGCCAATCTGACTGGTGAGAAACAAAAAAAAAAAAGAAAAAAGGGTCTGCTTTGGTTTCTGTTAGGATATCCTGATCTCTGCTCTTTTTCTTTATCTTTTTTTTCAGAGTAGTTGGAGAGCTATGCTGTACTGTTTCATTTTAATTGTTCATATTTGCTGGTCTCCTATTTTTGACTTTCTCCTTTTGTCCTTGAAGGCCATGTAGACCATAATGTCTACTCCAGAGTTCCTATAACTTTATTCATTGTCATACAAGAAATGAACTTGACAAAATGGTCATTGAGGGCAATGCTAGCCCCAGCATCCAAGGATGAGTGGGTGCTATTAGATCACAGGCTATATCTTAGTCTGCTAGACATCTCAGGATGATTTTCAAGGACTGCTCTTATGCTTCCTTCCCCACTTTCTTGATAACATCACATTTAGGAAATCTCCTCAGGCAGCAGGTTGGATCCACCGCATAAACTGGAAATAGGGACAAAAAAAGGCCATTCTTTTGAATCTTCTATTAAGTTGAGGAATGGTCTTACTCATGATTTTAGCAGTGCCAGAGGAATCAGGGATTATATTCTGGAAGGTGGCATATTAATTATACTTGCCAAGGGCCACCTATGGTCTTCTAGGTAGAAGTAATAACAAGAACTGTGACATGGCATTCATGGTTTTCAGGAATGAATCTTTCCATGATGCTGATGTTGTAATTGATGACTGTTCCTGAGAGGGTCAAAAGGTAAACCATTTTTGCTGCTGGAGTCATTAATATGAAACTTAAGGAAATTATCACTTTCTTTGTACTTCATTTCTATTATAAACATAGGGCATCAACAGAAGGAAAGAAAATGCTGCTGCTTAGCTCCATTCTTAAAATAAGGCCCATCCTTTTCTAGGGCAGCAAAGACACCACTGAACCCTCCAACATACTGGAAACGAGCATCTTCCCATTAGTCGAATGTGGTTCGTGAAAGAAAGTGATGGATTTTGCATTAATTACTAGCTTCTATTTTCAGCCATGATAGTTCCCTGGTACTTGACACAGATGGAATTATATTGAAATGTATAAACTACACAGCTGAGGTCAGTGAAAGAATGAGGCCGTTGATGGTCAGAATGTCTACTCTGCCTGATGAGAAGGCAGGCCAGGTCACCAAGCATGCAACATAACTGAATCCATTGACACCAGCCTTCACTGCCTGATATCAGTGATGTGGCTACTGCAGTAGATACTGGCACCAAGATTAGGTGAAGAGCTAAGAGTCATTTCTCATCTTTCTTCTCTATGCAGCAATGGCAGTATTCTTTATGAGATAACTCAGGGGCTAGTAGCTAGAAAAATGGCCATGGAGTCAGGAAGACCTGAGTTCAAATTCATCCTCAGACACTTACTATCTCTGTGACCCTAGGTGAGTCACTTAACCTCTGTCTGCCTTGTTTCCCTCAACTGAAAAATGGGGATAATAATAACACTTTCCTAGCAGAGTTGTTGTTGAAGATCGAATGAGATAATACTTGTAAAGTACTCAGTGTAATTCCTCCTATAATATAGTATAATAATAGAGTATATATGATATAGTATATAGTAACATAGTAAAATGCTATATAAATACTAACTTTTATCATTATTAATAATAGTAATCTCATACTAGATACTCGCTTCTTTGTTTTTCTGACACTGATCTCTCTTGGTTTTCCTGACTAAATATTTCTTCTCAATCTCTTTTGCTGGAACTTTATTTTTGTCATACCTCCTAACTGTGGGGTTTATTCCTCTAAGATGTTGTTCTTGAAGCTCTTCTCTTTTTATTCTATAATCTTTCACTTTGTGATCTTATCAACACCCATGTGTTCAATTGTATTTTCTATGCTAATGACAACTATCTATCCATTTATCTAACTTTCTTTCTTTCTTCCTATCTGTACCTAGTCTCTTTTGAGTTCCAATCCCACATCTTCAACTACTGAATAGACATGTCAAAATGTATATATAGTAGGCATCTTAAATTCAACATGTCCAAAACTGAAATTTTTTTTATCTCAAGCCTTCCCCTCTTCGCGAGTTTCCTACCCCACTATCCTCCTAGTCACTTAGTGTTACAAAACCAGTATCACTCCTCACTCTCAAACATAAATCTAATTAAATTGCCAATGAATAACAATAATAATGACAAGCATTTATATGGTACTTACAATATGTTAGGAACTGTGTGTAGTACTTTAAAAAATATCTGATTTGGTCCTTGCAACTACTTCAATGGTAAGTATTATTTTATTTCCATTTTATGGTTGAGGAAACTGAGGCAGAAGTTAAATGACTTGCCCAAGATCACACAGTAATACATTACCAAAGTCTGGATTTGAACTCAGGACTCCCTGACTCTAGGCCCAGTACTCTATACCCTGTACCACCTATTTGTCTCCTAACAGCCAAATGTTGTCACCTTGATAACATTCCCTCTCCTTATTCACAAAATCATCACCTTGACCCAAAACCTTGTAACCCCTTATCTGGAGTGGTATCAAACTCAAACAGAAACAGATCCTTATAAGACTTATATTGACTTAGAAAACATTAAATTAACACTATTTTTGTTATTTTTTTCATTTATTTTGTTAAACATTTCCTGATTACATTTTTCATTTGGTTCAATTCAAACTTTGGTGTTTTGCAGGTGCCTTGTGTCTCTGTGAGTTTGACATCTCTGGTCTGGACTTTTGTAGTTACCTTCTTTCTGCCCTTCCTGCCTTATCTTTTTCTTCCCTCCAGTCTATGCTCCATTCCACTGCCAGAGTGATTTTCCTAAAGTGTAAGTCTAACTATGTCACCTCTGTTCAATAAATTCCAGTGGCTTCCTGTAACCAACAAGGGGGAAAAAAGTCATATAATATCTTCTTCAAAATCTGGTCTTCCAGAATCTCTATTCTTATCATATTTGACTCCCCTCCAAAAAATCTGCAGTTTTATGATACGGGTCTCCTTGCTGTTTCTCTCAAAAAAGTACTTCATCTCTCTTTTCATCAGGTATTTGCACTGACTATCTCCCATGTCTGAATTCTTCCTCCTCTTCCTCTTCCTCTATACCTCTTAACATTTCTGGTTTCCTTTGAGATTCAAGTGCCATGTCACCTACTGTAGGAATCCTTTTCCATTCTTCTCCATTCAATTGAGCCTTCTTCTTCATAGTTAGCTTTCTTCTGTTCTATATGTATCTTGTTAATACCTTTTATTTACATGTGATCTGCCTCATTAGTCAATATGATCCTTAAGGGCAAAGACATTCTGTATGTTTATTTTGTTTGTCCAGCTCTTAAAACAAAGACTCGCACTGCAAATATTTAAGAAACACTTGTTGATTGACTAATTGGTTTGGTATGTCTTCGTCTATCAATAGTGACAAAGTTAATTTACCAAAAAAAAAAAAAAACAAAAAACAAACCATAAAATAAATGTTCAAAGCATTGCAAATCCAGTGACAATTTCATTGAACATATTGCCTGTAGCCTATAGGAAGAATAGAGTGATAAAATGGAATTTAAATGAGGTTGCTAAAATTTGGACTGCAAATAACCCATAGGTTTCATGACTATTAGGTCCACCACCAATAGGAAAACTGAACTCATTCCATAAAATAATAATAATAATGACAATGGTAATAATAATAATGATGATGATGATGATGATGATGATGATAAATCAGGCAATTTTTGGACTTAAAATTGACTTTTGACATTATTTTGACACTATCTAATGTTTCATCATCTATCTTCTTGAAATTATGAATGCTTATAGTCTTAATCACAGTTTTCACACCTTTCGAAGTTGTTAGTTTTTTTGTGCTCTTATTTTACAAATTGCCCTCCTACTACTGCTCAATTCATTCTTCATCAGTTTATGAAAGTTCTCAAATTGTTCATTTTTATAATACTGATGTTGTAGTATGTCATTATTTTAATTCTCTACTTTGCATTATTTCATATCTTTTCAAATCATCAATTTGTTATTTATCACATAGTAATAGTACTACGTATGCCACAACTTACTCAACCATTCCTCAAATGATAGGTATAGTCTTATTTTCTAGGCTTTTGGGGTGTTTTTTTCCTTACCACCACAATAAGAGAAGTTACAAATATCTTTGTATACATAAGACTTTGACCTCTCTCTTTAATCTCTCTGGGATAGGGGTCTAGCAAGGATAGAACTGGGTTAAAGCTTAAGCACTGTTTAGTAACTTTTTGTTTCTAGCTCTAAATTGTTTTCCGTAACAGTGGTGCCCTATTACAGTTCCACCTAAAATGCATCAATGTGCCTTTCATTCATTTTGGGGAGTTTTTCAGAGTTTCTTGTCTATTCTTGGACCTTTCTTTATATTTAAGCAACAATATGATATGATGGAAGAACCACTGAAATTTGAGGCAAAATAGTTTTTACAGAATTTGAGAATTGGAAGGGACTTCAGCAGTCAAGCAGTATAACTCATATGTAAAAGGAATGTCTACTATACCATACCTAAGCAGAAATAATTCAGACTATGCTTAAAATTTCCAAGGAGAAGAAATTCACCATTTCTCAAGATATCTGAATTTTCTTTTGGATATCTACAGTTGCTAGGAAATGTTTTCCTGAGGCCTAACCTAAATTTATCTGTGAAACATTTACCCACTATGGTGATACTATCTTCAAGACAGAGGATAGAATAAATCTAATCCCTCTTCCACATGAAAGCTTTTCAGATACTTGAACATAGCAATCATCTTACCTCCCCCAGACCCCATTGCACTTCTTCATGCTTTAAATATAAACAGTTACTCGAACCAACACTTGGGTTTAGTAAATCCTAGAAAAAACATGAAATCAAGGTCTTTCCCCATCCTATTTGACCTCCTCTGGGATCTTTCCAACTTATCAATGGCCTTCTTTACCACAGAGCCCAGGAAAAAAAATAAATAAAACATGAGACCTGATGAGAAGCAGAAGAAGCCTAATGAAGGCAGAATGTAGTAATTTTCTATTCTTGGAAATTATGTCTCTCGTAATGAAGTCTAAATGCTTTAGCATTCTGACTGCCATGTTCCCAATGCTGACTCATGTTGAGGTTGTAGTCTACTAAAACCCTTGGATCTTAAAAAATCTTTCTTTCCTGGCCTGGCTCATACTGGTAAAGGCAATTGAAAGGTTAGTGGTACAGTGGTGACAGCAGTGGGCCTGGAGTTAGGGAAATCTGAGTTCCAATCTAACTTCAGATACTTACTAGTGGTATGACACAGGGTAAATTAATTAACCTCTACTTACTTCAGTTTCCTCAAGCAAAGAACGAGAATTAAAAATGATAGCTACCATCCAGTGTTGTTAGAAGGATCAAATGAGATAATATTTGTGAAGTGTTTGGCACAGAGCCTGGTATGTACTAGGTGCTTAATAAATCCTTTTTCTTTCTTTATTGATCCTTGTTTGATTTCATCTTACTAGATTTAGCCCCAAAGGCTAGAGCATAACCATAGCTTTTCTGAGCCTGCCTCTATAACAACTTGTTGCCAATCTCTACCTGTTTTCTGTTTGCAAATTTGATAAACATGTCATATGCCTTAAATTGAGTCATTGTCATTAATGTTAACTAGCATAGGGCCAGGCACATATATATCCCTAGGGCTCTCCATTGGAGATTTTTGAGTCTGGCCATTCAATCTATTTTTAATCCGTCCAATTATATCATCATTGGGTCTGCTTTTCTTCATGTTCTCCCTAAGGAGCCTATGAGGTAATTTAACAAAGTTTTGCTAAAATTTAGGTAAACTAAATTTAGTGCATTCCAATTATCCAATAGTTTAGTACTCTCATAAAAATAAGAAATGTGCTTTTCTAACGTGACTTGTTCTTAACAAAGTCATATTGACTTTTTGTAATGACTCCTTCCCTTTCTAGATGATTCCTGTCTCTTTAATGATGCATCCTAGAATTTTCCCTGAAATCCAGGTTAAACACAGTGGCCTATAATTTTCAGATTCTATTCTCTTCCCTTTTAAAAAACATCAGGTCAACTTTTGTCCTTTCCCAATCTTGCTATTTCTATCCTTTTTTTTTTAAATCAGGTGTCAAATACTGATAATGGCTTAAGAATCACATAGCAGCTCTGCATAGCATAGCTCTGCTTCTAATGACCTGTGTCCTTGGGCAAGTCATTTAACACCTTCAATTCTCAGTTTCTTCCTCCAGAAAATGGAAGAAAACAGTCTGTCTTTCTTAAGGCATGCCTGCCTCACAGATTAGAAACTTTAACAGACAAAGGGGTCATATTTACTGCATGTGAATGACCTTATACCCATAATTAGGTTGACAATTACTATGGCTGAGGAAAAAAATGTCTTCCTGGGGTAGAGAGAAGGCTCCAAATTGGGACTCCAGAGAGCATATGGCAAAGAGCAGACTGGGTCAGGACGAGGGTTTTCTATGAAATGATAAAAAAATTTAAGGGGCTGGAAGAGCAAAAGATTTTTTACAGCAAATGACTTCAGGACTAAATCCAGAGGCAAGGTAAAGGGAATATATCTTTGGCTGATGAAGCAAAGAGACTGATTCATCCTCATTTTCCATCCCTGCTCTTCATAATCTGTCATGGCAGGCCGGGATGGAAGCCATGGAAGTTGCAGGAATGGGTGAGATATCAGGAACTCCTGACAAGAAGAGGGAATAAGTAGTTTCAAGTTATAAAATTCTCAGTTTTGCATTCTGGACTCTCTGGGGAATAAATAAGCCTTTACCTGGTAGCCCATGAGGTAATTCAAACTTTGTTGGCCTCTTTCAGTAGTGGTACCCTATACCACACATTTGTTTCAATTGCTGTATTCCCCTACTTTCTTTTCTCAGGCCTGGCATAATCAAATTAATGCTGCCATTGCTAAAGGAAAGGATGAGTCATTCTATTCTATTTTTGTCCCATTCACCACGTCAATAACTTTCCATATCAAAATATCATTTCTTGGCCACCAGTGCCTAATATGTGTCTCTGTTCTCATTAGAATGTACGATCCTTGAGGCTAGGGAATATTTTAATTTTTGGACACTTGTTTTTGGAGGGGGGAAGGCAAGACAATTGGGGTTAAGTGACTTGCCCAAGGTCACACACCTAGTATAATGTGTCAAGTGTCTGAGCTCAAATTTGAACTCAGATCCTCCTGACTCCAGAGCTGGTGCTCTATTCAATGTGCCACCTAGCTTCCCCTTTTGTATGCTTTTCCATTTCCATTTCCATTTCCAATTCTTGACCCAATGATCTGCACTCCTTTATTGGTGATTGTTTTCATTCATTCATCTGTTCATCGGCATGGAAACACTCAAAGTTCAAGGATTCATAGGTGGTTTTGGATTGACATCGACTTTCTTAGTAGATTGGCATCCTTAAAAGATCCAAAAGGCTTAATTTCGTGTTTTGATGAGCCCTTATAAATCATTTATTTAAATTTATAAGAATAATAGCCATTCCCCAAAAGACAAATGGTCAACAGATATGAGCAGTCAGTTTTCAAAGTTTTCAAAAGTCATATGAAAAAAATACTCCAAATCACTAATAATTAGAGAAATGCAAATTAAAATAATCTGAGGTTCCACCTCACATTCATCATTTTGTAAAGATGATGAAAGGGAAAAAAGGACACATATTAGAAGGGCTTCAGGAAAACAGGAATATGAATGTATTGTTGTTGTAGCTGTGGATTGGTCCAGCCATTATGGAAAGGAAGTTAGAATAATGACCTCCCCCCAAAAAAACCCTATCCTTTGACCCAGCAACACCACTATTAAACCCAAAGAGATTAAAAGTAAAGGGAAAATGTCATATATATTTAAAATAACTCTTTTTATAGTGGCAAGGAATTAGAAACTTAAGAGGTTCACATCAATTGGGGAATTAGTAAAATAATTATGGAACATTATTGTGCCATGAGAAATGATAAAAGTGATGGTTTCAGAGAAATAACTTATGAATAAGAAAGTGAACAGAATAAGAACAATTTAAATCATAATAATATTGAAAAGCTAACCAACTCGGCAAGATTTAAGAACACTGACCAATGTGATGAACTCAGTATGAAGGAATTTGTTTTCCTTGATCATCCATATTTGTTAAAATTGCTTTGTGGTTTTTTTTTTTCTTTTCAGCTGCAAGGGGGTGATGAAGAACATGGTAGGGAGAAAAATAAATGCTTGCTAATTGAAAATCACAATAAATGAATTAAAATGAAGTTACACAGAAAAATATTTTGTAATTCTTAAAACAATAGTGAAATATCAGTTATCTTAACTATTAGGGCAATTAAGCAAAACAGAATGTATTTTGATGTGATGAACTCATTCCTGGAAGTATTCAGAGGCTAGAACATTTCTCAAAATTTTTATAAAGGTGATTCTTTCATTATGTGGGAAATTAATATACAAGACTTTGGATTTGGAGGCAGAGGACCTGGGTTCTAACTCTACTATTTGCTTGCTGGGTGACTGTGAATAAATTCTTTAACCCTTCAGGATATCAGTTTCATGAATTTATAAAATTAGATCATTAACTTAGGTGACCTATAAAGTTCCTTCCAATTCTATATCCATGAACCTTTGGCCCCTTAAATCTCTTTATACTTTCTCAATCACAGATAACTTATGATTTTATGATTCTTATGGAAACAGATAATTGCTTAGCATAAGTTACATGGGATTCTAAATTAAACATGTGAAAGAGGAATTCAGTTACACTGTATTTGTGACAAAATATTCTGTGGTTGTCTAATCATCACCCCCCAGATGCCTTATTTTAGAGATTTTGCATAACTTTTGAGAAATTTCAAGGATGTTTCAACATCCTAGAAATTTATAAAATCTATCTTCATGAAAAAAGTTACAAGGAACTAAAGAATTTAATTCAATTAGACTAATATTTGCTCACTATTCACTATCACCAAGACCCTATACTTCTGCTGAGGGGGCTTTAGAGATGAATAAGGCATAGCCCTGACTATCAAGCATCTCAAAAACTAGTAGATTTTCTTCTTTCTTTTTTAAAATAGAAAACTCTACTCTCAAGATTTTCTCATCATTTCCCTCTGTTGCCTTTGTAGCCTATGTTTGGAATGCTTTTACCACCTTTCTCTCCATCTCTTGGAATCCCTAGTTTCATTAAAGGCTTAGTTTATATCATCATATAATAGAGGCCTTTCTTTCATTTTGAGGAGGGATCCAGAATATCCACACTTCAATTCACAACTTGACTGTGATTTTGACTCTCTGACCTTTACCACCATGCTCTCCACTCCAAGTCTTTTTTAAACTCCCTTTTATATGTTGTTTTCTCCATTAGAATATAAGCGCCTTGATGGGTGCTACTGTTTTTCTTTTTACATTTATTTCCTCATCACTTAGCACAATAGTGCTTAATAAATGTTTGTTACCTGTTTCTTTCCTGAATGATAACTTTGTGATGTTTATTCTTATCATTTTTGCAAACTATGAAATCTACTCGCTAATAAACTCCTGAAGAGGTAGGATCTCAAGCTTCCTCCTCTTAAGTTACTATCTCATTAGTCCCTAGAAATTTAAGAAAGGATCTACATTTGTGTGCAGAGTAGTGAAACAGATCTTTTCACTGCTATGGGCATAGCCATTTGGGGACTGGTCTTCTTGAGCAATTACTCTTGCTGTTCTGTGACTGTTTTAATATTTACTGAGCACCCACAATTAACTTGACAATACTTCTTTGAGATCGAGTGGCCTGTAATACATTCAGGTTCATAGCCACTAAGGCCATAAAATGAAATAGGCCTGAGGTACAAATCAATTAGTGGTGAAAGCAATACATTAACCAGCAGTGAGTATGACCAGATGGACAGCCTAGGTCTAAGAAGTAGCCCACTGTCAGAAAAATACAGAATATACCTTGGATAGCTCAATTTAGACCCAGTAAATTAGACTATGCATGGCTACCAGTCTTGGTGAAACAACATGAATAAAACTCACAAAAACTCCTTTCTCCCACCAAAATTCACCCAGAATGAAATTACCCTAGGTCCAGCTGGAAATAGTGACCATTATCTTGCTCCTATCAATATTTTACATCAATCGACTGTTTGAATATAATCTGATTTTTTCAGCATTGAAAAGATCTTTTCTTGCTTTGTTCTCCATTCCCTGGCTTGATGTATTTAATGACTGCTCTGACTGAGAATGCATGCTCTATTTCTTTCATATACTTCTTCTTTGTTATGCATGATACGTTTCCAAAATGATAAATCTTCTATTTATTTTAGTCTGTTCAGAGACATCTAAGATACTTATCACTGTAATGGAAGGGGGAGGTATTGTTGGGAGATGGAAATTTTGCTGGGCTAAGAATTAGGATTGCATGAACTCATGATCTGACTTTGTCAATCATTGACTACTCCTCTGAGTTTAATCTTTTGTGTCAATTTCCTCATCTGAAAAATGGGGCCAATAATATCCTTGTAAAGAAGTTGGAGTTAGTTTTGCCATGTGTCCAAAAACAAGAAGAAATATTTCATGACACTCTTTTTCATCAGCTATGTAAATGTGTAGCATAATCATTTGCCAAAAGTCCGCTATGAAATATTCAAACAATAACCATTTATTAAACATCTACCATGTGCCAGCATTGTAAATGCTGAGGATACAAAAAGAGGCAAACCATAGTCAATATTATTTTAAGAACAATTTTGAGTGAATAAATCATGTAAGAACTGATAAATATAAGTATGAATAGAATCTCTCTCTCTCTCTCTCTCTCTGTCTCTTTCTCTTTCTCTCTCTTTCTCTTTGTCTCTGTCTCTGTCTCTCCTTCTCTCTCTCTCCACACACACACACACACACACACACACACACACACATCAGTGTCTAATAGCAATCTCTAGTGTGGAGAGAGGGAAAAGAGGGAATAAATAAATTTACATGATAATTTTATTATATATTTAAAAGAAATAGCAAGTTATGCATAATAGATTTGCAGTTTCATATTAAATCATCTCTCTCTTGTTATACTATATTATGAAAATGTTTGTTTTATTCTATAAATTAAAATATAATAAACATTTTTTTAGAGAGATAGTCTCTGTCCTTGGTGAACTTACAATTTAATGAGTGGGAGACAATGTGAAAGCAAATATGTACAAAGGAAACTATATAGTAGATAAATAAGAAAGAATTAACCTAGTGAAGGCACTAGAACTCAGACGAGTCAGGAATGGCTTCCTGTCAAAGATGAGATTTTAGTTGGGATTTAAAGAAGTAACATTAGCAAAGGCATGGACATAAAGCACTGTGACTAGTCACTCTAACTGTCTGGAACACAGCATGTAGAAGAGAGAAATGTGAGTAGTGTTGGAAAAATGTGTGTGTGTGTGTGTGTGTGTGTGTGTGTGTGTGTGTGTGTGTGTGTGTGATGGTAGTGGTGGTGGTGGTGATGGTGAGAGGGTGCCAGATTGTGGACAACTTAAATGTTAGGATAAGAAATTTTAAGTTTGTTTTATAGTTAATGTTGAGTTATTGAATGGCTTTAAGCAAAGGAATAACATTCAGTTGAATTTAGCAAACAGGATCATTTATATGATGAAGAAATGAGTGGTTTTTATACTCTAATTCTCTTTCCTTTACATCCATTAATTTTTTTTTCATTTCCTGAAATCTGGATTTAATTCCCACTACTTTACTGAAACTCTTTCCTTTGATGGCACCCACCCATACCATAACTGACATTGATAATAACTTCTGTTTATTTTTAGTCTTTCTAGACTTTCTAGTTTATTTCTGATCTTTCTACAACCAACATCTCAGATAGTGACCAATTCCTTCTCTTTCATGCTGCCTTGAGTTTCCTACTCCACTGACTTTCTATTCTTTACAGTAATTAATTTAGCAGGTACTTGGTCCTTAGTAACCAAGGGCTAAGTACTTCTGTGAAAGAAACAGAAGATGCAAACTCTGTCTCCTGTTGCTGATGTGGCAGGAGGGGGTTGGCTGAAACAGGAAACCAGTGTGTGTGTGGGGGGCGGGGTATAAGAAGAGTTCCAGAGACAGAGAAAGAGAATCAAGAATTTTCCTCCTGGCCAGCTCCTGGTGGAGGAAGAATCATGGAGACTGAAGCCAGCTGAAAGAGACAGAGACACAGAGAGACAGAGAGAGAAAGAGACAGAGACAGAGATTGGGAGTTTCTCTCCCAGCATCTGGAAGCTAACTGAGAACTGAGTTGGAGTTTTCTATGAGACCAGAATCTGGTGAAGGCTGAAGTTTCCTGGAAGGCCAAAGTGGCTGCTGCCTCCTGGAAGGCCACCTGGAAAGCTGAGCTTACTTCTGGGTCCTAGGGCCAGCCAAACTGCTGGAGGACTGAAGAAGCGTGACTGGTATAAGATTTCATTTGTTTGTGGCTTGGATGATCCTTGAGTTCCCGGCAACAGAAGTGGTGAAGGTTTTGAGATGTACTGGACCCTATGAACTTCAGTGTGTAACAAGAATGGCCTGGAGGACTGGATGAGAACCTGGGAGCTGTCTGCCTCTGACTCCAGGTGACAGTTTGGTGGATTCAGGTAGGAGCTGGGACCATGGAAGGGGATCCAGGGAATCTGAGAGACCACCCTTAGTCAAGATGAAGAAAAAGCCTCCCCTTGCATGTGTGATGAAATTGAAGTTTACTAGACACCAAGGGGTGGAGGATTTGTATAATTTTCTAATGCTTGTATTAATGATCAATGATACTTAGTGACTGATTGCTAGACAAGTGACTAATTAATTTAATCTATGATTGCCCCATGAGTGGAAGATTGATTATTGTATTGTGGAATGTTTGAATGATTAAGAGGGTTTTCCCCTTAGGGAAACCAAATGATTATTCTTTTGTTCTTTGTTCTAAATACTCTGGCCATAATAGTGAAAACTATGTGGCCATTCTAATAGGAAGCTGTTGTGAACACTATATTGTGATTTTCTGTGATAAGATGTAATATGGTGAATATTATATTGTGATTTGTTGTGAATGTTTGCCTTCATTTGTAATGGAATAAATGGAGTGTTCACTATACTGTGTAATAAGAACCTTAAAAGCTGTTCAAAGTAGCATTCTTTTGGGAAGCTACTTGTGCATGGCGTTACACTTCCATAACACTCCTCTTTTTCAATTGTTCTACAGTTTGAACTGTTCCTTCTTGCTGTCATTGCTTTAATGTGGATAAGTCCAAAGTTCTCTCTTTTTTCTCCATGCTTTCTTTTTGACAGTATCATTTATTTCCATATCATTATTTTCTATTTCCTTGCAGATGACTCCAACTTCTATATCTTCAGACCTGACATTTCCCCTCATTTTCATTCTGAAATCTTCAAATTATTATGGGTCAATGTTACCTGAATTTCCTACCCACATTTCAAACTTAGTGTATTGAAAACTTAAAATACCCCCTTTCTATTCTCCCCGTTTCTTATAATTATATCACTGTCTCTCTAATCATCCATGCTCAAAATGTCAGCTACCTTTCATGTGTTCTTGTCCATTACCCCCAAATCAGTTACTAAATTCTCTTAACACTATTTCTATCTCAGAAATTTCTCATTAATCTGTCTATACTTTCACTATCACCTCTATCGTTGATGCCTTCCCTATCTCTAACTATACCTACTAAAATAGCTTTCTATGTTGTTTTAACACCTAAACCAGAGAAACCAAAAAACACAAAAGAAAACTAAAGGCCAATTTCCTTAATGAATATCAATGCAAAAATTATAGACAAAATGCTGTCAAGGAGATGATAGCAATATGTCACAAAGCTCAATCACTATGACCATATGGTATTTATATCGAGAATGCAGGGCTGGTTCAATATTAGGAAAACCATTAGCATTATTGACCACACAATTAACAAAAACAACAAAAATCATTTGATTGAATTAATAGATGCAGAAAAAAACTTGAAAAATATGACCCATTCCTGTTAAAAACAAGGGAAAGTTTAGGAATAAGTAGAGACTTAAAAAAAAAAAAATGATAAGTAGTAGTTATCAAAAACCAAGAGCAAGGGTCATTTGTAATGCAGATAAACTTGAAGCCTTCCCAATAAGACCCGAGATGAAGCAAGGATGTCCACAATCACCACTTTTACTCAATATTCTACTAGAAATTCAAGCTACAGCAATAAGGCAAGAAAAAAGAAATTGAAGGAATCAAAATGGTCAATACAGAAAGAAAACTATCACTCTGCAGATTATATGATGGTGTACTTAGAGAATTAATTAAAAATTAGTCAAAACAATAAATTTAACAAAGTTGTAAGATATAAAATAAACCCACATAAACATCAGCATTTCTATATTCTGCCAACAAAACCCAGCAGCAAGAGATAGAAAGAGAAATTCCATCTAAAATAAGTGCAGGCAACATAAAATCCTTGAGAGTCTACCTATTGAGACCCAGGGATTATATGAGCACAATTACAAAACATTTTTCCACATAGATAAAGACAGATATAAACAACTGGAGAAACATGAATTGCTCATGAGTAGGCCAAGTCAATATAATTAAAATGACAATTCTACCTAACTTAATTAACTTAACTAGGTAAATGTATTTCAACTTTATGTGGGAGGCAAAAGGTGATATTCAAGGTTATTTAAAAATATAACTTCTGATCAATACCTTTCATAGTTACATCACCTTTCCTAATATATCCTCTCCCTTACACTTATCAGAGAAAAAAACCTTATAACAAAAATGAAAGACAGGAGAAAAAATGTTCAGCAAAATACATCACATATAGGAAAAAATCTGGAATTACATGCAGTATTCCACACTTACTATATTCTACTTCCATGAAACACATTTTCCTATCTCTTCTTTGGGGTCAAGCTTGGTTATTATACTTTGGCAACACTGAGTGCTACTGAAGATTTTTGAGCTGAGATTATCATCTCTACTATATTTGTATGAACAATCATTCTTTCAATGACATAGAAAATGAATTCATGTTGATTTGGGGAAGGGGAAAAGGCAAGAATGGTAGCAATAAAACTTGGTTGGGGTATCTTGCAGTAGTCTAAGAACATAATTACGAAAGTTTTTATTAGAGCATTAATGATAATAACTAGTACCTACATAGCATCTATTACTATGCCAGCCACTTTACTAGTATTATCTCACTTAATCCTCATGACAGCCATGTGCTACTATTAGTTTCACTCTACAGTTAAAGAAATGGAGGAAAAGGGACTTGCCCAAGGTTACACAAGAGGTGATACATAAATGGAATCAGCAAGATTTGTAATTGATTAAATATGAAAGGTAAAATTAGCATTTCCCTGAGGTTTTCTAACAGGTAAAACACAATGTTTCATGGTGCTAAATGTGGAAATAGTGAAGTCAGATGGAGGAGAAGGTTTAGAGATTGCAGGCAGACAATGTGCTTAGTTTTATACATAGTGAATTTGAGGTACCAGAAATGTATCCAGAAGGAAATCAGTAATAAATGAAAAAAGCCTTTAATAATTCCCTACTATATGTCAGACAGTGTGTTAAGTACTGGGTATATAAAAGAAAAAGTGAAGTAGTTCCTGTAATAGTAATCTGTTTAGCAGGATACTTAGCACTTAGTACTAAGTGCTAAGTGTAGACAGGGCAAACCCTGTCCCACTGTTGAGAAGGCATGAACTCCCCTGTTGATGTGGAAGAAGGGGATTGGCTGAGGTGTGT
>CM053581.1:200190291-200209326 GCA_028627135.1 Pseudochirops cupreus
GGAGATATTTCACATTGCCTTCTATTTTTTTCATTTGTTTGGATCTGTTTGATAGTATCTTGATTTCTCATAAAGTCATTTGCTTCCATTTGCTCCACTCTAATTCTGAAGGAATTATTCTTTTCAGAAAGCTTTTGAGATTCTTTTTCCCTCTGGCAAAGTTGACTTTTTATGGCATTCTTCTCCTCATTGGCTTTTTGGGCCTCTTTTGCCATTTGAGCTAATCTATTTTTTAAGGTGTTAATTTCTTCAGTCAGGTTGTTGACTTTCTTTTCATGATTTTCTTGCATCATTCTTATTTCTCTTCCCAGTTTTTCCTCCTCTTCTCTCATTTGGTTTTCAAAATTCTTCTTAAGCTGATCTCTAGCTTTTAGGCAATCTTCATGTTTCTTGGAAGCTTTTGGCACAGGAGTTCTCACTGTGTTGTCTTCCTCCTGTTCTCTGGTTTGATCCTTCTTTTCTCCAAAGAAGGAATCTAGAGTTTGGTTGCTGTTCTTGCTTTGCTTCCTATGCTTGCTCATGGTTGGCCAGTCACTGATTTTTTAGCTCTTTGGAACTCTGCTTCCAGAGGGGAAAGCTCTGTCCCAAACTGCTGGAGTTTTCCCTGCTGTCAGTACTTTTAGGAGGCTGCTGCAGCCCCCACCAGCTCTGGCTTACTGAAAATGCACCCCAGGACCACCACCGAAGACCACAATCCAGATCCAGGTCGCTCAATGCAAGAACACTTGGCCTCTGAATGATCGCTTGGCCCCCCTACAGTCTGCAGGCTGGGAGCTCTGAAGCATCAATATGGAGGTGGCTGCAGGGCCTCTGCTTCTGCCGCTTCCTGGCCCTGGAGGCAGTTTGGCCGGATCCACTTATCTCTCCTAATTTTAGCCAAGTTCCACTGACCTTTTACTTAGTCCTTTTTTTCTTATGTCTTGAAAATTCTGGATACTGCCATAGCTGCTGCAGATCCACTCTCCTGAAGCTCTAGCTGCAGCTCAGCTTGGCTCATCAGGTGGCCCCCAGGGTCAAGTCACTGTTTCAGGCTGGGCTGGTTTCGGCTCCCAGCACTGAGGTGGTCCCTTCTAGCCAAGCTGCCTTCAGCAGAAAGTATATTTGTGTGTGTTTTAGAGCTTCTACATTGCCATCTTGGCTCTACCCCTCTGAACCCATTTCTTCTGTGCAGTTAAATTTTGATGTAACAATTCCATTCATCAGTGTTTATAAAAGCTAGTTTTAGAATTTCGTGGGTACCTTGAACTTAAATTTTTGCTCATGATCACATAATTATTCTTTACTATAGATAGGACTAACTCCAAGGCCAGCCTTCTATATAGCATAGGCTGCTGGAACTAATGTGTACTTATTTTCATTAAGTACTCTTTTCATCCTCTCTCCTTTCAGACTGTGAACTTATAAGGCTAAGATGTAACCTGCCATTGTATCAACAATGCAGTATTCACAATGCCTACAGTAACTGTAAGTATGTTGATATGGTTATTAATCACAAAATATAACATGCTCTCTACATGAGAAATATAGCTAGAACATTTATTTAAATACCAGAAAACTTAGTGCAAAACCAGAAAGTCAAAGCCAACATAGTACTTACGAAGTTGGTACATGCAGTTAAAGTAGTAAACATCCATTCTCAAGCCTTCAAAACAGGACAGTCTACCTCAAGTGAAGATCCTCCTCTCCTCACTCATATCAACTGCTCAGCATCTAGACAACTTGCTCCCAGCAGTTCTGGTACCCCACAGTTCCTATGTCCTTAGCAGGTGTCCTTAGCAGAGATTCTGGCAGGCTCAAAGAAAAAGGAGTTTGTGCTGCAGCTGCAGCCACTGCCACTACTTCCAGTTGCCACGGCATGTATGCTAGCTTGGTTTTTTTTCTCTACCCCTTCCTGCTACATCAACAAGTTCAAGGGGCATGGAAGATCTTCAGATCCCAGTATCATTAACAGTCATTTACCCTACCTTTTAAAAATTTTTCCACAATCACAAGTCAGAACAATTTTTAATATTTTAAAAAAGTTTTGAGTTTCATATTCTAACTCTCCTCCCTCCCTTCCTCTTCTCTCTCCTCTCTGAAATGGTATACTACCTGATACAGGTTATATATGTGAAATCAAGTAAAACATTTCCATAGCAGTCATTGTTCTCTACTATTTAAATATTAAAGATCTTAATTTTTGTTGGTTGATAAAAGGAGTCAGATTTAAGTCTGGTTCTTTCTTTGTTCAGTGTTCCTAATGATCCCTCTCTCTTAGAGTCTCTTTTCTTCTTTTTGGTTTTTCCTACATTATTAATCATGTACTAACTTAGAGAGTTTTAATATATGAATATGTTTATATATGTAGATACACATATGCACACATGTGCACATATACACACCCCAAAGGTCTTTCACCACATTGAGTAATGAAGGTGTAGCACAATGTATAAGGGTAGTGGCAGTGGTTAGTAAGGAAAAGAGGTGTGAGGAATATTTTGGGATTTCTACACAACTCTAGATACAGATAAATAAGATCAAATATTTAGATCTAGAAGGGACTTTGGAGATCATTGAGTCCAACCCTTTCATTTTATAGATAACTTACATGAAAATACTAAAGCAGTAAATGGCAGGCCCAGAATTCAAACCCAATTCCTCATATTTCAAGTCCTCATGCCTTTGTCATGGGACCATTATATTTCTAGCCCTGATACTTTAATAACTAAATAACATTGGACACTGTAGTGAAAAGCAATGTGGTAAAATGAAGACAGTAGTAAGGCATACTCAGGTTCAAATCCTCCTTTTGCCACAGGATGACCCTGCATGATTCAGGGCAGGTGAGGAATATTTTGTATGAGTGAGTGAGATCATTCAAGTTCTCACTTCCATAAGCAACTCTCTTAGATGATAAATTGTAGAGAATGTGATCATCTGAATTGGCAGAAGTACTTATCAGAAGGCAACCATACCAAGGAAATCAGAGGGAGTCAAAATAAAAAAAAAATCTTATGCAAGTCACGTCTCTTTTCTGGGCCTCAATTTATTCATTTGGAAGAATGAATTGGGACTGGAACGAATGGAACTGGAATAAATTATATTTAAATTTACTTCAAATTTTAATATCTCATGAGCTACATAATAAAAATAGCTTGTTAACTCATGTTCCTTCCTTCACTCTCTCTAACCTATCTTTCACATATAGATTTGATCACATTCCTATTCTGATCAAAGTTCTTTGATGACTCCCTCTTGACAACTGAATGAAGCTTATATTTTATTGTCTGGTATTGAAAAATCTTCACAACATTAGGCTACTTTGCTATTTTAACATTTTGCTATTACCTTTTATATATGCTGTTCTCTAAACAAACAGGACAACTTGCCATTCGCCATGAATGGCCTGCACTGTCTTCCCTCATGTCATTATTTATGTGATTCCCTCCATCTGGAGTGCCTTGATGACTACTGTTGAGATGCAATCCTTTTTTAAGGATTAAATATCATCTTCTAATCAACCCACTTTCTGGACCAATATACTTTCTCTCTAGCAATCTTGCCCAACTTTGCCTGAATGACTTTAAAACCAATCTCCTGGTTAGTGACCTGCTAAATGGAAATAACACTTCATGAGAAGTCTGAAACATGCTCACTTATCTTCCAAATCACTCTTCTTCCTCACCAGGAAGTTAGTCCTTCTTATCTTGCTTTACTGTGTTTTCATTTCTGGCTTTTAGCATAACGTCTGGCACATACCAGGGTCGGGGAACCTGCAATCTTGAGGCCACATGTGGCTTTCTAGATCCTTAAGTGTGATCTTTCGACAGAATTCAAATTTTAAGTTCTGTAAAATTTGTATTCAGTTAAAAGGCCAAATTTAAGGATCTAGAAAGCCACTTGTGGCCTCAAGGCAGCAGGTTCTCCACCACTAATAAGAAATTGATAGCTGCTTTAATCTCTCATCCATCTATGCATTTATCTGTCTCCCTACCTATCCATCTTTTCCATGAAGTCTTTCCTGTTGGTGATAGTCTTTCCCATCTTAAGACATCATATGCTAATTGTGCTTTCACCTTACTTTTAATGTAAAATTATTTGTATGATTATTTGTGCTCGTGTCATTTGCATCTTACTAAACTGAGAGTTCTAAAAATGCAAGCCTGTTTACTTTAATCTTCTTATCATTCCAAGGACCTAACATAGGGCTCTGCACTTCATACATTTAATAAATGTTCATTGACATTGAGTTTATGTACATATTTTCCTCACTTTACTAGATTGCAAACTACTTGTCATCAGAGATTCTGATTTTTAAAAAGTTTGTAAATAGTACATTGCCTTTTATGTTGTGGGTAATGAATAAATAATGGAGCAATAGTCCCAAAGATGCAGTGAAAGTTCCTCCTTCAAAAAAAAAAGTTAATATTCTTTTCCTTTTAAGTGTTGAGTTCCACACTCCCTCACACCTTACCACATCTCTCGTTCACTGAAAAGAAAATAAAATGATATCAATTATACATGTGAAACCATGCAAAATGTTTCTATATTGGCTATTTCCCCCACAAAAGTAAGAAAATTATACATTAATTTGCACTCAGAGTTCATTAGTTCTCTTTTTCTCTGGGTGTATTTTTTTCATCATGAATCCTTTGAAAATGTTTTGCCTCATTGAATTGATCAAAGCAGTCAAGTCTTTCACAGTTGATCATCATTAGAACATTGTTGTGCACAATAGTTTCCTGGTTCTTCTCACTTCACAGCATTAGTTCACATGGGTCTTGCCATATTTTCTTTCAGAAACCATTCTTCTTTTCATTTCTTATAGCACAATAGTATTCTATCACAAGCATATGCCACAGCTTGTTTAGTCATACCCCAATTAATGAGCATCCCCTAAATTTCTAATTCTCTGCCACCACAAAAATACTGCTATGAATATCTTTTATACTTATAGGTTTTTTGCCTTTCTCTTTGATCTCTTTAGGGTACAGTCAGGGTATACATGGTTTTATAACCCTTTGAACATAGTTCCAAATAGTTCTCTAGAATGTTTGGAGTAGTTACTATGGATTAGTTCACAATTTCACCAATACTTTATTAGTAAACCAATTTTCCTTCATCCATTACAGCGTTTGTCATTTATGATAGGTATGAGGTAATAATTCAGAGTTGTTTTAATTTGCATTTCTTTAATCAAACATGATTTAGAGAATTTTTATATGATTGTGGATAATTTTGATTTCTTCTTCTGAAAACTTCCTGTTCATATAATTTGATATGATTTATGATTATCATTTATCCTTTATATTTATCATTTGTGACAAATTATTTATTATTTGATGATTTATCAATTGGGGAATAGCTATTTTTTAATGTAAGTTTTACCCGTTTGCCAATATATTTGAGAAATGAAACTTTATCATGAAATTTGGTGTAAATATTATTGATAGTGCTTCATTGTCTATGGTACCTTTTATCAGAGTGTAGTTTTCCTGATTATCTCTTTTGTTTTGTCTAAAATTGTGATTATTAGCCCTACCATTTTTACTTAGCTGAAGTCTAACAGATTCTGCTTCAGCCTTTTATTATTATTATTTTAACCCTGTGTTTCTATTTCAAGTCTGTCACTTATAAACAACATACTGTTCAATTCTGGTTTCTAATATATTCTGCTATCTTCTTCCATTTTATGGGTGAGTTCATCCTATTCACATTAACAGTTATGATTACTGTGTATTTTCATTGATCATGTTTATCCTTCTCTCTCTCTCTCTCTCTCTCTCTCTCTCTCTCTCTCTCTGTCTCTCTGTCTCTGTCTTTCTTTAATGCACATACACTTTTTATCCTGTCCATACATTAAAAGTCTGTTTTACTTTCTAACCACTGCTTCCCTTAATCAGCCCTTCATTTTATCATGCCTCATCAATTATCCCCTTCCTCTCCTATTTCCCCATTAGTTACTATGAATTTTATATCCAATGGAGTACATATTCTATATGTATATATATGTATGGGTAACATATATATTGCATATATATATGCGTATGTGTGTTTATATATGGTATTTGAATATGTTATTTGTATATATGTTCTTTGAATTAATTCTGATGAGAGTTTCAAGCCTTTTTTAGAGTTTCAAGTCTTGCCTGTTGTCCCGCTACTTTCCCTCTCCAGTATAAAAGCTCTTCATTGCACAACTCCCTTGTGTAAGAAAATATTTTTCCTGTTCTACCTCTCCCTTTATCCTTTGCCCATTTTCATATCCCTTCATTTTTTTTGGAGATCATCCAAATTTAATCAATTCACATTCATGCCCTCTAAGCCTTGTTGTTCATGTTCAGTCATTTCAATCTTGTCTTTGTGACATCATTTGGCATTTTCTTGGCAAAGATACTACAATGGTTTACCATTTCCTTCTCCATCTCATTTTAGATGTGAGAAACTGAGGCAGACAGGATTAAGAGTCTTGCCTGGGATCACACAGTTGGTAAGTGTCTGAGGTCAGATTTGAGCTCAGGTCTTGATTCTAGGCCTAGAGCCCTATATGATGAACCACCTACCTGCCCTTTTGTTTCTGTACACTCCTTCTTTTTGGGGGGTTTGTTTTTGTTTTTTTGCTTTTTTGAGGGGGGAAGTCAGGGCAATTGGTGTTAAATGACTTGCCCAAGGTCACATGACTAGTAAGTGTTAAGTGTCTGAGGCCTCATTTGAACTCAGGTCCTCCTGACTCCAGGGCCAATGCTCTATTCACCCTGCCACCTAGCCACCCCTAGAAGGATTTTGTTTGTTTGTTTTGCTTTTTGGAGGGGGGGAGGTAGGACAATTGGGGTTAAGTGACTTGCCCAAGGTCACATGGCTAGTTTTTGTGTTAAGTGTCTGAGGCTGGATTTGAACTCGGGTACTCCTGAGTCCAAGGCCAGTGCTCTATTCACTAGCCACCCTGTAGACTCCTTCTTACTCAAATAGTAATGATAAGACTTTTCTAAGAGCTTTACATATATCATCTTCCCATATTAACTTTATTGAACCCCTTACAATTACTCTTTCATCCCTATTTTTTATGTTTCTTTAGTCTTGTGTTTGAATGTCAAATTTTATTTTAAGTTCTACTTTTTTCAGCAGGAATGCTTAAAAATCTTCTAGTTCATTAAGTGTTCATTTTTTTTCCTCTGAAATTTTGCTGGGTAGAATGTTCTTAGTTGTGAAAATAGCTCTTTGCCTTCTGGAATATCATATTCCAAACCCTCCAATCCTTTAACATGGAAACTGACAAATGTTTTGTGATACTGACTGTGGCTGCATGATATTTGAATAGCTTATCTCTGGCTACTTGCAATATTTTCTCCTAGACCCAAGTGCTCTGGAATTTGGCTATAATAATCTTGGGAATTTTCATTTTGGGATCTTTTTCAGGAGGTGATCAATGGATTCTTTCCATTTCTATTTTGTCCTCTGGATAAAAGATATCGAGGCAGTTTCCCTTGAATATTTCTTGAAATATGATGTCTTAGATCTCTTTTTTTTCATAATAGTTTTTCAGAAACTCCAATAATTCTTAAAATACTCTTTCTGGATATATTTTCCAGATCAGCTTTTTTAAAAATTTTTTTCCTGTGAGAGATTTCACATTTTCTTATATTTTAAAATTCTTTTGTTTTTGTATTGTTTGTTGATGTCTCATGTCTCATGAAGTCATTTGCTTCCATTTGTTCAATTCTACTTTTTAAGAATTTTTTTTTTGAGAAGGGATGGCAAGGCAATTGGTTTTAAGTGACTTGCCCAAGGCCACATAGCTAGTTAAGTGTCAAGTGTCTGAGGCTGGATTTGAACTCAGGTCCTCCTGACTGCAGGGCCTGTGCTCTTTTCATTGCACCAACCTAGCTGCTCCAAGCAATTATTTTCTTGAGTGAGTTTTTGTACCTCTTTTTCATTTTGGTCAGTTGTGTTGGTTTTTTTTTTTTAGGAGTCTTTTTCTTCAGTGAATTTTTGTGACTCTTTTCCCATTAGACCAATTCTGTTTTAAAAGATGTTCTTTTCTTCAGTATTACTTTGTGCTTCTTTTACCAAGCTGTTAATTCTCTTTTCATAGTTTTCCCACATCACTTATTTCTTTTCCCATTTTTTTTCCTTTACCACTCATCTCTTTCTTTAGTTCTTCCAAGAATTCCTTCTGGGCTTGGGTCCAATTAGCATTTTTCTTTGAGGCCTATTTTGGGTAGTTGTTTTCACATTGTGGCACTTTTCAGAGTTTATGCTTTTGTCTTCCCTTCTACTATAGTAAGTCTTTATGGTGAAGTTATTTCATTGTCATTGTTTGCTCATTTTCCCAATCTATTTTTTTCTATGAACTTTATGTTAAAATTGGACTCTGTTCACTTGAGGTTGGAGAGGTACTGTCCCAAGTTTCAGGACTTTTGTGCTACTGTTTTCAGAACTAGTTCTGGGACTTTGTAAGTTTTTGGTGTTTTCAAGGTAATGTGATCTAGGTAGAGCTATGGTCACTGCTCCCCTGGTCTGCTTTTTGGTCTTTTCCCAGGAAGGGCCCCTGTCCCTTTTAGCAACAAGTGCTAGCTCTCCTCTTGGCCCTGGAACTGTGACCAGGTCTTCTGCTTTATTGTGACCAATGAGAAGCACCTATCTCTACCATGAAACTTCTACCCAGGACTGCTTCTGGGCAATAGTTCTTAATCAGTACCAGGTCCCATACCCAGTGACAGTAAAGGGTGCCCTGTAATCCCTTTCTGACCATTTGTCCAATTCTTACCATATCTGGACTGAGAGATTCCAGAAGCTACTTCTGGGCTGCTATCACAGTTACCTCCAAGACTCACCAATGGTAATGCTATACTATGCTCTGGGCTGGCTCCCACCTTTGTATTACAGATGCCTCCTGATAACCTCCTAAGTTTTCTTAAACTAGAAAAATATCTCACTCTGACCTCTTGTTGGCTGTGCTGCTTGGAAATTTTAATTGAGGAGTTATCTTAAAGTTGTTTCAAGGGGAATGTTGCAGAGTTCAGCTGAGTTGTTGTGTATATTCTACCATTTTAGCTTTACCTGGGGTCCCTCCTTTATACAGTAGTTTCTCCTAAGAAAAAGAAATTAACATGGCCAATATGTTGTCATGCTGTAAACATAGTCCCCAGCTATCATTCTGATCTCATCTTGGTTAGTTTATTTTTAGCTTCTTTGACCTCTTGACTTGTCAATTCTACTTGACACAGTAACAAAGGCAACCAAAGGGAGCTGTGGTAATTAAGGGAGCAGGTGTGGGTACATTGAGAATCAATGGGTCATTTTTAATGTACAAAGTTGGCATTCAGTTCATTTACATGAGAAAGAGTTGGGGCAGGGAATTATCCTTGCTTTTGTATTGTCAACTGGTCACAAAATTCTCTTGGGGATGAAACCATCTCTGTGATATCCTAAGTGACTCATTTATATTTCTTTTTAGGTATATTGTGTCTGCTGTAATAGGAAGATAGATTGGGTACTTGTGTGTGCAGTGCTAAGGGTGTTGAGAAAGTGTTAGTGTTATCCATTCCCTCAGAAATCTCGTGTATTTTTATTGTGATCTGTATCTATCATTGGAAGCAGAGATCCATACACAATAGGAAAATGAATTCATCACCACATTTCAATTCATATCACCTAAACACTATACGCGTCATTTTAATGCTCTGGGACTTCTCCATAGGCGCATGTCTGAAAGAATCCCGGACTTTACACTCTTTATTTGACTTCTCTTTCTTTTATCTGTTGAAGAACAATAGAAATTCTGCCTATTCTTTCAATGCTTAAATTCCTGATTCCTTCATAGGTAGGAGAGTTATCCTTTTGAGTCACTAGTTTGTCTTTACTGCATGTGATACAACAACTACTGTATTAATTATATCACATGATTTTTCATATGATTCATTTGACATGTATGCTATCCATAATTTCTCTAATATTTCAGTGAATGAGTACAGAATTCTTACTTTGCTGACATGGGAATCCTGGATATGAAATCTAAAATATGATCTCTACATCATCATAGAAATTTGGCCCTTGTGATCAAAATAACACTGAGATTGGCATTCTAGATTGATCAAATTAACTGCATAATTGTCAGTTCTCTACTTTTCTGCATCTAGAACTCAGAACCCAGTGGGATTGATATTTTTTTCTTGTACCAGTGACTACTAAAATTCAGGTAAAAAAATTGTGATTTGAGGCTAGTTTTATTCAGGTGGACAATCAATGTAGATCAAATTCATTGTACAAATGCCAGTTCTCCACATCAATTGACACAGCATAGGAATAGTCAGGGAATTTTACTGGAAATAAGAATAAAAGTATGTAACAGCTACCCAAGTTTAGAAGCTTGCATTTTCTCTAGATTGCTGAACTCCTTTGTGAGCTTCATGTTTCCCTGTGCCTTATATGTGGGTAACAGTCCCCATATACATCTATAAATGGGCAATGGTCAAGGGTACTTTTTTTTTTATCTGCATGTTGAGGGGTATGATCCATATTTAATTAAATAATCACTTTGGTCTCACCACTGCATATTTTTTACTCTTGCAAATTCACCAGGACACGGCCTGTCTATAAAAAACAACAACAACGAAAAACAAGCACACAGACACATGCACACATGTATGCACATAGGGTGGGGGGGAGCTTAAGGAAATGGAAGAAAAAGGTCATAAAAGGACATCAGCATCATTCAGTAGTTGTGGGAATTGAAAAAGGGACTATAAGAATCTTTTATATTTATGTGTATATATTTAATCTTTTATATATATTTAATTCTACACAGTGACATTATTTTAGTGATTGGATCCTACAATTATTGAGATTCTTCTGGGGCCTCAATTCTGGCTAAAGCAGAGCAACTAAGAATTTCTTAACAACAACTAACATCTTGTCTTAAGAATAATTTCAGCCATCAAAAGGTGCAAGGACCAATGAGGTGAAATTGCCTCCTGATTCTCAAAAATGGGGAAGGTCTGTGACCCGGGATGGAAATGATAGAAACTTTGGGAGTGATCATTCCTTTGTAGAAGGAGACAAAGAGAGGACAGCTGGGCATCACATAATAGACACTACAGATTTGGGGACAGATGATTTCAAAGATTCCAGAAGAATATGATTCAATGGAATAAAGTTCTATAAGGGAAGTCAGATTGAAGAAGTGGGAAATTTTCTCTTGCATGCTATCTTTGTAACTAAAATAATTTGCTTATCTCTGTTTTTGTGTTGCAGGAATATTGCAAAAGTATTTCTTCTGTCAATTTTTTGTTGTTGAAAAGTAGGCTCAGATTAGCAGGGTATGTTGTTTTTGGTTGCACCTTGAGTATTTTTAGCTTTTGGAATACAATATTCTATTATATCCTGTAATTTCTCATAAATATAAAATAACCCCATGTTATACAAATTGCCCTCCTTCCATACATCCCTCTGGTTTCTTGCAAAATGTGCTATTTTTTGTCAAAGCGGAGGTTAAGGCATTTTCTTCTCTCCATCAAGTGATTCCTACTCAGGCATTTAGAGGAATGTTCTTTCCACTATTGGTAGTTAAATCTCTCTGACCTGATGTAGGTTGGTATTTTTTAAAAGATGCATAGGAAATAACCAAGTTATCTCAGTCTGATTATCTTGAGCATTACCACTTCAGTTAATCAAGGATTTGTTTTCACATTTAGCTTAAAACATATATGTGATCAAATCAATAGAGCAGTATTATTGTGTAGTTAAGGTGTCAAGTCTTAGCATCTTGATAACTCAATTTAAGTGGGGCCAGGTCATTTGGTTGAGCTACTTAATTTTCTACCCTCACCCAAAAAGCCTAATTGGAGGTGAATAGCGTTTTTACCCCAAGTTCTTTGGAATTGTTGTGGATTATTGATCAGAATTGCTATCTTTCACAGTTGACAATCATTACAATAATGCTATTACTGTGTACATTGCTCTGCAGTTCTTTTTGCTTTACTTTGAATGCTTCATATGTCTTCTTTGGTTTTTTAATCATTTCTTACACCACAATAGTATTCCATCACAATTATATACTATAACTTGTTCAACCATTCCCCAATTGATGAGCATCCCCTCAGTGTCTAATTCTTTGCCACCACAAAATGACTGCTATAAATAATTTTGTATATATATATATGGGTGAGAACTTCCATTTCTCTAGAGAGATTTTCCATTAGGTATTCAAGTTTTTATACTCTACAAGTTGTATTTTATAATTTTGCACTGAGAATTCTTTCTGATCTGAATTCATTCCTATTATCCTCTTCTAAAAGTTTTATTTCTCTTTTGAGCTACTATGTAGTTGCTTTTTTTTTTTCATCAGCTCTGTGGAAGTTGCAGAATTTTCTCTTTATTTAGGTAATTGTTAATTTTCTTTCATATCATAACACTGGTTTAGAGGTCTTTAGTTTTTCTTGGATTTATTGATTCCTTCTTTTTTATAAACTTCCCTGCTAATTCTTCAGCTTGTGAGTTAGAATTTTATTCAGGCTTTCTCTCTTAAACTTTTGATTTTCATTTCTTCTTTTATATTTCTTGTCACACGCCTCTGAATTTCCTTCTTACTTTTTGGCTTCTCTCATTCCCGTTGATTCACAGGCCCCCAAGGCTACACTGTTGTTTGTTTTCATTGCTATTCAGTGGGGATCATAGCGATAGATAGTACTAGGTCCCTGGCCTGAGTGTTTTCCTTCAGGAGAGAACTGACACCAATTGGTTTTCCAATCTGCTTTCTAGATGAGAATAACTGGTATTTATATAACATTTTCAAATTTGTGATATGCTGTGCAAATATTATTTGATCTATCTTCATAATAACACTAGAAGATAAATGCTTTTTTTATCCAAATTATAGAGACGAGAAAACCGAGACTGACAGATGTTTTGTGATTTGCCCAAGATCACATAGCTAGTAAATGTCTGAGGCTCTATTTTAACTTAGGTCTTCCTAACTTCAGGTCTAGTGCCCTATCCATTGTGCCACCTAACTGCCTGGGATACATATGCTCCAAAAACATAATCCTAAAGATTAAAATGGCAATAATTTCAATAAAAAACATGAGTCTAAAGGTATTGGCATTGATACATAAAAATTTATCACCCAACTCAAATTTTAATGTAGTTAACTAACCAGCTATCCATCTATATGATGAAAGAGCAAAGTTGGATATTAGAAGATTAATGTGAGTATGGCACAGTTCTCTAAACTGACAGTCAGGAGTGCTAAAAATTGAATTGAGCGGAAGCTGGTGAGAGAAGCTAAGGACAGTAGATCCCTTTTTTAACTCCTTAGAGAGATAAATAAGTGATGATATCTAAGAAGTAGAGCTACTTAATCCCTATTTTGCTTCTGTTTTCTATTTCAAGGATGATGCTCTTTGACCTGGAAATGACAGAACAAAAATACCTAACATGGAGTGATACTTCTAGCTCCTGTAGCTCTATGATTCTGAGGGTGCTAATCATTCTGTACCACTATCGAATCTAAATACTCAACATTGTCAGCAAAGATGAAATTCACCAGGAAATTGGAAAAGTTCCTTTTGATTTCACTAAAATCTAGGACCTATGTGGGCATGATACAAAGACAGAAGAAATGAACAGTTCACACAATAGAAAATAAAAAGGGAAGTAGATCTAATCTTTGATCACTGAACCATCAATGACGTAACAGGAAGAGATGTGGCAGGGTACAATGGAAAGACCACTAAATCTTGAATCAAAGGATGCGAGTTTAAGATTCAGTTCTATGATTTCTTCCCTGTATGTCCTTAGACAAGTAACTTAACCTCTGTGGACCTCAGCTTTCCCATTTGTAAAGTGAGAAGACTGGAGCAAATATTATTTAAAATCCTTTCTCCAGCTCTAAATTTATGCTTTTTCCAATGATGAAACAGAGGCTTCAGTATGTATTACCTAATATGTGAAATAGAACACATTTCTCCCCTCAAAAAATCATTTATTTAACATCTATTATATGTTAGGCCTTATGCTTGCAAAGACAAAAAGGAAATAGCTCTAGATCTCAAGAAACTTCGATCTTAGTTGGGAAACCAGTATATGTATGTATGGGTAGTTATATACAGAATTGTTGTTCAGTCAATTCTGAGTCTGGTCCAACTCTTCATGTCCTTATTTGAAGTTTTCTTGGCAGAAATACTGGAAGTTTGAGATTTACTTCTCCAGCTCATTTTACAGATGAGGAACTGAGGTCCAGGATTACATAGCTAGTAAGTGTCTGAGGCCAGAATGAAATTAGGAAGGTGAGTCTTCCTGACTTCAGGTCCAGCAGTCTTATCTACTGTGCCACTTAGCTACCCCATATACAAAATAAATGCAAAGTTATTTTGGAAGGTAGACACCCCTGGTTCCAGCAAGCAGACAGACACATACATACACAAATGCTTTAAGCAGCAATATAACTTCCAAACATCCAGTGAATGATGTTTCCTCATATCCAATTCTCTTCTGAATAGCATATCTCTGTGAATAGCAGAATTCTAATTAACACTTCAGCTCTACTGTGCTCTGGAAAAAAAAAATCAGAGGAGGATTTAATAAGAGATGAATAAAGCACCTAAAATATTGTACCTGAACAAAGGAAAAAAGTTTTCAAAAGTTTTTTTTTTAATGAAATAAAAGTAACATGGATACAGAAACTAGAACATTTCACAGCTTGGAATAGAACAGAGATATGCAATGTGAATCTTTTGGCCATACAATGATATATAACAAGAGAGGTAGAGAAATACAAAGTGCTTTCTAATAGCAAATATTTGACAGGAATATAACATAATAATCTGGAAAAAAGACTCACTAAAGTTTTTTTTTTCCCCCAAATTTGAGTCTATGGTCAAACTAAGTGATCACTAGAAAATTCATTAAAAGAATAAAGCAAATTAAAAAAGAAATCATAGAGGCTGTGTTCATCATCTCAGAGATTCTGGGCATAGCAGACCATAACTAAGGGGAATGTCTATTAAACACAGAAGTAATTTTTCTTTCAGCAAAGAAATCATTTATAGTTGTGTTATTATCTCTGTTATAGTGAAGTTTCACAATGGGGAAAATACACCTGGTATTTTCTTCTTAGAGCAATAACAACTGAATAAAAAAAAAACCTGAAAAACATCCCATTCCCTACTAAAGGATGAGGGAGGTTAATGGTAATTTGCATAGATAGCTTATTTTTAGCTAAATGCAAGAAAGAAAAGATTTTATTCAATGAAATGTCTTGAGTAACTGAGGGAATAAAAAGTAATATCCAGTTGATACAAACCTTTGATAAAAGCTGTGTGTATTAGTGTAGAATTTAGAAAGAGTGTCGTAGTAGGAGACCTACTAAACAGTAGAATCATAGGCTCATGGAACTGAGAGTTGACAAGAACTTCAGAGATCTGTAGTTCAAAATCCACCTCCTTATTTTAGATAGGAGAAAACTGGATCCAAAAGAAATTCAGTGATTTCCACAAGGTCTTGAAGGTAGTAAGTAGCAGCATTAGAATTAAAACTAGGGTTTCTGACTCTAAATTCATTTTTTCTCCCACTACAAATGAGACTTTTTTTTTCCTTTTTTCCTTTTTCTCCCCCCTCTTCCAACTTATCCATGGTAAGCAAGATACTCTTTTAGGTACTTGGGATGCAATTCAAAATTGAAGGAAGTACCCTGCCCACAAGGGACTTAGGAAGTGATAGTGGTGTTGTTCAGTCCTTTCAGTTGGGTCTCATTCTTTGCTACCCCATTTAGAATGGAGTGGTTTGTCATTTCTTTCTCCAGCTCATTTTACAGATGAAGAAACTGAGACAAACAGGGTTAAGTGAACAGCCTGGTGTCTGCCAGATTTGAAGTCAGGGCCTTCTACCTCCAGGTTCGGCAGTCTATCTACTTACACCATCCAGCTGCCCTAATTAGGAAGTATAAACATTCTTTTTCTAAAACAAGTAATTTTTATTGATGATTTTTGTTTTTACATCATAGTCATTTATGGAAACACTTCTTTTCTTCCACCTTGTAACTGAATCATGTTATATAATGAAGAAAAATAGTTAAGAAACACTAAATGTAGAGGCAGGCCCTGGACACCCAGTGCGGTGGCATGACACACCAGGAAGGCCCCGGAGACCTGCAGCCTGCTGAGAGGCCATCGCTGGACATGGCCTGCTGACCCACCAACCACAATGGCCACTCCTAGGCATATCCCCACAGGGCGGGGACAAACTGAGCTGGGTAAGAAACAAAGGGAGGGCTCATAGCAGGGGCAGCAGCTACCACCCTCTCCCTCCTCCCCCCCCACCCCGACTACTCATTCACAGCCTGGAAATTTAAAAAGCCCATAGCAGAACCTCCAGGGACCAAGATGACAGACTGAATCCCAGCTGCTCCAACTCCCCCCTCAACCCAAAAACTCAGTAATTATTGCCACAGAGGAAAGTTTGAAGCAGTAGAGGCTTAGGAAGCCTGGAGGAAGGGCGTGCGTAAGGTCCTGCCTCAAAATGGGAAGAAAGCAGGCTACAAAGACAAAGACTCTGGAATCCTATTATGGTGAGAGGGAGGAATCAAACTCAGAAGGAGAGAATACTGACTCTACACCCACAACTGAAGCCATAGCAGGAACTATGACCTGGTCTCAGGGACAGAAAGCATTCCTAGATGAGCTCAAAAAGAACTTTGAAATCCTGCTTAGAGAGGTAGAAGATAAAATCAACACCTCTTACCAAAACAAAATTATGAAATTAGAAAAACATTACAATGAAGAGAACAGCTCCTTAAAAAGTAAAATATGTGAACTAAAATTGAAATCTGAGCGTATGGAAAAGGAGGTTCAAAAACTAACTGAGGAGAATAATTCACTAAAAACTAGAATCAACCAAATTGAAGCCAATTACTATATGAGGAACCAAGAATCAGTCAAACAAAATATCAAGACTGAAAAATTAGAACAAGAAGTAAAATATCTCAATGGAAAAATAATTGACCTGGAAAACAGATCCAGGAGAGACAATCTGAGAATCATTGGTCTACCAGAAAATAACGATGAAAAAATGAGCCTTGACAATATCTCTCAAGAGCTCATCAAGGAAAACTGCCCTGAAATCCTAGAACCAGAGGGTAAAATAGAAATCGAGAGAGAATGAATCCACCAGACACCTCCTGAAAGAGATTCCAAACTGAAAAGTCTGCAAAACATTGTGGCCAAACTCCAGAACTATCAGGTAAAGGAGAAAATACTACAAGAGGCCAGAAAGAAACAATTCAGGTATTGTGGAACCACAGTGAGGATCTCATAGGATCTGGCAGCCTCAACATTGAAAGACCGGAGGAACTGGAATATGGTTTTTCACAAGGTAAAAGACCTCGGGCTACAACCAAGCATCACCTATCCAGGAAGACTGAGCATAATCTACCAGGCAAGGAGATGGTCATTCAGTGATATAACAGAATTCCAGACCTTCCTGATGAAAAAGCCAGAGCTCAATGGAAAATTCAACCTCCAACTACAAGACCCAGGAGAGACATAGAAAGGTAAATAAAGAAAAACACAAACACACACATAGCTTGTTATTTAACAAGAGCAAACTATTGACATTCCTATATGGGAAGCAGATACCTGTTAATATTGTGAACTCTATACCTATGGCAACATCTAAAAGGGATATAGACAAACAGAGGGTGTGTGTATAAACTATGCAAAATGATGATAAAAATCCTTATTAAGGGACTGCAATGGAAGAAGAGGAAAAAATGAAGCAGAAAAGGGTAAATTATGCTACACAAAGAGACATAAAAACAATATAGAAGAGGGAAAGAAGGGAGAAAGATGAAAACTATATGAGCTTTTCCCTCACTGGTTCTGGTGCAAGGAAGGAATAACACAACGGGTTAAAGATAACACTCTATTAAGAAGAGATATAAAACTTATAATAGAGGGAAAGAGGGGAGGGAGAGGAGCACTGCATGAGATCTATTCTCACCCATCTTGGTCTGAGGAAGAAATAACACACAGCATTGAGTATAACAATTGATCATGTCCTATAGGCAGTAGGAGGGGGGAAAGGCCAAGAAAGGGAGGGGGGGGTTAGAAGGGAGGGAAGAAGTAGTAAGGGAGAAGGGTAGGAAAAGGGAGGGGGCAGATAAGAAGGGAATACTGAGGGAGGCGGTGATCAAAAGGAAAACTCTTAAGAAGGGGAAGGGAGAAGGGGAAAAGCAAAAGCAAAAATAAGGGAGGAAATAGGATGGAGGAAAAGACACAGATAGTACATTAAATTGAAAAGTTTCTGTACAAACAAAGCCAATGTAACCAAGATTAAGAGTGAAGTGGGAAACTAGGAAAGAATTTTTATAACCAGTGTCTCTGATAAAGGCCTCATTTCTAAAATATACAAGGAATTATGTAAAATTTATAAGAATACAAGTCATTCCCCAATTGATAAATGGTCAAAGGATATGAACAGGCAATTCTCAGAGGTAGAAATTAAAGATATCTATAAGCATAAGAAAAAAAAGGTCTAAATCCCTATTGATTAGAGAAATTCAAATCCAAACAACTCTGATGTATCACATCTCACCAGCCAGATTGGCTGAGATGACAAAACAGGAAAATGACAACTGCTGGAGAGGATGTGGAAAAATTGGAACACTAATGCATTGTTGGTGGAGCTGTGAACTGATACAACCATTCTGGAGAGCAATCTGGAACTATGCCCAAAGGGCTATAAATAATTGCATACCCTTTGACCCAGTAACACCACTTCTGGGGTTGTATCCCAAAGAGATTACGAAGCAGGAGGAAGACCCATATGTACAAAAATATTTATGACAGCTGTCTTTGTGGTGGCAAAAAACTGGAAACTAAGGGGATGCCCATCAATTGGGGAATGGCTAAACAAGTTGTGGTATATGAATGTAGTGGAATACTATTGTGCTATAAGAAATGGGGATGAGATGGAATTCATATTTACCTGGAGAGGCTCATACAAACTGATGCTAAGTGAGAAGAGCAGAACCAGGAGAAATGTGTACACAATCATAGACAC
>CM053581.1:200209826-200228037 GCA_028627135.1 Pseudochirops cupreus
CACACACACACACACACACATACATTTGTATTCCCTTCACCTATCCTCGTACTGAGAAAAGTTTCATAAGTTACAATTATTGTTTTTCCTGTTGGCATGTAAATAGTTCAACTTTGATAAGTTCCTTATGATTTCTTTTCCATGTTTACCTACTCATGCTTCTTGTATTTGAGTGTCAAATTTTCTTTTCAGTTTGGGTTTTTCCAGCAAAAATGCTTGAAAGTCCTCTACCTCACTGAATGATCATATTTTCCCCTGAAACATTATATTCAATTTTGCTAGGTGAGTGATTCTTGGTTTTAATCCTAGCTTCCTTGATCTCCAGAATATCATATTACTGGCCCTGCAATCCCTTAATGTAGAAGCTGATAGATCCTGGGTTATCCTAATTGTGTTTCCACAGTATTCAAATTGTTTCTTCTTGGAAGCTTGTAATATATTCTCCTTGATCTGGGGGCTCCAGAACCTGGCTGTAACATTCCTAGGAGTTTTCTTTTGGGGATCTTTTTCAAGAGCTGATTGGTGAATTCTTTCAAGTTCTATTTTGCCCTCTGGTTCTAAAATATCTGGGCAATTTTCCTTGAGAATTTCTTGAAGGATGCTTTCTAAGTTCCCTTTTTGATCATGGCTTTTAGATAGTCCAATAATTTTTAAATTATCTCTCCTGGATCTATTTCCCAGGTCAGTGGTTTTTTTCAAGGAGATATTTCACATTGCCTTCTCTTTTTCTCATTTGTTTGGATCTGTTTAATAGTATCTTGATCTCTCATAAAGTCATTTGCTTCCATTTGCTCCACCCTAATCCTGAAGGAATTATTCTCTTCAGAAAGCTTTTGAGATTCTTTTTCCCTCTGGAAAATTTGACTTTTTAAGGCATTCTTCTTCTGATTGGCTTTTTGGGCTTCTTTTGCCATTTGAGTTAATCTACTTTTTAAGGTGTTATTTTCTTCAGTCATGTTGTTGACTCTCTTCTCATGATTTTCTTGCATCATTCTCATTTCTCTTCCCAATTTTTCCTCCACTTCTCTTATATGGTTTTCAAAATCCTTCTTAAGGTGTTCTATGGCTTGTAATAAGTTTCCATTTTTCTTGGAAGTTTTTGGTGCAGGAGTTCTGATTGTGTTGTCTTCCTCCCATTCCATGCTTTGATCCTTTTTGTCCCCCAAAAAAGGAATCTGAAGTTGGATTGCTGTTCTTACTTTGCTTCCTTTGCCTACTCATATTGCCAGTCAATTACTTGACTTTTTAGCTCCGTTGAACTCTGCTTCCAGAGGGGAAAGCTCTGTCCAAAATTGGTTGTGTTTTCACAGCTGCTGAAGCTACTAGGAGGCCACTGCAGCCCCTTCCAGCTTTGACTCACTGAAAATGTACCTCACAACCACCACCTGAGACCACGTTCCTGATTCAGGCCGGTTAAGGCAAGAGCACTTAGCCTGTGAATGATTGCTTGGCCCCCCTTCAATCTGCTGCCTGCAAGCTCTGAAGCAGCATGTGGAAGCAGCTGTGCCACTTCTGCTGCTTCTTTGCCCTGGGGGCTGTAACAAGCCAACATATTTTATCTTGGTGGTCAGTTCTCATACAGTTGCCCAGGAGATGCAGTTTTGACATAGATTTGTGGTATACAAATCTAAACTCTTTGAAACCTGCTCTCATCTTGTAAAATGTTAACTGACTTCCAAAGACTTGTTGCATTTCCAAAGACTTTTGGTGCCTAGTTTTCTCAAAACTTCTGTTAAGACAAGTCGTTCCTGTTTCAGTCCCAAGGTATAGCAGATTCAAGGCAATGATTTACAAAAGATCTAGATGTTTGGAGTTCTGCTCTGATTTGCATTCTCTTTGATAATGTTGATTGACTTTCTATGGACTGTCCCAGACTCTAGGAGCTTAAAAATCAGAAAGTTTGATTGTATCTGATGTTGCTTCCAGGATGTAGCTGATCTTTGAAATAATAAAATTAAGATAGTGTCTCAGTATGTAAAAAACTAAGTCTATTGATAAAAATACTTGAATCTTTGTCTTTTGGATCTTTAAAAACCCTGTTCAAATCATCATTAAACAGAGTTCTTCCTTGAGCTTCCCCCTGGCGTCTCTTTTCTCTTCCCTCTATTCTTTTAATCATGTCTCTACTCACACTTGGGGCTGGTTCCCAAGTGGTCACTGATACGGGGCAGTTTGGCCAGACCCTGTCCCCTTAATTTAGCCTAATTCCACTAACCTTTCACTTAGTCCTTATTTTGTATGGCTGGATAATTCTGTAAATCACCACAGCTACTGCTGATCCACTCTTCTGAAGGCTCCAGCTGCAGCTTGTCCTGGCCACCCCAAGGACAAGCCATGAGTTCAGGCCAGGTTGGTTTTTGGCTCCCAGCTTGCTGTGATGGGCCCTTCCTATCCCACCTGCCAAGCTGCCTTCAGTTGTAGATGTGTTTTTCTGTACTTTTGTGAGTTCTGGAGGCCTAAAATATGTTTAAAGTCATATTTTATGGGTATTTGAGGTGGGTATTTGGGAACTGCGGAGTTTTCCTGCTTCTACACTGCCATCTTGACTCTACCCCAAAAGGAAAATCCTTAAGGAGGAGAAGGGAGAAGGGGAAAAATAAAAGCATAAACAGGGGAGGGAATAGGATGGGGGGGGGAAAGATACAGATAGTAATCATAACTGTGAATGTGAATGGGATGAACTCTCCCATAAAACAGAGGTGGATAACAGAATGGATTAAAAATGATAATTCTACAATGTTCTGTTTGCAGGAGACACATCTGAAGCAGTAGGATACACACAGGGTAAAGGTAAAAGCCTGGAGTAAAATATATTATGCCTCAGCTAAAGTAAAAAAAAAAACAGGAGTAGCAATAATTATTTCAGACAAAGGAAAAGCAAAAATAGATATAATTAAAAGAGATAAGGGAGGAAACTATGTCCTGCTAAAAGGCACCATTGAAAATGAGGCAATATCATTACTAAACATTTATGCACCATGTGGTATAGCATGCAAATTCCTAAAATAGAAGTTAAGGGAGTTAGAGGAAGAAGTAGATAGCAACACCATACTAGTGGGGGACTAAAATCTTCCCCTCTCTGAGCTTGATAAATCTAACCTCAAAATAAACAAGAAAGAAGTTAAGGAGGTAAATAGAATATTAGAGAAGATAGATATGCTGGACCTCTGGAGAAAATTGAATGGGGATAAAAAGGAATATATCTTCTTCTCAGCAGCACATGGCACATACACAAAAATTAACCATGTAGTAGGGCATAAAAACCTCACAATTCAAAGCAGAAAGGTGGAAATATTAAATGTATCCTTCTCCGATCATGATGCAATAAAAATTAGATGTAATAAAGGGCCATGGAAGGATAGACCAAAAACTAATTGGAAACTAAATAACTTAATCCTAAAGAATGAGTGAGTCAAACAAAAAATTATAGAAATGCTCAGTAACTTCATTCAAGATATTGACAATAAAGAGGCAACATAACAAAACTTGTGGGATGCCACAAAAGCAGTTCTTAGGGGAAATTTTATATCCCTGAATGAATACATAAATAAAAAAGAGAAAATGGAGGTCAATAAATTGGGCATGCAACTGAAAAAGCTAGAAAAAGAAAAATATTAAAAGCCCCAATTAAATGCTAAATTAGAAATAATGAAAACCAAAGGAGAGATTAATAAAATTGAATTTAAGAAAACTATTGAATAAATAAAGAAAACTAAGAGCTGGTATTATGAAAAAACAATGAAATTGATAGACCTTTAGTCAATATGATAAAAAAAAAAGAAACAAGAAAACCAAATTATGAGTATCAAAAATCAAAAGGGTGAATCTACCTCCAATGAAAGAGAAATTAAAACAATAATTAGGAATCATTTTGCCCAACAGGATGCACATAAATTTGACAATCTTAGTGAAATGGATGAATATTTACAAAAATATAAATTGCCCAGATTAACTGAAGTAAAGTACTTAAATTATCCCATCTCAGAAAAAGAAATTGAACAAGCTATCAATGAACTCCCTAGGAAAAAATCTCCAAGGCCAGATTTACTACTGAATTCTACCAAACATTTAAAGAACAATTGACCCCAATACTTTACAAACTATTCAGGAAAATTGGAGAAGGAGTCCTACCAAATTCTTTTCATGACACAAATATGGTACTGACACCTAAATCGGGAAGAGAAAAAACAGAGAAAGAAAATTATAGACCAATTTCCCTCATGAATATAGATGCAAAAGTTCTAAACAAAATTAACAGCAAAAAGGCTACAGCCAATCTTCACAAGAATAATACACTTTGATGAGGTAGGATTTATTCCAGGAATGCAAGGATAGTTCAATATCCGGAAAACTATCATCATAACTGATCACATCAGCAACAAAACTATCAGAAACCGTATGATTATCTCAATAGATGCAGAAAAAAATACAACACCCATTCATATTAAAAACACTAGAAAGTATAAGAATAAATGGAGTCTTCCTTAAAATAATAAGCAGCATCCATCTAAAACATCAGCAAATATCTATGTAATGATGATAAGCTAGAAGCATTTCCAATAAGATCTGGGTTGAAACATGGATGTCCACTATCACCCCTCTCATTCAATTTGGTACTAGAAATATTAGCAGTAGCAATAAAAGAAGAAAAAGAAATAGGAGAAATCAAATTAGGCAAAGAAGAGACTAAGCTATTACTCTTTGAAGATGATATGATGGTATATACTTAGAGAATCCTAGAGAATCAAATAAAAACTACTTGAAATCATAAATAAATTTAGGAAAGTTGCAGGATGTAAAATAAACCCACATAAGTCCTTGGCATTCCTATATATCTCTAACAAAATCCATCAGTAAGAGATAGAAAGAGTTACTACAAACACTATAAAATATTTGGGAACAAACCCAGGACCTATATGAACACAATTATAAAACACTTAATGCACAAATAAAGTCAGATCTTTACTAACTGGAAAAAACATCAGTTGCTTATGGCTAGGTCGAGGTAATATTATAAAAATGACAATGTTACCTAAATTAAATTACATATTTAGTGCCATACAACCAAAAACCACTTTGAAGAGCTAGAAAAAATAGTAGCAAAATTCATTTGGAAGAACAAAAGGTCCAGAATATGAAGGCAATTAATGAAAAGAAATGTTAGGGAAGGTGTCCTATCCATACCAAATTTTAATCTGTATTATAAAGCAGTAGACATCAAAAGTACTTGGTACTTGCTGAGTAATAGAATACTGGATCAATGGAATAGATTGGGTACACAAGATACAGCAGTCAATGCCTAGAGTAATTTACTGTTTGATAAACCCAAAGACCCCAGTTTTGGGGATAAGAAAGCACTATTTGACAAAAACTGCTGGGAAAACTGGAAAATAGTATGGCAAAAATTGGGCATTGACTAATATCTACCACCGTACACCAAAATTAAGTCAAAATAGGTACAGTCTAGGAATAAAGGATGATACTGTAAGTAATCTTGGGGAGCAAGGAATAGTTTAGCTGGGGAAGATTTTATGATGAAACAAGAGTTAGAGAGCATTATGAAATGCAAAATGGATAATTTTGATTACATTAAATTAAAAATTTTCTGTACAAATAAAGCCAATGTAACCAAGATTAAGAGGAGAGTGGAAAACTGGGAAAGAATTTTTAAAATCAATGTCTCTGATAAAGGTTTCATTTCTAAAATATACAGAGAACTGAGCCAAATCTATAAGAATACAAGTCATTCTCCAATTAATAAATGGTCATAGGATACAAACAGGAAGTTCTCAGAAGATGAAATTAAAGATATCTATAATCATATAAAAATGTTCTAAATCACTATTAATTAGAGAAATGCATAATCAAAACAACTCTGAGGTACCACATCTCACTGGCCAGATTTGCTAAGATGTCAAAACAGGAAAATGTTAAATGCTGGAGAGCATGTGGAAAAATTGGAACACTGATGCACTGTTGGTGGAACTGTGGACTGATCCAACCATTCTGGAGAGCAATTTGGAACTATGCCCAAAGGGTTATAAATAAGGGCATACCCTTTGACCCAGCAATACCACTTCAAGGATTATATCCCAAAGAGATCAGAGAAGAGGGAGGAGGACCCAGACATACAAAAATATTTATAGCAGCTTTTTTTATGGTGGCAAAGAATTGGGAATCAAGGGGATGCCCATCAATTGGGGAATGGCTGAACAAGTTTTGGTATATGAATGTAATGGAGTACTACTGTGTTATAAGAAATGAGGAGCAGATGGACTTCATGATAACCTGTAGAGACATAAACTGATGCTGCACGAGAAGAGCAGAACCAGGAGAAATCTGTACACAATCACAGACACAATGTATGTGCGACAACTAACTTCAGTAGACTGGGCTCCTCTCAGGAACGTAAGGTTATAAAACAACTCCAAAAGACTCAGGATTGGGATAAATATCCACAACCAGAGAAAGAGCTTCGGAGTCTGAATGCAGATTGAAACAAACTTCTTGCTGTTTCTTTTTGTTTTTTGTTTTGTTTCCTCTTTCCCACTGATCAGTCCATTGGTTAAAATCCTTCTTTACAACCTGAATAATTATCAATGTAAAGATATTTGTAGATCCTGTATTTGAGTGCATGCCACCATGATGGGAGGAGAGGAGAGGAAGGGAGAGAAAATTTGAAACTCAAGCCACTGTGGAACTGAATGTTGTCACCTAAAAGTAAATAAACAAATTAACTTTAAAAAAGAACATAAGAGTTACTCTGCATGAATAGTTAACCCTTGACCTTAGCCTTATGATGAAGCTGGTAGAGCTAATGGGTCACCCTAAGTCACAAAAAATTCATGACCTGATAACCAAGTTTTATGAGGCTCCTAATAGTAGATATATGGCTCATTTTGGAGTCACTACTCCAAGGTATTCCTATATGGTGGGTAGGAGATATGATAACTTGCATTCTGGTTATACAGCCTTCAAGTTCTTATTGTGTACGAGACATAAGCTAACCACTGTGGGGAATACAAATGTGAACAATGACTGTGCTTTCTTGAGGAGACAACATTTGGACAAAATGTAACACCCAGACTTTGGATAAACCTGAGCTCATATCCTGATTCCTGAACTTTCTATGTGGCCTGGAAAAGTCAGTCTCTCTCAGCCACAGTTCTCATATTTGTAAAATAGGGTTAATTATATAACCCTTATAGGGTTGTTTGTTGTTGCAAAGATAAATGGGGAGAACATGTGTGTACGTGTATGTGTGCATGGGTGTCTGTGTGTGTGCACAAAAGCATGTCCGTAGCTGCATGTATGTATGTATACACATTGTTGTTTTTCAATCATGTCTGACTCTTCATGACCTCATTTGGTGTTTTCTTGGCAAAGATATGGGAATGATTTGCCATTTCCTTCTCTAGCTCATTTTCCAGATGAAGAAACTATGTGTGTGTATACACATGCACACATACATGTAGATAGGTGGCATGCATATAGGTTTATTCTTGTATACACACATATACACATGTGTGTGCATATGTATGTGTACATCCATGTTTATGTATATATGTACATATACATACATGCATATGTGTATGTGTATGCACACACAGATACACAAATATATACATAAGTATATGTATATACCTAGACGTACATTCAAAATACATGCACACAGATATATAGACACACACACACATAAATATTTATTTATTTGTTTATACATGTATACACAGAGGTCGTTTATAAGTGATAATGTGTCTAAATGAATATTGTTTATGGGCTCTAAACCATGTGTTAAAAGACCTATGAGTAACTGAAATATATCTCACTTAGTTAAGGCACCAAGTTTTGACATGATATAATAGATTCCATGAAGACAATTCATGATACTCTAAGTCAAAACTGATCAAGGGATTCCTTAATGAATTGAATGAGTTTATCAGTTTATTTTATGAGACTACAGGGTGTGAGTCTTGGTTTGGAGGATGGCCATGGTGTGTGTGCATGCACACTGGTGCATTGATGAAGAAGCATAGAGAAATCCTGATAATTGGCTCAGGACAGCCTTGTTAAAAGTGTTGCCTCTCTCCAAGATCTATGCAAATGAGCAAAAAACAAACAAATAACTACATGAGATCTCTCTCCTTTTCCCTCTCTGTTTCTTCCTTCTGCACCCTCCTTTGCCTCTTTCTCCTCTCATCTCTTTTTCTATCTGTCTTTCTCTGTTTTTGTCTCAACCTTCCTCTTGGCCTATATGTCTGTCTGTCCATCTCCCTTCTTTCATCCCCTCTCCCTCTTCCTTTGTACTTTTATCCCTGATAGAATTCCTCCTACTCTCCTCCCTGTGTTGCTAACGAGTAACTAATGATGAAAAAAAGGGGGCATAATGAAGAAAGAAGGAAAAAAAAAGAAAGAGAAGGAAGGAAGGAAGGAAGAAAGAAGGAAGGAAGAAAAAGGAAGGAAGGAAGGAAGTAGAAGGAAGGAAGGAAGGATTCTAAATGAGAAGAGTATATAGGAGGTTTCAGGTCTTCACTAGCTGTGGCTCCTGAGCGGTTGGTGGTTACAGCACCTGCAGAAATAGTTAGTTGCCAGGCTACATCCCTACTAACCTTATCTCTCTCTATGACTTGTGGCAGAAGCATATGGTTCCCGCTTTACTTAACAGAAAATACATTGGATTTAGATCTGGAGGGGACCTCACAGTCTAAGATCATCACTTAAAACTGGAAGGAAGCTTAGAGACAATCCCTTTATTTACAGGTAAGGACACTGTGGACCAGGAAAGTTAAGTGATAAACCTAGTCACACAAGGATTAAATGTCCCAGATTGGATTTTTACCCAGGAAGTCTAACTCCAGATTCAAAACTTATTCCCATATTCCTGACCCCAAACCTTCAAAAAGAAAATGACTTTGATGTCCAAGGTAATGTGATCCAATAATCTAGTCTTCTAGGATTTTTTTTAAAGGAGATTAATGGGTAGTGCTAGACTTGAAGATTATCTCATGGGCCATAAAATTCAAAAGTTCCCCATTTTGAGAGTTTGGGCTTTAGTGTCTTCTATAGAGATCACTTCTTCAACAGTAAAAGTATCACAGCAATGTCATCCCTGTATATGATGGGCTAAAGCCACTTCACGAAGGAGAGGAGTGAAGAAGAGATTTGAACTTCATCGCCATGTTTTTTGTCTCATGATTATAATTTAACCAGACAGTATTAGTTCAGTGGGAAGGAATTCCCTTGCTTGACCTCCCACAAATTATCTTTATCTTCAAGAGGTATAGTAAAACAGCAGTGTCAAACTCAAATAGAAACAAGGCCCACTAAACCGTGCATAAGGACCTCCAAGGGCCACATTATGACTTAGAAAAATCACATATTCATATTATTTCTTTTTATTTTATTTTTATTTATTTTGTAATATATTTCCCAATTACATTTTAATTTGGTTTGGGTCTGATCTGGAGATATTATGGGCTAGATGCAGCACATGAGCCATGTGATTGACACCTCTAAACAAAATCACAAGGTGGTACTAAGGGGCTTGGTGGAACTATGTAGGACTTTGTGAAAGAGGAACTTACTGGAATGACACAGTATTGCCAGTAAGCTCACTTTCTTTCCAGGGGGAACTAATAGTCTCATTGCTTTCTGTGTTTTCTATATCTACTTATGAGCTCATGTTAGTCCTTTACAGCTTGTGAATTTGATGTTCAGTGAAATGAATTCCATACTATAATTAACTGACATTTGTCACCCTGAATATTTGGAGAGGAGATGAGGACAAAGAGGTTCACATATGGGGAAAATCTAGGCATGAATGCTATCATGAGTATATTAGATTTTCCTGGAATAACTCTTGGTGGAAGCAATGAACCTAAGAAAATAATTCTCTGAGGGTCAGCCCCTAGGAATGGACTAATTCATTTGAGCCCAAAGTCTTGGAGGGCCCTGGGCTATAGGTTATAGACCTGTAGAATCCAGAGTCAAAGAGATCTATCACAGCTGGAGAATATCAGTGAAGAATTCACAGGGGAGGCTAGGAAATGGGGAAACAATGTATATCTTCTGAACTGGATTTTAAAGAATTGATAAGATTGCTATGATCATCAGAGGATAAATAAAGGTAAAAATTCTCCCATTCAGTGCCTAGAAAAAGTCATTGTATAATTCTATCAGGTGTTAAGTAACCAATCATATTTTGAACCATGATTCTTCCTATTATCACATGGTCAAATTCTTTCCTGACAAAATAGGTCTTAAAATAGAGAAGTTGAAAAATGCAACGTTGTTTCAAAATAATTCATTAGCAATAAGATGATAAACCATTGCAATGGCACTGAAGATTTTCTTGCCAGATGACTAAGATTTTTGGCCATGGGAACTCAGAAAGACGTAAGTGTCTAAAAACTTAAAAGTGTTGGTCATTTATTTCAGTGTTGCTCCCTTCACACCAGCAAAAGCCTAGATTATCGAAACTTAACGATCATACTGTAAGTTCCAAGAGGGTATATCTGCCTCACCTTTAGGTCTCCCACAATGCCTAGCATAAGGTCCTATATATAGAATATGCTTAGCAAATATTTGACGAATGAATGAGCAAATGAATGGGTGAATGAGTGAACAAACATCAGAGTAGTCTATAGAATAAAAGCTCGTGTTTCTATTTTCTGCATATAATTAATTATTATTTCCTTACATTTTTGATACCTGCTGAACTTAAGATATTTTTTCCCCTTGCTTTCTCTACCTTCTATTACGAAACAGAGATTTACATTCCTTTTATTCCCTGCATCTTTCGGTGAGTTTTGTTTTATTTCTCTATGATTGGATAAGAAATTTTCCCTCCAAGTTGTACCTAGACCACTACATTCTATTATCTATGTTCCTATGTTCCTTATATTCTCTTCAACGTCATATTTTCTGATAATATTCAAAATTAATAGCTGACTAATGAAAGAGCAAACAGTTCTACATTTTTTGATTAGTCTGTATTAGATGAGGTTTTGCTACTGGCATATATAATCTCTCTCATCCTAGACTTTGTGCTATTTTTCATAGGTTTAGTATTTTTAAGTTGCCCTCAATTTTTTCCATCCTGGGCTATTTCCTCATAAGGCACAACCATGGAGAGAGGTAGAGAGACAAAGGAAGAAGAAAAGAGGTTAAGGGCATTTGTCATTACTTATTTTTCTTTTCCCTTTGGTGATTCCTTTCCTCCTCCCTGTCCTCCTTCCACTTCCTGATCCCACATTTATTATGAAATTGTACTTGATTGATGGGTGGTAATTGGCCACTCACCAGTCTTTGGAAAAGGACCACAAGCAGTCCTTGATTTGATTCTGTTTTGATATCCCATTGATGTCCTCAGGAGCCCACACGTAGGTGGAGGAAATAGAATGGTTGCTGGAGAGGGACTGCTCAGAGAAGCATTGTCAGGGAGATCAAAAGAGATCAAGGGAAAGTCTAGGTCCCCAGGAAGGAAAGAGAAGTGAATCAGACCAAAGGCTGTTGTGCTCTGGCAAAAAATCAGGAAGCAAATCCACAGATGATGGGAAATGTAGATGAAGAACTAAAAAAATATATATGAAATAGAAGAGTATTTGGAGTTTGGATTTCAGTGAAGCTAGAAAAAAAATAGGAAGTTGAAAAGAAACTCTTAAGAGATCATTACAAATAAATAGAATGTCAAATGGATTCCCTGATTTATATGGAGATGCCATGGATAATATGTAAGTTAAATTAAATCTTATTTTGGTGGTTCAAGACAGTGGCATCCTTTTACTCAGAAATAACTGGGGTGAGATAACAGGGGCTTAGCCTAAGGTCACAAATTTAGAGGACTTGGCCACTACTTAGTAGTAGCAATTAATTAAGGTTCCATTTAGGCTTATCCCTCTTATTACCATACACAAGTTCTTTGGGATTCTATCCTCCACCTTCTTTACTGATGTGCCCTACGCAGGTCTGTGGTGGTTGCCTCCAACATAAAAGTTTATATTCGTAGATTTGCCCTTTTGTGCCTAAGAGAGTGCCTTGCACCTAGTATAAGCAGAAGATGTTTGATTCCTATGTTTAGAAACTTTCTTAGGTTTTCTTTTGTTAAAATTTGAAAAAAAATCCTTAGCCTATTGCTTAGACCAGTTTTCTACAGTTTGACTACAAACTACCATTCAAGTTCTATTTATTTCTTGCCCCTGATTTTCCAGTCCCAAATGGACTAATGTAGTAAGTGTTCCCAAGTCTTGGATCTTGCCCAGTCTTCTTGTTCTTCCATATATTCCTATAGGTTGTGCTCCATGAGCACTCTCCACATCATAAACTGTTAAAATCTTTCTTTTCTTTTCAAGACACAGATCAGGGACCTTCTCATCCATGAAGCCTTCCCCAAGGCCTTTCCTATTTTTCAAAAAAGAAAATGAATGAGTGAGAAGAGCAGAACCAGGAGAAATCTGTACACATTACAGACACAACGTATCTGTGACAACCAGCTTTGATAGACTGGACTCTTCTCAGCAACACAGGGTCATAAGACAACTCCAAAAGACTCATGATGGAAAGAGATGTCTACATTCAGAGAAAGAACTTGAAAGAACAGAGTTTGAACGCAGATTGAAGCAAACTACCTGTTCTCTTTCTTTTTCTTGTTTGGTTTTGTTTCCTCTTTCCCATTATTCATTCCATTGGTTACAATCCTTCTTTAGAACCTGACTAATGTCTAATGTGAAAATATTTGCAGGTCCTATACTTGACTGCATGCTGCCATGGTGGGGGGGCGGGAGGGAAGGAGGAAAGGAGCAGACAATTTGAAACTCGAGGGATTGTGGAACTGAATCTTGTAAACTAAAAGTAAACAAATTAATAAAGACAAAAAAATTTTTTTGAAAGAAAAAAAGGAGTGAATGTTGTCTTGAATAGAATGCTGTATTGGATTCAGAAAAACCTGGATTCAAATTTAGCCTTGGAATTTTACCAGTTGTAGAACCCTGGACAAGTCATTTAATCTTTCTGAGCCCCAATTTCCTCCTCTATATAATGAGGAGGGGAAGGAGGTTGGAGCTGATGGCTCTAATGTGTAGGATGGCTCCTACATTCTATTATCTATAATCCTATGTTTCTCATATTATCTCCAACCTCATTGTTCATATGGCTCATTTTCTCACTCTACCTCACTGCATGCTTATTTCTATACTTAGCCTGTTCTCAATTCACACAGAGGCACTTTAATGACAAAAACCACTGGACCCTCCAAATACCTAATGAGTAAAAAAAATATGAAAACTGAAATCACTCGATATTTAATAAATACTTAAAACTTAAATGGCAACAAGGTGGTACAGTGGATAGAGCCCCAGACCTGGATCAGGAAGGCTTAAGTTGAAATTTAGCTTCAGACACTTGCTAGCTTTGTGACTCTGAGCAAGTCCTTTAACAGTTGCCTCCCTCAGTTTCTTCAAATATAAAATGGGGATAATAATAGCACCTCCCTCCCAGGGTTGTTATGAGGACCAAATGAGATAATTTTCTTCTAAAATGTTTAGCACAAGGCTTGGAACATAATAAGCAAGCACTAACAAATAAATAAATGCTTCTTCCTATCCTTTATTTCTTTCTTAATAAAAGTGATGTGAAGAAAAATGAGAGTTGAGTGTACCTCCTAGTAAGTCAAGAATATCTGGCATGCCCCACTGGGTACCTTGTGGATGGCAGGGCGTTAACTTAATCCAGGGTTTGGTCTCTGTTTCTCAGGACTAAAAACTCATAGTAATCAAATCCTGGGGAAAAATAGTTCATTCACATGGCCTAGCCCCACAGGAGAATTATTGAAATGAAATTGGCAGTTGAATAATTTTTAAAAAGCAACATAGCAGCCAAAAGGACTGTATTTCCATTTCAGCCACTCAATATGTTCTCTTTACAGGACTGAAACCTACTTAAGGTACTGAGCTAAGATCAAAAGGTCACTTGGCAAATATGGAATCAGAGAAAAGGGAATTGACTTGTATTAAAAAATATTTTAATTAAGTTTTTGTTGCCTTAAAATAAAACCTCATTTCCATTAAAGGGATATAGTCTTAAAGAGACTGGATGAATATTTGTAACCAATCACAGAATCCTCTCTCCTACAGAAAGGTGGAGAAATAATAACCTCTTAACCCTCACCATTGTAGCCTTCAGAGGACAAGAAGTAACTTAGAGGAAACTTGATTTATCTAAGACTTTATCAAGTAGGTAAACTTTCTTCTAAAAGCCAAGGGGAATGAGTTTGATGGAACTGTATTGCCTGAGTCCTTGCCATAAGCTAGCATAGCAGTGCACGACATTATATTTGCTATTCAATGTTATACTCATAATTCCTCCCTTATTCTTCCCCATAAGTCTCTCAATCTCCATGCCTTGCCTTAGTAGTTGTTTACCCTCATTATACAGTAATTAACATGCATCAGCATAGTCCTTGCCCCTGTCTCCAAAAAAAGAAAAAGTTAGCTTCACACAGGTGCTGTTCATCTTTGCCTTCTTGTCTAGTTCTGGCTGCCCTTTATCTCTTAGCAACACCAATAATTTTTCTTCATTATCATCTTCCTCCCTCCCTTCCTCTCCTCTGTAGTGTATCCCATTTCCTAGATAAGCAGTCATTAATCCTTAGACTTTAGCCACTTCTCCTACAGAGCAAGTGTTAGGGACAGTTTAAATAACTTCCCTCAGGATACCAGGTGCATTATCAGGCTTTGTGTCCTTGGCTCTGAGCCAGTTCTTGGTCAGTCCTTGACCACTGTAGCCTTTAGCTATTTTAACCCTTTGACTACAGCAACTAATGAATAAAATAGCACTCTCCCCTTTCATAGGATCAGTACCCTTCTATTTACATTTGCATAATCATTTTATAATAACTGTATTGTTAACACTTTAAAACACTGAAAATTAAGATTTTTTCCCATTGATTACTTCTTAATTCATCTGTTTCCCAAAGCTATACAGGAAGTCATCATTTCTCATCAATAATGTCTCTCCAAGTGACATTGGATGGTGGCTCTTTTCTGGAAAAAGAATATGTAGCATTGGAAAGGTAATTCATCACAGGATCAGAGATTATTGGAATTTCAGAGTTTTAGGGTTCTTGTAAGAGGCCTTAAAGGACATCTTGGCCAACCTCTGACTTTTGTGTATTTTTCTAGTTCCCCCAAAGGGAAAGTTAGATCCTTATAATCAGTGAAGCTTATTTGTCTTTTCTAAGAAGAGACCAATAAAAAGAACTGAAAATTTTAGAATCAGAGGATATGGATTCAAATCCTGGCTTCATAGTAGGGGCTTCATAAATGAGACTTGCCTTGATTTAGATTCCATACGTAGATCTGGAGGGAGAAGAGACCTCAGAGGTTTCTAATCCAACTCCTTTATTTTAAAGATGAAGAAAATTGAGGCCCCAGGAATTTTAATGATTTAGCTGGGGCCACAAAGGGAATAAATAATAAAGTTGTGATTTGAACCCATTTCTTTATTTACCCTTCAGGACCTAATTTAGAAAGTAAGACAATAGAGAGGGAAAAACTGTGATTACCTTTCAGAAAACCACAGTTCAAGTTATAACTCTTCCAACAATCTTTTTGTTTGTTTTGTTTTGTTTTCCCTTGGACCTTGAGTAAAGTTATTTGATCTTTTTTAGCTTCTGTTTCCTCCTCAGCAAAATGAGAATGTGAGATGATCACCAAGGTTACTTCTACCTGTAAGATATTTTGATTATAATATGGTACTGGGTACCTGTGCAACACTCAATAAATATAGGTTGTCCTACAAGTATAAGTGCAGTTTTACATTTTTCATAGTTTTAAACCACATTAAAATTTATGGAAGTGGTGACATTTATTAAATAAATTTGGGGTGACATCAAGATGGTAGAATAGAGAAAGCACTCAGCTGAGCTCTCCCAACATTCCCTCCAAACAACTTTAAAATAATGCTCAAATTGCAATCTGGAGTGAAGAGCCAACAAAAGGTCAGAGTTAGACATTCTTACAGCCAAAGACAACATAGCAGGTTGGAAAGATAGATCTGTGACAAGGAGGAAGAGGCTGACTCAGAGTCAGTGGATGGCACATGATACACAGTAGTAATTAAGCATAGTAATCTTGTGTTTGATAAACCCAAAGATCCAAGCTTTGAAGGTAAGAAATCAACATTTGACAAAAATTGTTGGAAAATTGGAAAGTTGTTTGGTGGAAACTAGGCATAGACAGGATCTCTTACAGTCTACCTAGATAAGGTTAAAATGGATAAATAGTTTAAACATAAAGGGTGATATTATAAGTAAATTAAGGAAACATGGAAAAATGCACCTGTTAGATCCATGAATAAGGAAAGAGTTTATGACCAAGAAAGAAATAAAAGAGATTATGGGAAGGAAATAGATCATTTTGGTTACATGAAAATAAAAAGCTTTTGCACAAACAAAACAAATGCAGCCAAAATTAGAAGTAAAATAAGAAACTGGAGACAAAATTTTTATAGTATATTTCTCTGATAAAGGCCTCTTTTCTCAAATATATAGGGAACTGAGCTAAATTTATAAAAATAATAGTCATTACCCAGTTTATAAATGGTCAAAGTATAGGAATAGGCAGTTTTCAGAGGAACAAATCAAAACTATCAATAGGTATATGAAAAAAATGCTTTAAATCACTTTTGATTAGAGAAATGCAAATTAAAACATGCCATCTCACAACTATCTGATTGGATAACATGACAGAAAAGAAAAATAACAAGTGTTATGTAGAAAAACGACAAGGGTATGTAGAAAAATTGAGATACTAAAGTACTGTTGGTGGAGTTATGAGGTAATCTAACCATTCTGAAGAACAATTCTGAACTATTCCCAAAAGGTTATAAAATCATGCATAACCTTTTACCCATAAATAACATTATTATCTGTATCCCAAAAGAGATCATAAATCCACATGTGCAAAAATGTTTATAGCAGCCCTTTTTGTGATGGTAAAATACGAGAAACTGAGGGAATGTCCAGCAACTGAAGAATAGTCAAACAGGTTGTGGTATACGATTGTGATAGAATTCTAGTGTGAAATAAGAAATGATGAGCAGGGAGGATTCAGAAAAACCTAGAAGAATTTGTATAAACTGATGCAAAGTGAAATGAGCGGAAGCAGGAGAACATTGTAAGCAATGCACATACATACATACATACATACATACATACATATATATATATATATATATATGTTAGTATATTATTTTCCCAATTTTATGTAAAGACATATTTTAGCATTCATTTTTATATTTTAAGTTCCAAATTTTTATCCCCCTTTCCTTCTTTCTTTCCCTTCTTCCTAAAATGGTAAGCAATTTGATACTGATTACATATGTGCAATCACGTAAAACATATTTCCATATTAGTCATAGTTGTGAAAGAAGAAACAGACCAAAAGAAAAAAAATGAAAAAAGTATGCTTTGATGTGTATTGTGATTCCATCAGTTCTTTATGTGAATGTGAATAGAATTTTCCATCATGAGTCCATTGTAATTATCTTGGATCATTGTTTTGCAGAGAAGAGCTAAGTCATTCATAGTTCATCACTACACAATGTTGCTGATACTGTGCACAGTGCTTTCCTGGCTCTGTTCATTTTACTTTGCATCAGTATGTGAAAGCCTTCCCAGGTTTTTCAGAAATCTGCCAGCTCATCATTTCCTATTGAAAAATTGGATTGTGGGGTGGAGCCAAGATGGTGTCGTAGCAGCAGCAACATATTGCAGTTCTCACATAAGCCACCCCAAAATACCCATAAAACAAGACTCTAAACCAATTCTAGAACTCCAAAACACACACAAAGATACTTCCCACTAAAGTCAGCTCGGCTATGAGGAACCATATCAGCACTGTGAACCGAAACCAGCCTGTCCTGAAGCAGTGGCTATGCCCCGGGGGGGGGGGGGGGGGGGCTAAGGAGCTTCAGGTGAGCAGATTAGCAGCAGCTGCGAGTGGGAATTGCAAAAGGGGGAGATAAGCAGTCCAGCCAAAAGGCCTCCAGAGTGGAAAAGCAAAAGGCAGACATTTTGCACCAACCTCTGCATTGTAGCTTCCCGCCCACCACCTGCAGACAGCAGGGGGACTTAGCAATGGTGCTCAGGCCAGTGCTCTTGCGTTGAGCGGCCTGGATCCAGATCACCATCCTGGGCCTCCCTCTTGGAGTCTTC
>CM053581.1:200228537-200266250 GCA_028627135.1 Pseudochirops cupreus
AGATGTAATGTTGTGAATATTATAATGTTTTGAATGTTTGTCTTGATTTCTAATGGAATAAACAGAGTGTTCACTATATTTTGTAATCTGAACTCTAAAAGCTGTTCACAGTAGCATTCCTTTGGGAATCTGCTGGTGCATGGCATTACAACCCTATAAAAATTCATCTTGCTTTCTCTAAAGTTGCTGGTTCCTCTTGGAACTTAGCCTGCTTCATGAAAGGCATCAATCTCAATAAATGCCTATACTTGGATTAAAGGTGGTCTAACTCTGAATTCTTTGAGACAGTTCCACATCATGAAACCACAATAGTTTTGAGGTGGGAAGAGACCCCACCTCAACAGTTTTTGGCATCCCTGAGTTAAAACTGCAACACAGATAGATATAGATATATCACTTATCCACTCATTCTCTAGTCCTAACAAGCCACCCCTTAATGAAGCATCCATTCCTTTGGTTTATTTCCAATGGATCTCCTTTGTTAGCTTTTGATGCTGTTCTAAGCCTAGGAGGTTGAAAATATATACTAAGTTCAGAGATGTCCTAGAAGGGATCAAATTTCAGGTGCCTAACAACGAAGCCTAGACCAACTCCCAGCTTCTTCCTATATTCCCATAGTTGTTACACACACACACACACACACACACACACACACACACACACACACACACACACACACACATGCATCCCATTTCGCTACTGATTCATCATTCTAATTAGGTTAGATTTAACCTGGTAATGGTAGAATAAGATCAGTGATGGGGATTCCCTTAAGATTTCTGAACCAGGGCTGGTTTGATACTCAAACCCTAAGCCAGTGGCAGTGACACCCTTAGTATTTCTCTGAGTTTGCCCCTTGTTTCAAGATCCTTTTTGGCTTGAGAATTGTAATATATGTGACTCTAATTTTCTCATTGGAGAAGAGTCTGAGAAGAGAACTTCATAGAAAGAACCTTGGCCTGTAGGTTATGCATAAAGCCTTTCCAAAACTCAAATTAAAAAGGCTGGGGGTTGTGTTTATTCTAATAAGTTGGTGTTTAAGCATTCAGTGTGATTTTCTTTCTTGCCTGTTAGCAATAGCTGCTACACACACACACACACACACACACACACCAATTATATCTTTGCAAAGCCTTCATCAAGGGAGCCAATTAAAAACATTCCATTTTGTATCTTTTGATTTTCCTTATTAATTATAAATAAATTTAGCATGTACATATAAGTATAATAGAGTGACCAGCTATTCCTACAAGCCCAGTCAGGCCCACTGTTTCATGGAATGGATTGCTCATTTCAGCCAGTCAGGAATTCCATTAAGTCAACTTGTGTAAATTACATCTTGTTTGTTTTATAACCTGTGTTTCTAGTCGAATCTTGAGAATTTTGCATAACACCCTCCTAAGCTGTAGAAAGAGAACGAAACTTACATTTGTGGAGTAGTTTTGTTTTTTGTTATTATTATTATTATTATTTTATTATTTTTATTAATGCTGATGCACTCACTCTACTAATATTCTTTTCCTATGTCTATTGATTGTCTGGAAGTGTTTCTGGGGTTTTAAAGGTCTTTCAAGGAGATCATAAGCCTTGGCAAGTCCTTTCAAGCCAGAGGGACCCAGTAAAAAAATCTCAGAGATTGGCCTACTAAGTTGACAAAACAATTAGCTCTTTGTAGATATCTCACACACTTGACCCTTTGACTATATACAAGGCTTCCCCAAAGTCTTAGAGCACTTTTAAGCTATTGTTGCATAAATATTAATTAAATACCTATTTTGTGCTATAACAGTATTATTAAGCTATTAAAGCTTAAAAACAGGATTAAGATTTTGGGGACACTTTTTAAAATCTATGTCTATAGAGGCCACTTTAGTCTATGCTTTTTTACATATGCAAATACATACTCATATGAATGTGGACACACACATATAAAGGCATATTTATATATGTATATGTGTTTGAATGTCTTCATATTCAGCCTGCATGGACAAATATAATTTGTGCTTTTCCCATTGGATGCAATTTCAGCAGCAGTAGCAGGAGGAAGAATAATGTTGTTTTCTTATTGCTTCCTTTTGTAGTCAGAGCCAAAATAAAAATAACCAGGCTGCCTCCTGCTATGTAGATAGGATTTTAATACAGTAAAATGTACATGGGAAACCCAAAGGTGGCCTTGTGTTTTCAACAGTAACATTGCACACACAAAATCTTGTCTGATATCGACAGAAAGCTAAAGTTCCAAAGGAAAGAGGTTCTTGGAAACAGGAGATAAAATTCTGAAATAACGCATTACCTGGGAGGCAAAAACTCAATATGCCAAGATGTGAATAGGGAATAGGCCCTGATTAACATGTCTACTGTATGTCATTCATATAGCCCCTGGATTGCAACTGACAGATCACTTACTGGTATTATAGGAGAATTGTTCAAATGAGGATTCTGATTTGACTACAAGAATTTATAGCTTTTCGTTTTCCTCTCCCAGACATATGACATAGAGAATGCATTTTCTATCAAGTGTTACTAAAGGCCCAGGACATTAGAGATGCTGAGATCTGTTCATGGGGGAGGGCAGAGTGAAATAGATGAAGCTATTGCCCCACGAATCTCAATCTGCAAATCATTTTCATCTGAGGCATCTACATATTTCTGGCACAGGTGAGGTTTTTTGTTTTGCTTTGTTTTGTTTGTTGGGGAGGAGAGAGAAGACGTGGAGGCTTGACTTTTAAGTTGGCTAAAGCATCATACTCAGTAATACCAATTTATGGAAAATTTCAAAATGAAAATGTGCTAGAATGGCTAGAAAGGAATTCTGAAGCCAGGGATCTTCACAGCCTTTACTTACATTATGGCTATTTACTTCTAAAGGGTGAAATAAGCCTTGTTTATGTTTGATTTCTGCAGAAGCATACATTTTTTTCATCCCTTTTTGAACTCTGCTGACCGCTGTGTCATGTCTAGCAACATCCCTGAGAAATTTGCCATTACTCTTACAAATCTTTAGGCATTTAGATGATGCCTCTTACTTGTTAGAAGGCAGTGCTTCTGCTTAGAAAATTTTAGGTGGCTCTCCATTGCCACCAGGAAGGAAGAGAGACCCCTTAGCATGGCATTTGTGGTACTTCAAAAATGCCTCCAATTTATCTTTCCAGTCTTTTTTTTTTTGATACTGCTTCTTTATAGAAACTCTACTTCTCAGCCAGCTTCAACTACTAGCCAATCTCTGATTCCTGCTGGTTCTCCCAAACCCCCTGAGCATCTGCATAGACTCTTTCCTATAGTTGGCACAGTTTCTAACAATAGTCTTGCCTGTTGAAATCTTTTTTCTTTTTTCAGTCTCTAATTTAGCTGTGACCTCTTCTAAAAAGTCACTTTTCTTCCTTCCTAATCAACTCTTAGATAGAAATGATGCATTCTCATCCCACTTTGTTAGTCCTTCCCTAACCACTTATCATTTTTAACAGATTATAATTATTTGTGTAAATATATTATTACTCTATCAGACTGTCATCTTCTTTAGTTCAGGACCTTTGTTGTTCTTCTTCACATACCCACTACCTAATTTAGCACCTTCCACACAGACAGCTATTTTAAAGAAGTAGACAAATCTGAATTGAATTCTATAATTCCATCTCACATATCAATAGATATTTACTATATACCCATTATGGGATACGACACTGTACTAGGTGCTAGATTTGCAAAGAAAAATGCAGAACCATCCCTGACCCTGAGCAAGAGATAAAAGCAGACCCACTACTAGGGAAGAAATAATAAAAATATTTACAGCAGAGAAGATCAGAAAAGGATATTTGATGTACAAGTACATGGATTGTCCCTCAAAGGAGACTAAGAATCAAATGGCAAAGATGATGAGGGAATAAATTTCAGGTGTAGGGAAAGGCCAGTGCAAATGCATGAAGAAAGGAGATAGAATGTTGACTGTGATAAAAAATGGCTAATTCAGTATGACTGGAACACAGATTATGTGAAGGGAATACAGTAGGAAAAGGTGGGAAAGGAAGGTTACCACAAGATAGTAGAGAATCTTTAGTGTTAGGTGAAGCAGTTTGTATTTTATGCTACAGGTATTAGAGAGTTGTAGAAGATTTTCAGGTAGAGGCTAGACATGGTCTTATCTACTCTTTGAGAAAAATTATTCTGGCAGCAGTAGGGAGGATGGGTGGAAGAAGGAAGAGTCTGGAAGTGGGGAGAACAATCAGTAGGCTACTATAGTATTCCTGATAATAGGAGTGAGGGTCTGGTCTTGGGTAGTGGATTTGTGACTATAGAAAAGAGTTGAGAATAGTGCTATAGAAGGCAAGACATGTTAGAGAAATACAACTGACAAAGCTAGGTAACTAAATGAATATGGGCAAATGGAGAAAAATAAAAGTCAATTATAGCACCAAGCTTACAATCAGACATTGAATATTGCAAATGGTGAAGGTAAGAGAAGTTGGTGGTGCAGTGTAAACCATAGATGTCCCAAAAGTAAAAACCAATTCACTAGGTAATGGCTGAACAAGTTATGGTATATGAGTCTATTGCATAAAAATTATTGTAAAGAAACATACCACTCTGGAGAGAGAGATGTTGAATGCTCTATAAGCTATGATCTTTTGTGCAGGTGAGTCTTGCTCAACTATTTTTCATTTGTATAAGGGAAAATTTGATGGGAGAGAGAAGGCATAATGGGAAATAGTTATAGAAAAAAGAAATTAATAAATTTTTAAAACTAGTAGTAGATTCTCAATTGTTGGCTTTTCCTCTAGTTCTTTTGAGCTATCTATAAGGAGAAAAAAAAATAGCCCCATTATCTTGGGCTCCAAATTTTAATTTTCACAGTTATAATGCTAAAGGGTCCACTTGGTTATAGTACATATGGCAAAGTCTTAGAAAACCATTTTCTAGGGATCATAATGATAATGGAATTATTTTAGGTGACCACATATGATTGTTTGGAAGGGAGATTGAGTAGTTTAAGAAGACAGATGCTTCAGGGCAACCAATTACCAGTATTGGAAAATAATTTCCAGGAAACTGTCCCACTAATCATGAGTCAATACAATTACTTTCACATATGAAAACATGTTCAATAAGAGAAAAGAAGCATATACAGGAAGAGATTTCCTTAGAAAGTCTGTATCTTCTCAGCATAAAATGATTCAGGTAATTTGGTCAATGTAAATTGTCCATCTATACATTTTAGACTATCCTTTGAGAAATTAAGTTATAGACCAACATTATGCTATCATTTTGGGTAGTCCAACTGAATTTCTGATGCCTAAAGAACCAAGCTAACATCATTGTTGCAAGGTCCAAAAGAAATAATGTATGTATAGTGCTTTGCAAATGTTCAATCTATTAGAGTTATGAGATTAACTATATGAATGTCTGAGTAACTACTTCATATATTTCAAATATACAGCCTTAATGCCAATAACATCCCAACACTTTTCCCCCTTATTGTTCCTGGCAGGGAGGAAGTGACCACAATTATAAACTCAACCACTTACTAAAAGTCTGTCATCATGGTTGTTTAGACGCCTAATTGCTTTCCACTAATATGTACTAAACCTGTTACAAGCCAGTTTTGCCAAGCTGATTTAGGAAGCATATATTACAAAAACCAGGTAATTTAAGAGCATCATTCTAATTACCATCTTTCATTATTCCTATAACAAACAACATAATTGTTACGGGCTTATTCTACCTACAGATCAGCCTTTAGGCAAGCCACAAGTACTCAGGATTTGAGCTGAACGTTCTCTCTCTGCCCAGGCTCATTGTTATGTACAAAGGTGCAGAGAAGAACAATACTTGTGGTGTGTGTGTGTGTGTGTGTGTGTGTGTGTGTGTGCATTTCTCTGAAACATCATTTATCAGGATGTGTCCTTGGAGAACCAGGCATAATTGCAAAAACCTTAACAAATAAAAGAAGAAATCTGTCACATCCTGTTTTTATCAACTTCATTTTGAAAGCTTTCAGTGTGCAGCCTCCTTTATTAAATGCTTTTATGCATATATTCCCATACAAGACAGAAAGACACATGGGTGCTATCCACTTCATCTAGGGTCATCATTTAAAGCCTCTACTTCAATTAAATTTAATTACCTTCTACTTCATCTGGAAAAACAAGAAAAGAGTCCATAAACTTTATTTCAATTTTATACTGAATGCATTGTCTCAAAACAGAAAGACCTATAAAAGACATGACCAAGAGTTTCTGCAAGAATTAGGGAGTATCACTAAAAGAAAATGACTGATGACTAATAAGGAGTATAATAAACACTGTCATGGAAACTTTCTCCAATATTTCCTTCCCCCTCTACTTTTGAAATATTGGTGCAAAGCTTAGGATGGGGGAGAAAGAGTTAGGAAACAGAGGTTGGCAGGAAACCCAGTGTTTTATTTTAGGACCCATTTGAAATATTCATTTGTTGATTGAAGTATCTATTCAGGGAGGACAATAGCCCTGTTAATTTGAACTGATTAGCTAAATGAAAATGGAGTAGAAAGAGCAACAGATTTGGAGATAGAAGACATGGGTTACAATTTGGCTCCCATGGATGTTTCCCTGAGTTTCAATTTTCAAACCTCTAAAATAGAGATAATAATATACTTTCTTTACTTACCTCATACAATTATTGTGAAGGAAATGCTTTGTAAATCATACGTATCTATTCTTAAAAAGTGAGTTGTCTAACAAGCTCATGATTTTTGTTACATATTGAAAATAGAATAATATTAACATAAAATTAATGATAGTCATACGGAAGTCCAAGTCTCAGTATAGCTTTAAATTTAAAACTTTTTAAGTTTAAACAACTTAAAACTCTACCAAGACTTTTGAGACCCCCTGTATCATACTCTAAGGTTCAAAACATACTCCAAATATATTCTTTCATTTAAGCCTTGAACCAATGACATATTATTTGTGCTATAAGTAATATGATCCCCATTTTTTTTAATAGATGAGGAAACTGAAGCTCAGAAGGGTTAAATGACTCAACCATGGTCACCCAGAAGTTGGATGTGGGATTTGAATCTATGTCTTCTTGACTTCTTTATATCTCTATAAATGTTGATGTCTTTATCACATTGAATTCTCACAATTCCATGAGATAAGTAGTATTCTCAATGTACAGCTGGGGAAATTGAGAACAATAGTAATTCAAAGTTCAGTGATTTAGTCAAGAACTGATAGCTAGTAAGAAAGCCAGGACCTGTATCTTCTGACTTCAATTCAAGTATTCTTCCTACTCTTTAGACTATTATATGAATAATACATCAAACCAAATTGTATCTTTATTTCCTCTTTCCCTCCACCAAGTCACTCTGAGGGGCTCAAATTATTCAATAAAAATTTATTGCCCTCTTCCCATCAAAATGGGATTAGTGAGTCTTTAGACTTTCAGAAGATAAGGAAAAATGCAATTTTCCCCCTTCATCTCATGAGAGATGGGACCAGGTTTTCATAAAGACATAAAATTCCTTGGTCTATTGTCTTGTGCACAAATAGTAACTCTCTGTGAGCTGGTGCTGACATGTGTGTATGTGCGTGCGTGTGTGTGTGTGTGTGTGTGTGTGTGTGTGTGTGTGTGTACTCACACCAAAAGGGAGCATAGTGTCATAGTCCCTATCACAATGCCTGACACAATATTTGCCTCTTAATATGTACTTGTTGATTTGGAAGACTGAAGCTTTTATTCCTGTCTTTATGTCAGCAGACCTGAGTTCAACTCCTAGTCCTGGTATTTGGTATGTGTGTCTTGGGAAAAGTCAATTTCCTTCTGCGCCGTATTTTTTTTTCCTCTTGTAAAATGAGGAAATTAATAGAGTTAAATGATTATGAGGATTCCTCCCAGTTCTACAATTTTGTCATTTTTCCTCTGTAATTTGTAGCAATGTGAAGAACCAGGCCAGAGGGGTCTTACCAAGTGTACCCCACTGAATAGTTCCTCAATAGGCATTAAGTGATTTAGACTCATAAGTGCTGGAAGGAATAGCAATGGGTTTTTTGGGTCCATCATTTCTGATAAATAAATAGCAGAATAGGGACCAAATAAGAGCCCTGGAACAGTTGGTATTTTTGAACTATTGGTAAAGTGTCCAGGCCTATTGGGGAATTCTCAGGTCCAGCTAGAAACATTTCTCTCTAATGCTTTTATGTGAGCTGTAACTTTCTTGTGCACAAGTAGTACAATGTTCATGTGCTGTGTGGTTGAAGCAGACAGGTCAGATAAGGATTCTTTTGTAGTATATGAAAACTGAATATAAGTGAAAGGATTTTAATTGAATTTCTCTGAAACTTCAATAGGACATAAGACAGGACTTTAGCAGTCCTCAAAGATTGTTTTCTACCTTCTATCCAATTATTCTGGATATTTAGCTTTTACTTCCTTTCTTCTTACTAATTTCTCAACCCAAGTAATTATAGAATTTTAGAGTTAGACCAAAGAAACCATCTAGTCAAAACAAAACCTGAAAAGGAATCTTCACTTTAGCATTATATGTAGGTGGCTCAAGAGCAGCTAGGTGACACAGTAGGTAAAGTACTGGTTTTAGAACGAGGAATTCATCTTCATGAGTTCAAATATGATCTCAGATACTTAATAGCTGTGTGACCCTGGGGCAAGTCATTTAAACCTGTTTGCCTCAGTTTCCTCATCTGTAAAATGAGCTAGAGAAAGAAATGCAAATGATTTTAATATCTTTGCCAAGAAAACCCATGTAAGGGCTCTCCAATGCTCACACATGACTGAAACAACACACCAACAGCATAGGTGGCTCAACGGATAAGAGCTTTGGATTTGCAATCAGGCAGATATTTGTAAAGTTCTTCATAAACCTTGAAACATTATAAAATGCTAGTAGTTGTCATTGTCAGTATTACTTGACAATCTAGATAGGTGATCTAAACTTACCATTCTCTATGTATGACATTCTATCTGCCATTTCTTTAGGCCTTTGCCTAAGCTGTACATTATGACTAGAATTCACCTTCTCCTCATTTTTCCTCATCTCTTCCTTCAGGATTCTGCTCAAATTCTACCTTCAACATGATTGATGCCCCCCTCACCCCACTCCAGTGCATTGCAACTTGGTCCTACTTTCACCCAATCTATTGTCCTGGAGTGAATTGCTTTGAACTTTTAAATAAGTGTTTTATATTTATTTTTGTCCATGTTGGTTCCTTCAATAGAATGTAGTTCCTTGATAAAGAGGGACTATCTGGTTTTTATCTTCCTATTCCCAGTGCTTAGCACAGAATGTGACACATGACCATGTAATAAATATTTATGGAGTAATGAACTTTTGTCAACTCTATTTTTAATTTCTTTCTCTGAAATGCTTGTTGGTATTTTGGGTACTCTTTAAATGATTTTATAGAATTTTTTTTAAAGCATCCTTTTCTTTGTGACCCTGAATGCTGATGGTGGTACATACTTATTTCAATTTGGTTTTCTAGGTGATTCCTATTGCCCTGTGCTGTTTGCCTACAGGTCAAGTGTGTTTTGAGTCTAATCTCAAAAACAAGGACAAAGGTCATTTTGAATTAGTTACACAAAAGACATTTGGAAAAGGTTTAAGGAGGGAAATAGGTTTTGTTGGAGACTGTTTGAGGTTTATTTCAAAAGTATTTTAATTTCTACAAAAGAAAAAAAAACTGTTGCTTTCCAAAAGTCCTAATTTCCCAGGTATAATGCCATGCATGGGCAGCTTTCCAGAAGAATGCTACTGTGAACAGCTTTTAAGGTTCTGATTACACTGTATGGTGAACACTCTATTTATTCAAGAACAAATCAAAGGAAAACATTCTCAGAAAATCACAATGTAGTGCTCACAACTGCTTATCATTAAAATGGCCACATAGTTTTCACGAAAGTGGTCACAATATTTAGAACAAAGAACAAAAGAACAATCATCTAGTATCCCTAAGGAGGTTTGCCTCCTTACTCAGTCATTCAGTCATCTCAAAATACAACAATCAGTCTTCCACTCATGGGGCAACTAGGTTAACTCCATCAGTCACTTATCTAGCAATCAGTTACTAAGTATTGTTTATGACTAAATATAATCATTAGAAAATACACAAACTCTCCACCACTTAACTCAATCAGTCACTTATTCAGATTCACAATTACTAAGTATCATTATTACTAAGTACAATCATTAGAAAATATACAAACCCTCCCCCCCTCATCTCTAGTAAACTTCAATTTGATCACAGCATTCAATACGCAAGGAGAGATCTTTTCTTCATCTTGACTCGGGGTGGTTGCTCAGATTCCCTGGATGTCTTTCCATGATCCCAGCTCCTACCCGAATCTGCCAAACAGTCACCTGGATTCAGAGGTAGACAGCTCCAGGTCCTAGTCCACTTCTTTAAGCAGTTCCTGCTCCCCACAGAAGTTCACAGGGTCCAGTCCATCTCAAAACCTTCACAATTTCTGTTCCTGGGGATTCAAGCCTCAGTCAAGCCACAAACAAAGTCCTAACGTCCTGGTCATGCTTACTCAGTCCTCTGGCAGTTCGGCTGGCCCTAGGACCCAGAAGAAATCTCAGCTGGCTCCCAGAACCAAAATCACTCCTCCCAGGTTTTCAAAATCAAAATCATTTTCTCCAGTCTAGGTGGGGCTTTCCTCCTCCACCTTCCAGGCATCAGCAACCTCAGTCCTCTAGGTGGCAGCAACCTCAGCCTTCCAGGCAGCAACAACTTCAGCCTTGCAGGCAGCCTTCCTGGTAGTAACTTCAGCCTTCACCTGATTCTGGTCTCAAGAAAATCCTGTTTGTGCCTCTCTGGGGCTTTTCTTATATATGCACACACAGGATTGGCTTCCTGTTTCAGCCAACCCCTTCCTGTTATGTCAGCAATAGGAGACAGAGTTCATATCTTCTTTTTCTTTCGCTGAAGTTCTAAGTACCTGCTTACTTGACATAACAAACAGGGGACTTCAGATTTAAATTAGTTACCATTACACCAGGTCACACTGGAACTACTCACAAAATCTGTGATTTAGCAGGAAAACCATCTTCTTTTCCACTTCTCCCTCTTCAGTCCCAGCTACAACCTGACCAAAGTCCTAGAGAAAAAGAAACAACAACGTATGTAACAAGGCTAATATGAAGACATTGCCACTTCAAATCATACCACTCTGGCTACAAAAAGAAAAGGCAACTGAAAATCATTTGTACATACGAGCTGTTTCTAAGCTAAATCTGTCAAATTCTTTAAACCTAATTTCTAGAAGAATCATGAGATTGGTCAGGCATGTAGAGCTATTTAAGAAAGATTTGTAAGGCAATAAGCTATTTCCTTTGCTTCCTAACTCCAATGGCATCATGAATAGTAAAAAGCACCTCTGTAAACAACAAAAATGGGCATGTTACCAATGTGTTCTGGGCAGCTAGGCGGTACAAATGGGACAGCTAAGTAGTACAGAGGATAGAGTGCCTGACCTGGAGTTAGGAAGACTCTCTTTCCTGAGTTCAGATCTGGCCTTACCAGTTTTGAGACTATGGGAAAGTCACTTAGCCCTGTTTGCTTCAGTTTCCTCACTTGTAAAATGAACTGGAAAAGGAAATGGCAGACCACTCCAGTATCTTTGCCAAGAAAACCCCAAATGGGTTTATCAGGAATCAGACACAACTGAAATGACTGAATAGCAACAACAAAAACCAGTGTCTCTGTGCACAACCATGCAAATGTACTTTCACGCATCATAAAGAAGTTGCCATAGCTATGTGTGTATATATCTACCTTCTCCTCCCTCACCAACTTCTTTGTATTTACTTCTCCTATATTTCATATTTATTTACTTGTGTATATGCTGTTTCTGTCCCAAACCAACCCTCTTCTTAATTTTCTTAGTCTTGTTGAGGTCACTATCATTGCCCTAGTAAGTCAGGTCCATGACTACAGTACTGTCCTTAACCCCCAATGCATCCAATATATTACCAAATCTTGTCACTTTTAATAATAATAGAATTATATAACACCTTAAGATGTACAAAGATCTCATTTTATCCTCATAACAACCCTGAAAAGTAGGTCTTATTGTTAACCTCATCTAAGTGATTTACCTAGGGACATATAGTTAGTAATAATCGGAGGTTAGATTTGAAAAATGAATGGAAGAAAAATAAGCAAATAAAGAGACAAAATCTTCCAAATAATAGGAAATGTCCTAGAATCTAATGAGCAACCTTGGAAAGTAGTTTTTCTCATCCTTAAATGTCTTTTAAACAAAATTGGAATGATGATCAATTGTTAGATGTGTTGTAGAATTATTTGTTAATTAATTTTATTTATTTCTTCCTGAACTTAATAAATAAAACAAGAATTTCTATAACATAGCAGAATAGGAAAAAAAAAAGATGATTGTACATGAAACTTCAAATCGGTTATGTTAAACTTGCCATTACTTTTAAATATACAATAATATTACCATGTAACTTTTTTGTAGAATGTAGTTTTGATTAGCATGAGTTAGATTAGATGCCTTCTGAGGTCCTTTAGAGCTTAGATATTCTGTTGAAGTCAGTATGGTCCATGGAAGAGAGTGCTGAGTTTAGAATAATAAGACCTGACATCAAATCTCAGCTCTGACACTTAACTACCTGTGTGACCTTCGTCAAGTCACTTAACTGTCTAGGTTTTACTTTCCTCATTTGAACAATGAGCTAGTTGCACTAAATGATCTTTAAGATCCTTTCCTGCCCTACATCTATAAAGTTATGGCTCTGTGAAGTGAAAGTTTTCACTGGGCTGTCTCAAGTTCAAGTCAAGTCAAGCATTCATTAAATGCTTACAGTGTAAATTCTAGGGATACAAAGAAAGGCAACAAAGCAATCCCTTCACTCAAGGACCTTATAATATAATGAGGAGACAACATACAAATAAATATGCATCAACAAGATATATTCAGAATAAATTGGAGATAATCTCACCAGGAAGGCACTGGCTTGGAAAGCCTTCGCATAGAAGATGAGATTTTAGTTGAGACTTTAAGGAAGCCAGGAAAACCATGAGGCAGAGATGAGGAAGGAGATAATCCCAGGCATGGGGGACAACCAGTGAAAAGGCACAGGAGTGTCTTGTTTGAGAAACAGTAAGGATGTTCTACTACTAAACATGTAGTGGAGTGATAGTGTACATGTAGTGGAGAAAATGGTAAGAAGATTGGAAAGGTAGATGGAGTCCAACATATACAAGACTTTAAAAACCAGAGGACTTTCCATTTGATCCTAGAGGTAATAATGAACCCCTGGAATTTATTGAATATGGGGGTGACATAGTCAGAACTGTGGTTGGGATGGTTGTTTTGATAACTGAGTGGAGGATAGATTAGAGTAGAGACTTGATACAGGGAGTCCAATGAGAAAGCTATTGCAATAATCCAGTTGTGAGATGATACAAACCTACACCATCTTCTTATGTGTAGAGGTGGAGGAGTGAGAGAGTAAGGAATCAAGCATAACATACTTGGTGAGCCTTGGTGACTGGGAGGATGGTGGTACCCTAGGTAAAAATGGGGATTCTGGGAAAGGGGGAGGGAGAAACAGTTAAGTGTCAGTCTTATTAAGTTTAAGATATTTATGGGTCAACCAGTTAGAAATAAGAGATTGTAAGTCAGGGAAAAGGTTAGAGATAGAAAAATAGATGTGAGAATGATCTGCATTGAGATGATTACTGAATCTAATACCAATTCTGAACTAGTGTGCTTTCATCCAGTAGAAGTCTTTAAGCAAAAACTAGACAACTACTTGTCAAGATTTTTTGTGGAGGAGATTCTCGGTAAGATATAGGTTTAACTAGATGACTTCAAAGGTGGCCCCTATCTCTTTGATTCTAGGTAATTGACTAGACAGAAGAAAGTGACTTCATTTCTTAAACCAATTAAATTTTCTCAACTTACTCTAGAAGCAGCCTGGGCAATGTACTGTTTGCTTACGCAATTAATCCAGCACTTTCCACATTCACACATGCTCCAATTACTGTATAAAACAAAACCAACATTAGGACCAATGATGTCACTAAATAAAAAGGCATTCAAATATTTATATCACCTCTCTCTGCAGAGGCTATAAATAAACCTGCAAAGACAGGCTTTATTGGTCTTAGCTTCAGCAAAGTATATCTATAAGACTTTTGCTTTCCCTCTTCTTTTTACATGCTCTCTCATTTCAAATGCAGCTCTCCAAGTTTTGTTTCTGTCTAATCATTTATTGCAGTACCAAAGGGAAGAAAATAAATCTTAAGAACTTTGAGCTAAATCAAGTTCACTTTTCCATTATCACAGCAGGAGAAAAAATGTTCTCATGCTTTAGAATCATCTAGTTTTTTTTTTCATTCAATAAATATCTAAGCTCAAATAATATTGGACATATTTGAAATGGTTTTAAGAAGAAGTTATGATGGATTGATTTTTACATACAGATCTCATACTATTTTTTCATTATTTTACCTCATGTTTGACCTATTTGCAAATAGAAGCTGAGTTATCCACTCATTTGTAGAAATTTTCTGACCAAGTATTAAAAAATGTCCACAAAAAACCCCCAAAGCCTGGGTTTGGAATTAGTTTTCTTTAATAATTACATTTAGAAAAGGCTTTTTTGAGTTTAAAAGTTTTAAAATTAAAGTTTTGTTGTTGTTGAGTCATATCCAACTTTTCCCAATACCATTTCAGAATATCTTGGCAAAGAAACTGGAGTGATTTGCTATTTCCTTCTCCAGCTTATTTAACAGATGAGGAAACTCAGGCAAAACAGATTAAATGATTTACCCAGGGTCACACAGCTAGTAAGTGTTCTAAGTCAGATTTGCACTCAGAAAGAGTTCAAGCCCAGTGCTCTATCAACTGCTCCAATTAAAAATTGAATAACTTTCTTTTTTCTGCATTGATTTTCAAATTAAAGTCATTGTTTGTATTTCACTGTTCATTAACTCAATAAAGCGCTAATTAACTGAATGTTTGGGTAATAATAGCTATTGTTTACATTGTACTTTAAGCTTTCCAATGTGCCCATTCCACCTTCTGAGTGATGAAGGTAATTCAGGTGTCATATCCATTTTACAAACAAGGAAACAAATTAAGAGAGGTTAAGTGGCTTTCTCAGAGTCACATATTTCATAATTTGAACTTTGCTCTCTTAATTCTAAGGCAGCATGCTTGCCAATATTTCAGTTTTGGGATGCCTTTACACTTTTGAAAACTGAGAAACACAAAGAAATTTTGTTATGTGGGAAATATATACATATACATATGTCTTTGCATTTTTGTGAAAATAGTTTTGAATTTCAGGACCCTGGAAAGGGACTTGTAGAACCACAGGGAGCCACAGACCACACTTTCAGATCCAGTGCTCTTTACTCAAACATCCTTACCACTACATCATGCTGTTATTTTAACTCAGTCCTTTAAAAATAAGAATAAATAAATAACTTTTCAAAGTAAGTGCTTTAATAAAAGGCTTCATTTTTTTTTCCTTATGGCCAAATAAAGCATTTTTTTGTCTTCTTTATCCTATCTAGCAATTTGGAGATTGAGCAAGTTTCTAGATGTAGGCTTTAAGAGAAAGAGACAGGACTCCATCATTAAGCATAATCTTTGGGAACTAAAGTAGTATATTCCAGTGACTGAAACATTGTACTGAGCTATCTCTAAGATGGCAGAAAAAGACATCTTAGCCTGGATGAAAGAATGCCTGAATTACTTCTGTCCCTACCCTTTGAAAACTCTGTCCTTCTTTATGCATTGTTTTAAAGTTAGAAAAGAGAAAAAAGTACCTTTTTTCATGCCCTTCAACTAAGCCCTGGGAAAGAGAGAGGGTCAGTGTGGTTTCTGACCAGTTGTCAATAAATGGTTACCTTTTTGCTGCAGCATAAATTGGGTCATAGATTTAGATCCTGAAGGGACCTTAGTCCAATCATTTTACAAATGAAGAAACTGAGGCCCAGAGAGTTTAAGTGACTTGCCTGAGACTACAAAAGTATTAAATGGCAAGGCTTGGATTTCAATCAAAGTTCCCTAGTAACACTGAAGCACCTTAAAATTTGGACCTGTCAGGGTTCTGAAATTTCACTCAAGCACTCATTTCTCTCCATTGATCAAGGCAAATCATTTGCATTTAAATCCCATCTCCAACAGTCAGGCAGGTCAGAATCATTTTGACTGAACTGGCCAAGCATCCCATCAGTTGGACAATTTGTTTCACTGATTTGACCAATTGTTCTACTGATTAGATTGGTATTTTGGCCATATTTTAGATACTCCCTCAGTGTACACAATTGCCTCTATCATATGAGATTGAAATTGGACTAAGTTGGGGGAAGTTAGTTCTGAAGAGCTTTAACAAATACTTTAAAAGGTCATTTTGTGAACAGAGTGGATCCTTCCCTAGCATTTCTAGCCATGGAAACTTCCAACTACAAACACAACTTCATGATTTTGCCATAATTATCTGTAGAGTTCCAATGTCAATTCAGTGTTTTCCCATCTTCACATAAAATACTAATGACAGAGTCAGGTCCCTGGAAAAAATAATTAGTGAGTGTCCACTTAGGGGAGAGAGCCAAAATCACAAGCAGGAAATTTTTAGGTCACATTCTGCCTATGATACAGATTCACTGTGTGATCCTGAACAAGATGCAATCTCCCAGTGCTCTGGAACTCTCCAAGAACTGTCTTGATATTGGCTTTGGGGGTTCTTTACCCTGAAACTCTCTTTAAAAAAAGCAATCACTATTCATAGCCACTTAAGGAAAACATAAACACTAAGAGGAACCTGTCATTACCCATCTCCACTGAAATGAATTTCTTTCAATATACTCCACAGAATTTTTTTTTACTGATTTCTGAGTTACATTTTTGATATAATTGTCATTTTCCTCAAATAGATACTTTAAAAAAAACTAGCTTTACATTTTTAACAAGATTTTAGCCCCAAGCCCCCATGGTCTCCTCTTCTGAAAATGGTAGGCAGTTTGATATAGAGTATACACGTGCTATCATTCAAAATACATTTCCATATCTCTCAGAGTTGTGGAAGAGGAAACAGACCAAAAGGAAATAAAACTATGATAAAAAATAAAGTAAGTGGAAAAAAAATATGCCTTGACCTGAATTCTGAGTCCATTAGTTCTTTATCTGGATATCGATAGTATTTTCCTTCATGGGTACCTGGAACTTGTCTTAGATCATTGTGTTGCTGGGAAGAGTGAAGACACAGTTGATCATCACATGATATTGCTGATACAGTGTACACTGTTTTCCTGGTTCTGCTCACTTCACTTTGCATCAATTCATGCAAGTCTTTCCAGAATTTTCGGAAAAAAATGTCTATAAATCATTTCTTATTGGACAATAGTATTCCATGACATTAATATTCCACAGTTTTTTCAGCCATTCCCCTATTGATGGGCATCCCCTCAATTTCCAATATTTTGCCACCATGAAAATATCTGTGATAAATATTTTTGAACATGTATGTCCTTCTCCTTTTTTATGATCTCTTTAGAATACAGATCGAGCAGTGTTATTGCCGGACCAAAGGGAATGCACCATTTGTTTGCCCTTCAGGCATAGTCCCAAATTGCTCTCCAGAATAATTGGCTTAGTTCACAATTCCACCAACAATGCATGTGTCCCAATTTTCTCACATCCTCTCCAAAATTTACCATTTTCCCTTTTTGTCATATTAGCTAAATCTGTTAAGTATGAGTTAGGTACCTCAGAGTTGTTTTAATTTAAATTTCTCTAATCAAAAGTGATTTAGATCACTTTGTCATATGCCTACAGATAACTTTGATTTCTTCCTCTGAGACCTGCCTATTCATATCCTTTGACCATTTGTCAATTGGAAAATGGCTTATATTCTCATAAATTTGATTTAGTTCTTTATATATTTGAGAAATGAGGCCTTTACTTGCCATAAAGATTGTTTCCCAACTTTCTGCTTTCCTTCTAATCTTGGTTACATTGATTTTGTTTGTACAAAAGCTTTTCAATTTAATGTGATCAAAATTATTTATTCTACACTTCACAATTCTCTCTTATCTCTTGCTTGGTCATGAATTCTTCCCACCCCCATATATCTGACAGGTAGACCATTCCTTGCTCTTCTAATTTGATTACTTCACTGACTATGGGACTTTTTTTTTTTTTTAGCAAGGTATAGTTACCTTCCTTATCTCTTTTAATTAGGTACATTTTTATTTTTAGTTTTTCTAAGATCAAGAATGCTACCCCCCCTCCTTTTTTTTTTCCTTCAACTGAAACATAATAGATTCTAATCCAGGCCCTTACCTTTACTCTGTGTGTGTCTATCTGCTTCAAGTGTGTTTCTTGTAAGCAACATATTGTAGGATTCTGGGTTTTTACTTACTTTGCTATCCACTTCCATTTTATGAGAGAGTTAATCCCATTCACATTCACAGTTATCATTACTACCTATGTATTTCCTTTTATCCTATTCTTCCTCCTGTTTGTTCTCTCAATCATTTCACCCTTTCCCTCCTCACCAGAATTTTGCTTCTGCTACTTCTCCTGATCTCCCTTCCATTATGTACCCCCCATTCTCTCCTATCCTTTACTTAATCTTCCTGTTCTACTTCCCTGTGAGATAAGATATATTTCTATATTGAACTGATTGTGTATACTATTCCTCTTTGAACCAATACTGATGAGAATAAGGTTCAAGCAAGGCCCATTGCCCACCCTTCCATCTTCTTTTCCACTATCAGAGGTCTTTCTCACCAATTCATGTGAGATAATTTACCCCATCCTACCTGTCCTTTCCTTCTGCACCCTTTGCATTTCTATTTCTCATATTTTATTTTTTTTCTTTATTTCATTTCCTTAAATTTGCATTATACCCATATCTAAATATGTTCCTTTTATCTATATTGTTAGTGATACAATTTTTAAGAGTTACGAGTATCATCTTTCTGTGTAGGAATATGTCGCACTTCTTCATGGAGATAATTTATCCCATTCTACCGCTCTCTTCCTTCTGCTCCCAGTGTACTCTTACTTCTCATCTCTTGGTGTTTGTATTTTTTTAAAAATTTTATTCCCCCAAATTCGCTTTATACCCATATCTATACGGGCATATTCATTTGATCTATAAGATTGCTGATATAATTTTTATGAGTTAAAAGTATCATTTTCCTATACAGGGATGCAAATAGTGCATCTCAATTGAATCCCTTATGTTTTCTTTTCCCTTTTTCCCTTCACTTGGGTCTTAATCTTAGAAGTCAAATTTTTGTTTTAGTTCTGGTCTTCTGTTAATGGGAATCTGAAGATCTTCCCTGCCCCTAGGCCCTTTGCTACAGTGGCTAAGTGACTCTGAGAACCTTCCCTGATTTGAAAGTATACTCTGCCCCCTAATAGGCTGAATGTGGTCACGTGGAGCCTGTGGTGGGAGGCTTGTTTTTTGGGAATGCCCACACCTTGTTGCCTTGTGATTGGGCAGTGGGTCAAGAGGGCTGTGACATTCTCTGATCCAGGAGAAGGCTCTCTCTCTCTCTCTCTCTCTCTCTCTCTCTCTATATATATATATATATATATATATATATACATATATATATGCCGTGATGTGAGGTTTTGCTTTGGGGCTCATTTTGAGAAGAGTTATGTGATTTGGCCTGATGAGACTCTGGGAAGCTGTTGAGCTCCCCAGCTTTGAAAAACCCAGATGTTGATGCTTCCCTCTCTGGTAACTGAATAGGTATAGATGTAAAGGTCAGATGCTGGAAGCCCGTCTGCTGATCTGTTTCTTTGTTTGTAACTTATGTTTGTAACTTGTGTTTGCATTCTCTGAAGTTCAGGATGCTGACTTTTTCCCCGTGAACTAGGTAAATGATATATGTTTCATTGATTAAAGTGAGACTGTTAACCCATTTTGAGTTGCGAATCTTTCAGAAAAGCAGATCTAAGAACCTGCGCTAGCATCCATCCTGGGTATGCTAGGGTTCTTGCTGATACATCTTCTCCTTATGAAGGTTTGAAATTCTTCTATTTTCCTGAATGACCATTTTTTTCCGTTTGATGTATTGTGCTTAATTTTGCCAGGTAAGTGACTTTTGGTTGTAGTCCTAGCTCCTTTGCCTTCCAAAATATCATTTCCCATGATCTCCAATCCTTTAATGTTATAGCAATTAGGTTCTGTGTGTTTTTGATTGTGATTCCGTGTTATTTGAATTGTTTCTTTCTGTCCACTTGCAGTATTTTTTTTTCCCCTTGACCTGATAGTTTTGAAATTTGACTATAATGTTCCTTGCAGTTTTTATTTGGGGATCTCCTTCGTGAGGTGATTGGTGGATTCTTTCAATGTCTACTTTGTCCTCTGGTTCTAAGACATACAGGCAGTTTTCCTTGATAATTTCTTAAAAGTTTCTGTCCAAGTCCTCCTTTTGATTATGGGTTTCAGGTAGTCCAATGATTTTAATATTGTTTCTCCTAAAACTATTTTCCAGTTCAGTTGTTTTTCCCATGAGATATTTTAAATGATTTTTTCAACTTTTTGTTATTCTTTTGAATTTATTTGATTAATTTATGATGTCATTCACTTCCACTTGATCAATTTTAACTTTTAAGATGTTGTTTTCCTTATTTACCTTTTGTATTTTCCTCTCCATTTGGTCAATTCCACTTTTTAAGTGGTTGTTTTCTTTTTCCAAGCTGTTGACTATTTTTTCATAATTCTTTTGCATCACCCTCATTTCTTTTCCCAAATTTTCTTCTGTCTCTCTTATGTAATTTTTAAGCTCATTTTTTAAGTTCTTCGATGAGATCTTTCTGGGGTTGAGGCCACTTCCTGTTTTTCTTTGGGATTTTACCCATAGGTGTTTTGACATTGTCGTCTTCTTCTGAGTTTGTGTCTTGGTCTTCCTGGTCACCATAATAACTTTTGATGATTAGATTAATTATTTTGTTGTTTTCTACTCATGCCCCCCTCCTTTTTTTTTTTTTTTGCCTTTTTTCCTTTCTTTTAAATTTGAGCCCTAAGCCCTGCTCCCAGGATGAAAGGGGCACTATCTAAGGCTTCTTGTGCTAGTGGCTGCAGTACCTGGCTATTTACTTGGTGCTGCTGTAATGTTGCCCTGAGGCTCAGGGGAGACCCTAATGTCTACTGCTGCACTGCAGGCATGGGATGGGGTTGGCCGGCACTGTTGGAAGCCTTAGATGTCTGGCAGATTATCTGGTACTGAGCTGGGGCCACAGAAGTGATGTCTGGTATGAGCTGAAATGCAGTGAGGGTGTTTCTGTATTTCCCAGTGGCTATACTGAAGGATGTGAGGTCAGACCTCTGGAAACTGCCTATTTTTTCATAGCTAGACTGAAGTGTGGCAGCTAGTACTGGCTGGCAGCTTCCTGTTTGCTTAAGCACCTATAAGGTATATTGCCCAGGCCTGTACTGAAACATGTGGAAGCCTGGATGCTGAAGGTTGGGGCTGTTTGCCTTGGGTTACACTGAAGCACATGATGGTTCTCAGAGCTAGAGTCTGCTGGTTCCTTTGGCTACACTAAGGCGTGTGGGGGAGGGGTTCTGCTCTTGGCGTTTGCCAGCTCCACCACACTGAAGCTCAGGATTCTTTTCTTGTTTTCTGAGGTTAACTTACTGGGACACTTCCTATCCTGGGCTCTTTCATCCCAGTGAGCCTGACCTTTCTTGATCATCCTCCAAGTTTCTTGGATCAAAAGATTGTTTCTCTCCATCTTTTTGCTGGTTTCGCTGTTTCAGGATTTGCTGTGGGGCTCTATTTTATGATTGTTTAGAGGTAAGAATGGAGAGTGGCAGTAGTTTACTGCTTACTCTGCCATCTTGTCTCCTAGAAGTCCAACTCCTTCTATTCAACAGATTTTAATACTTTTTTTGCTCTTTTTTTTTTTGGAGGGGGAAGGTAGGGCAATTAGGGTTAAGTGACTTGTTCAAGGTCACACGTCTAGTTTTGTATTAAGTATTTGAGGCTGGATTTGAACTTAGGTCCTCCTGACTCCAGGGGTGGTGCTCTATTCACTGCCAACCTAGCTGCCCCCAGATTTTAATTATTATGTGAAACAACTGCCTCCTTTCCTCTCTGTGTGCCAACTCTTAAGTATTTTAAGATTTATGTTGATACATCTTTCAAAGAGGGAGTAAAAATACAACAACATTGTTTCCAAGTTGCCTTCAATTCTTTTGACTGCTGTCTGGGAACTATGACATCTACATTTGCCATCAAGATATCTTTTTTCCAGGAAACGATACGTGAGCCAAGAGATGGCTTTTTATGCCTGGCTGGCTTGCAGCTTTTCCTGACAACATTTTAAAAGGTTGTTCCTTCTGGTATCTCAACCGTTGAAAACTTATCTGCACGGTATGTCATGATCCTAGAATTAAGGGTTTCTTGTTTTGCTTTCAAGTATTTACTTATATTGCTTATTCAAGCTCAAAGACTAGAGGAAAGACATACGTAGAAAAATTTTTGACAAGCCAGAAGTATGAGGATGTCAGTAGTGGCTTTGCAGTTGGGGATGGGACAAAAAGGTATTGGATCAATTAGGCTGAGTTTCTGTTTAAATCTTTAGTAATGCTTAATAACCCATTTTATTAGGAAGAACACTAAAGCATATTTTTAAGAATTCATAGGGAGAAAAAGTAGCTCATAGCCTATGTGTGGCTACTAAATAAGCAAATAGAGTTATCATGAAAGATCATGTGTCTTGACTCATGATTCCTCAGTGAGAGGTCAATTTCCACAGCATAAATCATAATCCCTCTGTATCTGGCTTAGCAGGTGGTTTCAAAAGTTGTTTTGGTCAATTAGAAAGCATTCCAGGAATCATCCTCGTCTCCTTCACACTGGAACTTAGAATCTACCCTTGGAACCCCGCCTGTGATAGGTGAGCCAATTCCTAATCTTGCCTGGAACCAGGTTTCCACACAAGTTCTAAAGCCATGCCAGCAACCATGCTTCCTTTCACTCCTCCTTTCTTACTCCCCTTTATGTTTTGTTTCCCTCATTATAATATTAAGTTTCTTGAGGAAAAGACTGTCTAGTGTAATTGTATTTTTATTTCTAGAGCTTAGCATAGAGCTAGCGTTAAGAGCTTAAATATTTTTTCACTTACTCATCCATTCATATTCATCCCCTAGTAGCCAACTTTATGATAATGAATTTTTTTTGTGTTTAGCCAATCTGGTCCACAATTAAAAAAACAAAAATAGGGAACGCCAGAGCTTGAGCTCCCTCTGCCGTGACCTTTAAGAATGTAAGACACTTCTAAACCATGATACAGTATTAAAATAAGACTTTAGTGGACAACGTTTTACTTCGAAACCACGATACAGTATTAAAATAAGACTTTAGTGGACAACGTTTTACTTCGAAACCACGATACAGTATTAAAATAAGACTTTAGTGGACAATGTTTTACTTCGAAACCACGATACAGTATTAAAATAAGACTTTAGTGGACAATGTTTTACTTCGAAACCACGATACAGTATTAAAATAAGACTTTAGTGGACAATGTTTTACTTCGAAACCATGATACAGTATTAAAATAAGACTTTAGTGGACAATGTTTTAAAATTCTTCAATTTTTTTCTTTCAAATATGTTATTATGAAAGGTTTTAGTCACTATTGTTTATTATAATATAATCTGATTCCCTATATTTCCTTCTGTGAAGGTATATTTTCAATTTTAAGTAAAAATAGACCTTGTCTCCTAAAGGTAGTATCTCAGGTGAGGCAACATGGGCTATCTATAAGAATATACATAACATGCAAAATGAACACAAAGCAATTATTTAAATAGGTTAGTTTTGTCACCAACTGTTTGGGAACACTTAATTCACTTTATCTAGCTGACCCTAAAACAAACAACACATCTCATCCAACTAATTGGGTGTCTGGGCATCTGGCCTGCCTCCCCCTCTCCAACTGGAACAATATTTTCTGGAATTGATCTTCAGAGACTATATCTCTTTCTCCCTAGGAGAATTAAATTATCCATAAAACTCTGGGCAAGTTCTGAGCTGTCATGATTGGTGACCCACTATATGTAACAGGTTCAACACTATGTTTCATATGCCATCTAGTTATTCAGTTGGGTGTCTTGCCATCTTGTTGGCACCTAGGTGTTTACTCCTCTCCTTCTCTTCTACACCCCCATCAATTTTCATCTCTTGTTCTGGGATCATAAATCAAACTGATAATACCATTGCTTGTAGAAAAGTCATCATAATAAATTTTCTGATGACTACTGCTCACAATCCCCATGAGTCCTTTGACTAAAACTCCCTTTCCTGACCACAACTCTGCTATGTATGTTATCTTCCAGCCCATAGTATAGTGCCTGGAAAACATCAGATGCTTGATAATTTTTTTTTCACTCATTCACTCATTCATCCCCACAAAATAAAACAAGTGTTTGAACTGACCACTTAATTCTGATTCAAGTATCTTGCTATTTTTTCCAATCAGTTTAGAGATTTGTATTTCACAGTTCAAAATTACTTTAATGAAATTAAAAAATAATTACTTAAGCTTGTGGCCCACTGTGCTTGGAGCAGAAGACAGTCATATAAAAGAAAAATAAACTCTAACTTTCACCCTTGAGAAATTTGAGAATGTTTGAAAAAGATAAGATGTGTCTTCATGGAACACCTAGGCAGTAGTTCTCAACCTTCCCAATGCCACGACCCTTTACTACTCGTATGTGGGCATATCTGCACTTGGACAGACCTGCCTGGAGACAGATAGAGAAGAGGTTTCTTGATTCCTAAGACAATCAGAAATATGTGTTTTCTGATGGTCTTAGGCAACCCCATTCGACCCCCAAAGAGGTCACAACCCACGGGTTGAGAACAGCTGATAGAGAATAGAAAGGAAATACGTAAGTGATTGCTACATTTTGTGGTAAGTTAAGATTTCTGTTTTTAAAAAACATGGAGACAAGTGAATTAGGAGCTGAGAAACAGAGCATCTTTGAATAAGAAGAAACCTCGCAGCTCATCTAGTCCAAATCTTACTTGGACCACCCTTTTTTCTCATCCCAGACAAGTAGGATTCTCCAACTTCCATTCTATGATCTCCAGAGATGAGGAATTCACTGCCACTCCCATTCTACTTTGGAATTGTTCACACTGTTATGAAGTCTTTCCTTAAATTGGGTTTAAATTACCTCTCCATAGCTTTTACTCATTACTACAGCCCCCCACTCCAGGATCCAGATGAATAAATTTAATCTCTCTTAGGTGCAACATAACTTAAAATACTAGAAGACATCTTCCATTGCCACTAGTCTTTTTTCCAGACTGAACATTCCCAGTTCCTTTAACCAATTTCCATATGCTGTAGTAAACCTGTTTTGAAAATTTCAGTGTCTAAAATGTAATTATTTTCCTCAAAATGCATCCCTCCTCTGAACTGTATTTCTTTTGATGTGCCAAAAACTTTGAAGGGATTTCTTTCTCCTTCACTTCTCAGACTCAGTCACCTGCCAATCTTGTTGATTCTACCTATATTAACATTTCTTAAATCTGTTCCTTTCTCAGCATTCACACAGCTCCTACCCTCATTTAGGATGTCATCATCTGTCACCTGAACTATTGCAATGACCTCCTAATTGGTCCCCAGTTGTCTGAAAAAAAACCTTTTATTTCTCCAATCAATCCTCCACAAAACCGATAAATTGATAACCCTAAAACATAGACCTGACCATATCACCCCACTACTCCCTGAAAAGTCATTTTCTACAACTTTCCTTTATTTCTAGGATAAGATACAAACTCTTCAGCCTGACACTTAAAGACCTCCATAGTCTGGCTCTTACCTATCTTTCCAAGATTATTTGAGATTATGCCTATTCAAGTACTCTATTCCAGCTGAACTGAACTGCTGCCTCTACCCTGTATGTGTATAATATTCAAAATCTTACCTACATGCCTTTTAAGAGTGGTTCCCATGTATGGATTGCATTCCTCCTTACTTGCACCTCAGAGAATCTCTACATCCATTCAAAGGATAGCTCAAACGATGCTTTGATAGGAGGCATTTCCTGGTTCCCCATTTATTAGTACTTTCTCCCTCTTGAAATTATTTGGTACATGGAAATCGTACTGACTGTTTATGGATTATGGTTAGCCTTGTATATGTGTTCCTGCATTGCCTGTGTACAATTTTGTGTCCATTATCTTGTATTTTTTGCCTTGTTTTTTTGGAGTAGAATCAAGACTTCTGAAATAAAGAATAGTGAGAGAGAGAAAGAGCAAAAAGAGTCAATTAGTAAGATAGATATACAGAGACAGGGAGAGACAAAGACACAAAGAGATAGACACAGAGAAACAGAGACAAAAATAAAGAAAGAGAGATACAGAAACAGAGAGGGAGAGACAGACATAAACAGAGACAAAGTTAGAGAGAAACACAGACAGACACAAAGACAGAAATAAAGGTAATAAAGACAGACAGAATATAAGCTATACTTTACAATTGCTTATTTCCGTACATGTTGTATTTCACCCACTAAACTATAGGCTTATTTAGGTCAGGAACTGTCTCTGTTATGTTTTGTTATCCCTAGAACATAGCACGCTTTATAAAATTGAATTAAGTAGTTCATTCATTTGTGGATGAACAACGCCCACTTTTCTATAGCAGTAATGTTTTAATTAATGCTATATTTTTATATGCTTCTTCCTCTAATTCTTTTTTGATATGTTGTTACCTTTGTTAGTATCTTATATAAAAATTTAGAATGTGATGTATTAGAAGACAATTATTCAGAATATTCATAAAAAGATTCATGGTTATTTAATTTTTTTAAAAGATTCAGCCCTTTTTAGACTAAAAGAAAAAAATTATAATGTAAATGGTACATTCATGTGTATTTTCAAACTTCTATGATAATTTTATTGTTGACACAATTTCTCCCAGTATCAGAATAATCTTTCAGAGGAAGCTGGCTAGCCATTGGCTAGGACCCTTTAGTTCCTGCATTTAGATTGGTGACATGACTGATTTGTTTTTATCATCTGGTCTCCTATTAGGCAGACTGTGCAACTAGACTGGATAGATCAACGTCAGGCTTGAAGCAAGGTTATGATTTGGGCTAAAGCTTCAGCTCCAGACAGCACAGACAATGGTTCCTGGGTGAGAATGCATGACAGATGGACTTCTTTGGGAACTTAGTGAATTACAGCAGAAGTGAGAAAAAGGAGGTGGTTTTGATTTTGGTGGCACCTAGGTCCAAGGTCCCTGATTCCTAAGGAAATCTGGAATGTCTCTCTGACTAGAAGAAAGCTTCTTTCTGGGTATTGAGTTCCCATGACAATGCCTACGGGTATAGCAAGTAAGCCTATACTTACGCTAATAAAGTGTTCCATTAATTCTTTCACATGCCCGAGTGTTTCCAAATAGAAGGGGTTGGAGAAGAAGAGGGAGTGAGCAGGAGAAGAATGATGAATACAAATGATACATATGTAACCCTAAGAATTGCTACATTAGGCTTTTCATCTGATGGGGCATCTTTAAAAGGCCCTAAATTCACAGAAATTATACCCTGAAAATGTAGCTTGTAGTCCTCACAGAACAAAAAGTCCCTAACAAAAAGCTGGGGGATTAGTTTTTAAGCTCTATCTAGGAAAAGTCACTCTCCTTTGTGATTACCTCTGCCCTTGTGCTACTAACAATGGGAACCCCACAACTTGTGAACCCTAGAACTTGTGAACTCCTGTTGCATCAGCAACAGGAAAGGGAAGAGCTAATGACCATATAAAAGGAGAGACCCAGGCTGGAGAAAGCAGAACTGAAGAACTGAGAGCAGAACTTGTGATGGCAGAACTGGAAAGGGAGCCCTTGTGGTGGCAGAGTTGAGAAGAAGAAAACTTGTGGTATCTCAGCACTCTGTTTGTCTGTTCTGTCTGTGTCTATTTTTTGTTTGTGATACTTTGTATAGAAGCCCTGGTACCTTACTGGAAGCCTTGAAAGAGGATTTTCTGGTTGTCTGTTTAGAGAAGTTGTAGAGGAGAGATTTGGAGGTCCTGGGACTTTACTGATGACTCATGTTGACTTCTTGGACCTTGTGTGTGAGTGTCTGTTGATTTCACAGGCAGATAGTGAATTCATGATGGTGCCAGTAATGTGCATGAATATTGTTTTGGCTCTGTTAAGCTTTGTCTTCCCAGAAACAGAGACTGTGAAGGACGTGGGGTGGATTGGACATTGTGAGCTTCAGTATGGAACAGGAAGTAGATGAAGAACTGGACAAGGAGCTGAACAAGGAGCTGAGAGCTTCCTTCCTTTGAATCCAGGTGACAGTTGGGCAGATTGGAGCAGGAGCTGGGACCATAGGAGAGGAATCATGGAAGTTAAAAGCCAGCCTCAAGTCAAGATGAAAAGATCTCTTCTTGGGTACCTATTCTTGAGAAGACTATGGTTTACTGTGATCTAGGGGTGGAGAACTTTGACCTTTGTATTTTGTGTCCCTTAAGGAAGTTTGCTTCTTAAGCATAATTCAGATAAGGACTTACCAAATAATTGTACTTTATTTAAAACTATGTGTGCACTTTGGTGAAAACTATGTGGCCACTGTAGTGACAACTTGTTATGTCATAACATTATGAATGCTATATTTTGGGTTCTGTGAGCGTTTTGCTTTTATTTACTGGTGAAAAAATAGTGAGTTCACTATACTATGTAATCAGAACCTTGAAGCTATTCACAGCAGCAGTCCTCTGGAAAGCTGCTTGTGATTGGCTTTACAGAATGCTTCTCTATTTACTTTGTGATCCATGGAAACAACAATGAGATGTTTGAATCTTTCATGTGCATAGTGATGATGACCAAATTGATTATTTTATGCCTAATCATGTGCCATTCTCCACAATCATACTGTCATACAGAGAGAGGACTCTCGTTGGGAACAACTATAAGTTTTAGTTAGTAATTACTATGACTCATCTCTCCACAATTTCTTTAATAACAAAAAGATACTGACCAATGGGAAACCTGCCATATTATAGTGAACTCATCAATTTTCCTAAGTCATCTGGTGAATTATTCCTTTACAATGCTATAAAGTAAGTATCTTGAGACTGCAGGTTTGGGTATAACAGGAAAGGCCAAACCCTTTTTAAATTTTGGATACTGGCTTCCTAGCTGTTCACTGAACAAGACACTCCATTTCTCAGTTCCACGCATTTTCTCTAGCTATTCCCCATGTCTGAAGCATCTCTACCTACTAGTATTCCTACCTTCCTTCAAGTTCCAACTGAAAATCTGACACCCACAAGAAGCCTTTACCAACATCTCTAAATTCTAACATATTTCCTCTTTTAATTGCATCCTATGTATCCTGCTCATAGCATGTATTTACATGTTTGTTTGCTTCCTATCTACCCCATCGGATTATGATTTTCTTGAGGGCAAGGGCTATCTCTTGTCTCTTTATCTCTCATCTGTGATTAGCACAATGCCTGGCACATAGTAGGAACTTAATAAACATTTATTGATTGACCTTGCTCTAGGGGTATGAATAGAAAAGTTGGGCAGTCTCTGTTCTGAAGGAGGTTAAATTCAACTTCTGAAAGGCAACACTGTCACAGATTTGTAAATATAAGGTATATGCAAAATAAGTACATTATGATGAATGAGAACATTAACCAGGAACATTAACATTAATCAGGAAAGGCCTCTAGAAGGAAGCAACTGAGTTGAGCCTTGAAAAACTCTTACCATTCCAAAAAGCAGAGATGAAGAGAGAGCACATTCCAAGAATTGAGGGAAGTTCGTGCAAAAACAGAGAAAGAGGGTGGGGGTAGGGGGGCTGAAATAGTGTATACAGAAAATGGCAAGTGAGTTACTTGAAGTATAGAGATTACAAGTGGGAGTAATACATAATCAGCCTGCAGATATAGGCTGCATCTGGATGATAACTTGTCTTAAATGTCAGGAAAAAAAAAGTTCATATACTATCATACAAGCAATAGGGAATCACTGAAGCATATTGTGCTTTAGAAACATCAATTTGGCAGCTCTGTGGAGGATGGATTGGAAAAAGGAGTGACCTACTGAATAATCACAATTTCAATAGTCCATGTCACTTCCTTTATGTTTTTTGTTTTTATTTATTTTTTGCAACATGAGTAATGTGAAAATATGTTTTGCATGACTTTACATGTATAATTTGCATTTTATATTGTTTCCTTTCCTAAAGGGTAGGGAAGTGGTGAGGGGGAGGGAGAGAATTTGGAATTAAATTTTTAAATATTTTAAAAAAATAAATAATATATTTTAAAATAACAAAAACAATAGTCCAAATAAGAGGTGATGGGTCCCCCTAAACTATTGTGGTTGTGGTATAGGTAGAGCAAAAGGTTAGAATACAAGAGATATTGAGGTGAAATTTAAAAGATTAAATATCTGGAGCTGGAAGGGACCTAAAACCCTAATCTAAGCCCCTCATTTTACAGATATGGAAACCAAGAACAAGTGAGTTTAAATGACTTGTCAAAGGCCAAGACTTGATATCTGATTGAACAAAGAGAATAAATAGGGGCAAAAGATCTAAGATGAATTCTGCTTTGCAAACTTTGGTGATTGGAAGAGTTTTGTTATTTCATCTTTATTTTCAGAGAGAACCAGTGACATCACTTGTTCAAGAATTGGATTTGCGTGAGGCAGGGTTACACAAAGTCATTGGCCTCACTCTTTCTTCCAGAGTCATTGAAGTCCAGTGGCAAGGCAAAAGTCAGGATGACTGACAATGGCCCCAGATGCAATGGATAACCTTGGCATCTTTGATATCAGACCATATTCTAAGTGCTCCACAACACCTGCTCGAGCCACCTTCATGGACATGGAAATAAATTATTCTTATCCACTCATTCCACCAAGGAAATCTTCACATACTTAGGGTAAATACCCCTTAACTCACCAATGGCTTAGAGGCCTGTCAGTTATGTTCAACCTGGTTTTGCCTGTCTGTCAAGACAGTTTACCAGGGTGTAGCCACTGTACATGCTACAGCTTCTTGTAGTCACAAATGAGAGTAGTACCCTCTACAGAAATAGAGGAGTTAGAAGTAGGAATGAGAGTTCAAATATTAAGTATACTCATAAGAAATTCAAGGAGGGAAAGACCACACATCTGGATAGTTGAGGGAAGATTTAATGAAGGAAATGTCATATAAACTGAGCCTTTGAGTAAGGGAAGAATGCCACCAGATCTTGATCAGATGAAGTGCGTAAAGAGAATCCGTCCACGTATCAGAAATTATGTTATATCTATCTATCTATCTATCTATCTATCTATCTATCTATCTATCCATCCATCCATCCATCTATCCATCCATCCACCTATCTATTTATCTATCTATCTCTATATATCTATCTATACACACACAGACACATATTTATATACATATAATACATTGCACATTTTAGCTGCATGAATGTGGACAAATCACTTAATCTCTCTAACCTTTAGTTTCCTCACATGCAAAATGGTAATAATGAAATTTATATTACCTACCCCCTATAGATGTTTTGAAAAATATTTTTTTTTGCAAGCAAAGTGCTATATGATAGCACAATACATAAAGACAAAGAAGCCTTTAATAAATAGAAGCTAGTAATGGAGTTTAGAGTAGACAGGACAAGATTGAAAAATAGTGAGTAGTAGTACCTTGAATGAAGCACAGAGTAAATTAAGAGGAGAAGAGTGGGGGCACGAGGGTACAGTTATAGCTGGAAAGTTGCACTGAAATCATAAAACATTGAACACAGTAGATGCTAAATACATATCTGTTTAATTGATTGAAGTGGTCTTTGAATGCTAAGCTAAGTAGTTTATATTTTGTTCAATAAGCAATGCATAACCATTGAATGATTTTGAACACGGGACTTATGTAATCAGATCTATTCATTAGTTAAACTAGCTTTGTATTTAGAGTATGTATTAGGGAGCAAAAAGTCTTCAGGCAAGGAAAAAAGAAAGAAAGGCATTTCAGCAGGGCAGAAGAGAGTTGCTGAGGGCCTAGACAAAATTAGAGGGAGTGTGAGTGGGAAAAGAGACCAATGCACGAGATAACTGTTAAGGACACATGATTAATAATGATAATGATAATAGCTAGCATTTATATAGTAATTTGTGTTTCACAATGCATTTTACAAATGTTAATTCATTTGATCCTTACAACAACCCTGTGACCTAGGCACTATTATTATCCCACTATACAGATGAGGACACTAAGACTGAGAGGAATTAAGTGACTTGCCCTTAGTCATACAGCAAGCAAGTTTCTGAGACAGAAGTAGAACTCTCGTCTTTCTGGCTCTTAAGTCATCACCTAGCTGCCTCCATAAAATAATAAGGAGACTGCAACAACTAGATTCTAGAAAATGAATCTCTTTCCACAGTAAAGTGAACAGAATGATAAATTTCTTATCATGGCAAAGTGGAGAGCGCTGTACTTCAAGTCAAGAGAAAATTCTTGCTCAGACTGATGCTAGCTTCATGACTATAGGAAAACAATGGATTATTGGCCCTTATTTCTTCATCTGTACAATGAAGATATTAATTGTTGTACCTCACAGGCTGTTTTATTTTTAAGACATGTTTTGCAGACTTTAATGTCCTACTCTGTGCAGTCTTAAAATTAAAACCCAGTATCAGTGTGAGTTGTGATTATTTTCTTCATCACTCCTTGATTTTGGCACATAAGAATAAGATTCAAGATAAAAGTAAGAAAGCAGAGTTGTCAGCATAATTAATATTTTTTTCAAGCTGTAGTGCAACTATCTGGGTATTGAGTACTTACAACATTGTTTTTAAAAAATGCATCATCAAAAGGATGTGTTAAGAACATTTAGAAAAGGAAGCAGTCATTACAAAGAACTAACATAATTCACCCAAGAATTGATCCTGTCACACTAACTTCATTTTCTTTTTTTATTTTGAGAGAATAACTAGACTGTAGGTCAGAAAAGTCTTTGTAGATGGTATTCCTAGATCTCTGCAAAGCATTTTACAAAGTCTTCCAAAATAAACTTGCAGACATGATCAAAAGATGTGAGATGTGAGATAACTATGGTTGGAAGAAATTAGTTGAAACATTGGACAAAATGAGCATTGATGAATGAATTGATCTCTTGTGAAGTACCATATTCAGTTGTTTTTATTAGTGACTTGGATTAAAATGTAAGGTAGCTTGCTTATCAAATCTGTGGATGGTACAAAGCTGGGATCAGGAGGCAACACATTGGATGACAGAATATGCATTCAAGTAGATATTAACAGGCTAAAATGATGGACTTCAATTTAATGGATTCAATTTAATAGAGATAAATGTCAAGTACTATGCTTGGATTCAGTACATCAACTTTACAAGTACAGAATGAGGAGATATAGATAGAAAACAATTCACGTGAAAAGTACCTGGGGAAGTCAAACAGCCTAGATGTGGAAAAGTCAGAAACAATTGAACAAAATAACCTAGTGTTCAATAAACCTGAGAACATAAATTTCTTGAGGAAAAAATCCTTACTTAACAAGAACTGCCGAGAAAACTTGGAAGCAGTTTAGTGGAAATTAGATTTTGACGAACATTTTGAACTATATGACATAAGAAGATCAAAATGTATATATTAAAGATCACACCATAGAAGAATTAGGAGAAAACCAGATCATGTAACTTTCACAAATATGACTAGGCAGAGAATTCCTAAGCAAATAAGGTTTAGATGTGAACACAAAAGAGAAATATAATTTCAATTTTCACGTTAAAAGACAAACCAAAAAATTTTAACAGCCATATACAGATGATACAGGGGCTTTACATTTATAAATATTTATTATATTTATATAATATATATTCATATGGTTTCTACGAATAAACTAATATTTAGATATTAAATATTGCTATTTATTTACAAACCATACAAAGGTGATCTAAAGCTCATTTCCAATCACCAATGAGATAAACACAGGTCAAAACAGTTTTAAGATTTCATATCACGCACAATCCAGCAAAGTGGCAGAGATGAAAAGAGATGATGATAGCCATGTTGGAGAGGTTGCAGGAAAATAGGCACAAATAGGAGACTGAACTAGGAAATTGTTCAACAACACCGGAAAAATAATTTGGAATTTATGTGAAAAAATTCTCTGAAATGCCTGCATACCTTTTCCCAAAGATGCCATGGTGAATTATATGCCTCAAAACAGTCAAAGACAGAAAAGGTCCTATATATGCTAAAATACCTACAGCAGTACTTTTGTGGTAGCAAAGAACTGGAAACAAAGTAATTATTAACCAAATGGCGATAACATAATAAATTTTGATTAATGAATATAATAGAATATTATTGCACTTTAAGAAACAATGAATATGAAGAATTTAGAGAACTAAGGGGTAAAGGAAAAAAAAAAACAGATGCCAAGTGGAGTAAATAGAACCAGGTAAACAATGTGAATTGGAAGAACTCTAACAAAAAATGAATCTATCCCTGTATAATTATTATGGCTATGCTTTTCCTAGTGAAGAATGAGTGTGGAACATTGCCCATGCTGCCATACATAGTTTATGTGTTGGTAAGTTTTACTGAACTGATTTTTTTTCTTTATTATATGGGTAGAGGAGGAAGCAAAAGATACATGCAGAAGTGAAGGCAATATTAAAACAAAAAAAATTAATATGTTTATTTTCAAATCTGAGGTTCATAGTGCAAATCAAGTTGAACATGGGTCACCAGTGAACAATAGGTTAAAATTGTCGAAAGGAAATTTTGGACTTTGTGTAAGGAAAAAGTGATTAGTTGAGTTGTTCTACAGTGAGCCTCCATCTCTTCCAGGTGTGGGGAACCTATGGCCTAGAGGCCACATATGACCTTCTAGGTCCTTCTAGCCACTTTTTGACTGAGTCCAAGTTTTACAGAACAAATCCTTTTTTTAAGGGGATTTGTTCTGTGAAGTGCGGATTCAGTCTAAGAGTCATACTTGAGGACCTAGAGGGCCACCCCTGTTAGACTCTGAATCAAAAAGATATTTAATACTGAGAAAAAAAATCTTAGGGAGTCATGTTAACTTTCATAAGTATTTGATGTGAAAGAATGAATACATTGGTTTGTGATTTTTTTTTGTTTTTCTTTTTTTTTGTATGCCAGGGATGTAAAATGGTCAGCCAATCAGTTAAATTATTAAGCATGTACAATGTGTCAGGCATTATTATAGTTTTTGAGTATGGAAAACAAAATTTCAGGGACATGATAATAGGAAGGAAGGAAAGAAAGAAAGAGAGAGAGGGAGGGAGGGAGGAAAGGAGGGAGGGAAGGAAGAAGGAAAGGAGGGAGAAAGGAAGGGAGGAAGGAAGGAAGGAAGGAAGGAAGGAAAGAAGGAAGGAAGGAAGCAAGGAAGGGAGGGAGGGAGGGAGGGAGGAAAGGAGTGAGGAAGGGAGGGAGGAAGGAAAGAAGAGAAAGAGAGAGAAAGAGAGAGAGAGAGAGAGAGAGAGAAAGTTAGTTTTTTATGAGGCCTGTGACTTCATTGTTATAAGAAGAATTTCTACCAAGTAAGTACTTTCTCTGCAATTTATAGATTTAGAGAGATGACTGAGGCACTAAGAGGCTAAGCAGGTTTCAGAGGTTATGTAACCAGTAGATTTCTGAGGTATGACTTGAACTCTGGCCTTCCTGATTGTCAGGCCAGCTCTCAAAACTCCATCCAGGGTTTCCTCTCATTGTTATCCTAGACTGAATTAATAGGAATTTTCAGATTTAGAGCAAGCAGTTTTATGTTCCTATTGTAACTTAACTTGGTCCCATCAAACTGGGAGTGTTATATTCAGTTCTCGATCCCACATTTTAGAGAGGACATTGACAAGCTAGAGCTGGAGTAGAGCACAACAAGGATGGTGAAGAGAGGAAACCATTTAAGGATCAGCCGAAAGACTCTGAGTATATTTTTCATTGTCAAATGAAGACAAGGCAGAGGTTCTTGGTGTGTGTGTGGGTGTGTGTGTGTGTGTGTGTGTGTGTGTGTGTGTGTGTGTGTGTCACAGACCACCTCTGGCAATTTGGTGAAGTTTATGGTTATCTTCTTAGAATATTATTTTAAATGTATAAAATAAATTATATAATATTACAAAGAAAAATAATATAGCTATCAATTTTTTTTAAAGGTCATAGATTGCAGGTTGAGAACCCTGTCCTAAAATAATGTAAATTTAATTCTTGGGAACTAGAGTTGTTAGATTCAGGAATAGTATTCAGATCCCCTAATAATAGCTTGTTATTTCTCCTTGACAAAGGCTTATATGCAATCTGTTGCTTATTCTCAGCCAGGTCAGAGCAGGGATTTCTAAAAATTCTTACATGACACTACACTGCTTCAAAGGGCCCATGAGTTCCTCTGAAAGCTCCATCTGTGAAGATAGATTATGGTCTTTCTATGCCTTAGTTTATAGCCTTTATGACTTGTTATGGTCAGAAAAATCCATTTCCTGGTGGCCAATCCTTCAATAACAAATTACTCAACACTCATTTAAGCTGGTCTTTGGAGGACAAGTTGGGTTTTGATTGAAGCTTTTCTAATTTGGGAATACCTACCAAAGCATGTGAACAGTGCCTTATACACATTAAATACTTAATAAAAATGTTGAAGTAGAATTGAATAACTGTTGACAACCCAGGATTCCTACATGCAGTGAAGAAGAATCAGATGTATTCAGTGAGGATTAATATTATTATAACTTATGTTTCAATAATTCAAGGATATCATTAATAAAAGTTATCACTAATCATTGGCTATTCATATTAATGTTAATACGTAGTGGCAAGAATCACTAACATTAATATAATACTTTGAGATTTAAGGCACTTTGCATAGACTATCTCATTTGAGTTATATAAAAACCCTTGGAACTGTGCACAGATCTAATCCCCTTCATTTTAAAGAATAAAAAAAAATTAAGACTCTGAAGTTTCAATAGCTTTCCTAAGGTTATAGGATTAGAGATTTGAAGTTTGAAAGAGCCCTAATGTGTATGTGTGTGCATGTGCATGTATGTAGTTTGGTGAAGCCTGTGTGCCTTTCTCAGAATATTGGTTTTTTTTTAATAAATAAATAAAATACATAAGATTACAATTTGGATCTACTATATTGAAATGGAAGTATAAAGATATTGAAAGTTCCAAGTTCATGGATCCCCTCAAATCTATCCAAAGATTCATGTGGGGGGAGGAGGCAGGGTATGAAGAACTTTTACTCAGGGTGACATATGGATGAGGCAATTTGAGTATTCTGTGTGAACAGAGAGGGTAGAATGAGGAGCAATGGATGGAAGCTTCAAAGGTTCAGTGTTTAAACTCAGCATCAGGTCAAATTAGCATTTTCAGTCATTCCAAAATAAAATAAATATGCTGCGTTGGATGTAGTGAGCTCTTTGTCACTGGGGGTAGGGCATAATAGGAGATTGGATTCTTCTGTTAGGGATGTTGTAGAGTCACTTACCATACTCCAAACTAGATTCCTCCTTCATGCCCTAGAAAGTTCTTCATCCTGGAGGATTGCTTCAACCCTGATAGCCACACCTCAGTCCCTGGTGTCCTTTCTCCTTACTGGTTGGCTCCTCTTAGAACTTCTATTTAAAGAGAATATGCAGGCTAGCCATCTCTTTTTTTTTTTTTTAATTTACATTTTCTTTTTTTTTTT
>CM053581.1:200266750-200288394 GCA_028627135.1 Pseudochirops cupreus
ATGGTTCCTCGTAGCCGAGCTGACTTTAGTGGGAAGTATCTTTGTGTGCGTTTTGGAGTTCCAGGATTGGTTTAGAGTCCTATTTTATGGGTATTTTGGGGTGGTTATGTGAGAGCTGCGATGTGTTGCTGCTTCTACGCCGCCATCTTCGCTAGCCATCTCTTTATTTCTCTTTAGGTTTCAATCCAGCCTTCTCCATTATGCCCTCTTAAAGTCCCAACAGATATCTTCTTCACCTTCCCTTCACCCATCCTACACTCTTTTCAGCTTCCCTCTATGTGTTGTATTCCCCCATGAGGATGTAAGCCCCTTGAGAGAAGGGACTATTTTTCTGTTTGTTTGTATATGTATTCTTAGAGCTTTGCTTAGTGCTTGGTACATTGTAAGCACTTAATAAATGCTTTTCAACAGTATAGCTAACTGATTTAGGTACTGATAGTACTAGGTCAAGGGTGGGGAACCTTCAACCTTGAGGCCACATGTAGACCTCTAGGTCCTCAAGTGTGGTCCTCTGTGTCCAAGTTTACAGAACAACTTCTTATATTAAGGAGATTTGTTCTGTGAAGTTTGGCTTCATTTAAAGGGCCACACTTGAGGACCTAGAGGGCCACATGTGACCTCAAGGCTGAAGGTCCCCCACCTCTGTATTAGATGGACTCATATCCCTTCCTGCTCTGAAACACTTTGAGCCAATGAGATTCCATTAAGGAATGGAAATTGAAAATTCCTGCCTGATGCTGAGAATGAGAGTTATGAGAAATGCGTAGCTGTCTTCCCAGAAGCAGTCTTCTTTGGTCCCAAACTACTTCCTAAGCAGGGAGTCTCCATTTTCTGTCAAAGCAGAGCCAGGCAGTGTATCAACACTGGCCAGTATTAATAAACCAACTCTAATGCCCCCCAAACCTATGAGGATCTGATAGATTTGATGACCTTTTGTTAAAACGTCATTTACAAGTATGATTAAATTAGTCTTGCTGGCTGAATTGATACCTACAACAGATGTATTTTCCTCAAGAGGCAGTAAAAATATACTATTTTACCCTTCATTTAACTGCCCAGGATTTCTGAAGAAAGATTATGTCTCCCACTCTGGGTTGGGAAAGGTGACCCTTGTGTGGATAAGCTTTTGGTCATCCCTTTTTCTTTCATTTTGGATTAGGAAGAACATCATAAAAAATAAGATGCTTTCTCACTATATCCATAATCCATTCTGTGAAATAGGAAAAGAAATAGAATTTCAGGTAAATGTCTTGGATTACATTTATATGTGTGGAATTAAGCAAAGTTGAAGAAACTATAAAGATACTGAAACTGATGAGGGAAATGAAAAGGAAAAAGACTGTACTTTATGAACTACTGATCTATTTTGTACCCTCTTACCTAGTGACTACTGCAGTGCCCTGGGTGTAGTAAGCCATAAGAAAGTGTTCTGGAGTCAATCAAATTTGTATTTCTATGCCAATCTCTTTCCATCTTTCTTGATTCTAAAGCATTTAACTCAATCACAACAATCCAACTCATCCTTACTAATTTTCCTAGCTGTTAGCAGTCCCTCAGCCCTGAAGACTTCGTAATTTGAACCACTTTCATTATAGGAGAATTTACCTCCTCATACAGTAACTCATTCTACTTTTTCACAACTCTATTAGAAAGTTTCCTTATACATCCAAAATCTGTCTCTCTCTAAATTTTACCCAGATATAATATTTATATCCTAGTTCTCACCTCCATGGCCAAACAAAACAACTCTAATTCTGCTTTCATGTGATAATCCTTCAAGACAATGATCTCATTCCTTAAAGTTTATGTTCTGGAGGAGAAACATCACTAATTCTTTGAATGGATCCTCAGATAGCATAGTTTTGGGTCCCCACAGAATCCTAGCTATTTTTTCTTTTTATGCATCCCAGGTGGTCAACGTTCTTTCTCAAATATGGGTGCATATAAATAGATATAATAATCCAACTGTGGTCTGACCAGAGAAGAAGTCAAGAGGAATATCACTTTCATTATTCTGAGTACTATACTTTTACCAATGCATCCAAAGGTCATATTTCTTCTTTCTTTTCTTCTTTCCTTCTTCCTTTGTTCTTCCTCTTTTTCTTCCTCCCTCCTTCCTTCCCTCCCCACATTCATCTTTCTGGTTTCAGATTGTTGCTGAGTCTACCTATCCAGGCCTCACTACTTGCTTGGGCTATAGTTTTGTGATTCTTGCTTCTGGTCAGACATCACTACCTGGAAAGAAATTTCAAACTTAACATTTCGAAAGCTAAATTTTCATTATTCCCCATAAAGCTTTCTCTTTTTCTAATGTCTCTATTTCTGTTGAGGTCATAGTAATCATTCCAATTACTCTTGTTCATCATCTTCAACTCTTCACTCTCACTACTTTTTTGTCCAATCAGTTCCTCAAGTTTCATTGCTTCTATGTCTATGACATTTTAGTCTCCTGTTCCTTTATCTTCACTTCATAACATCCTTAGTTAAAGCCCTCATTATCTTTCTCTTGGACCAATGTGAGATTTTCCTTATTATTCTCCTTCCATTCAATTATTTGCCTTAATAATTCATTTTACGAATGTCATCTAAACTGATATTCCTAAAGCTCAAGTCTGACAATGTCAGTCCCCTGCTCAAAAAAACAAAAAACAAACAAACAAAAAAAACAAATAAACAACCTTCCATTGTTTACTATTGCAACCAGTATAACATATGGACTTCTCTTCCAAATTAATACAACTATAAGGTACAACATAATACCTATTAGATTGGCTAACATGATGAAACAGGAAAATGACAAATGTTGGAGATGTGGGAAAATTGGAACACTGATGTATTATTGCTGAAGTTGTGAATTGATCTAACCATTCTGGAGAGCAATGTGGAACTATGCCTAAAGGGCTACAAAATAATGCACATCCTTTGATCTAGTAAAACCACTATGAGGTCTGTATCTCAAAGAGATCATAAATTAGAGAAAAGGAGCCACATTTACAGAAATATTTAGAGCAGCTTTTTTGTAGTGGCAAAGAATTGGAAATTGAGGGGATGCCTATCAACTGGGGAATGGCTGAACAAGTTGTGGTATAGGAATGTAGTGGAATATTATTTTTCCATAAGAAATGATGAGCAGGCAGATTTCAGAAAAAAACCTAGAAAGATTTAAATGAACTAATGTTGATTGAAATGAGCAGAACCAAGAGAACATTGTACATGGTAATAGCAACATGATGAGAGGACCAATTTTGATAGGTTTAAGTCTTCTCAGCAATGCAATGATCTAAGAAAATTCCAAAAGATTAATAAGGGGAAATGCTGCCGACATCCAAAGAAAGAAATATGGAGTTTGAATGCAGATGGAAGCATACTATTTTCTCTCTTTTTTTTCTTTCTCATGGTTTCCCTTTTATTCTAATTCTTCTTTCACAACACGATTAATGTGGAAATGTGTTTAATATGATTGTACATGTATAACCTATATTGGATTGCATGGCATTTTAGGGAGGGGCAGGGAAGGGAGGGGGGAAATTGTAACTCAAAATCTCATAAAAGAGAATGTTGAAAACTAAAAATAAGTTAATTTGAACAAGATAAATAGCTAATCAGTTTTAACCATAATTCTCTGGCACTTAAAGATATTTAGAATACTTCACAACCTAGTTTCAGCCTATCTTTCTTGACTGATACATTCCAGCTGAACTGTTCTTGTTGCTTCCACTTCATGACATTTATATTTGGCCTCTGTGTGTTTTTATTAGATATCCCAGATTCCTAGAAAGTGCTCCTTCCTTACCTTTCCCCTAGCTTCTTTCAAGGCTCAGGTAAAGTGCTAATTCCTAAAAGAGAATTTCAAGATCAGTCCAAAATGCTTTTTATATATATTTTATATATTTATGTATATATATATATATATATATATAATATATATTTTATATTTACTCATCTGCATATATTCTCTTCAGTAAAACATAAGTTTGGTGATGGCAGAAATCATTTTATTTTCTTTTCTCTGTATTCCTAAAACCTAACACAGTGCCTGGCGCATGGTAAACACTTGATAAATGCTTTTTCAATTTGCATGACTATTGAGCTAAAAACCTTTAAGGCATCTGGGGCCAAGAATATAATTTCTGACCCCTGCTTGATTATTTCTTTGTAGAAGTCATTGTATCCTTTTATTCCCATTCTTCCTACAGTATCAAACCTATTATTTCAATATCTGCTAGGATGGTTAGATGTAAGGATTTTTTTTCTCTCCCCACTTCATTTTCAGTTTAAAGCACTCCATATCTGATCAGTAAGACTTTGACAAAATACATTCTTCCCAATCCTTATTAAATTCACTTGGTCCCTGACCAGATTTCTATTGTTGCAGTATCTTAAGTCATGATTCACAAAGCCAATTCTCATTCTCTAGTACCATCTTCTTAGACAGTTGTTAACTTCCCATATCCTCTTTTCTCTTCGTCAATTTTCTTGCCTTCATTTGGCAGCAGTAATGCAAATGTCACACATGTTCCTAAGTCCTTCATTTTCTTGCCCAAGAAGCACACTATGTAGAAAAAGCATACTAATAGCCAATACTTTATAAATGAAAAAGTCTCATACTTACTATCTCTTTCTTTGATATAATACAGAAATGGGAATAAAATAGACTAAAAAGTAACTAATTAACCATGTTTCTATTTCCATGATCCTGGGATGAAATATGTAGCAAAGAAACAATGTATTTGAATGGTGAATCAGGAGCCTGTGTTAGGCTGTATTTTAGGCTGCATCATTTATTAGTTGTATCACTAGCGGCAAGTTACTTATCCCCTTTAAGTCTCAGTTTCCTCATTTGTAAAAAAAAGAAAAGAAAGAAACATCAAAAAAGAAGCAAAAAAAGGATAATAATATTTATCTAAATTCAGGATTCATGCTTGGAGTAGGACTTGAGTTGGATAATCCCTCAAGCCACTTTTAACTCTACAGTACTCTGATTCCCTATCCCATTAGTTTGTTGTGAGGAAAATGAATTATGAAATGGCAAACACTGCAAAAAATCTAAGTAAAAGTATCATGTGCACTAGGGTTGAGTTTTTAACAGAAAGTTAGAAATGTGAAATATTTTATTTAGAGAAATACATTTAAATTTTAAAGTACATTTAAATAATTTATATTTTAGCAACAATTTATAAATTTTTAAAGTTGTAAAAATTATAAGGAAATGTGGCACTAGGTTCTTAAAATCAATACTAAAGGAATGAAGGCTAGACAGGTTCAACAAAGCTGGAAAAAAAATTATCCCGTTTTCAAAAATGGTCCTATTGACTTACAGTCTACTCTCTGAGAAGCAACATAGCTAATACTGAGAGACACATCACGATTAGGGTGACCACTGGGTAATGAATTATTTAGTCACAATAATTCATGATATAAAGAAAAATGTCTCTCACATCTATGCAGCCTCTTCCTACTATCACAATAACAGTGATGAAGGAACAAAAAGAGGTTGTGGTTTGTGAATAGAAGGTTTGTGAATCATGCCATTTTAAACCTGCTATTAAACATTAATTTATTTGTTAACATTCTAAATATGAAAACTTTACACTGAAACAATGGATCAATGTGTAGAAGGAACTCAGCCACCTACATTTGGTGCATTCATATAAATGAAGCTAGAAGATACAAGGAAGCTGTAGCTAAATAGCAGTTTGCCTGACAAGTTCTCCTTGGAGAAGAAAATAAATTGATGGTGTTGTCTTTGTTGTGCACCCAAAGATAAAAAGAAAGATCCTTTCCTGGGACAATTGGTCATCTCTCCTTGCAATACTAATAAGCAAAAAGACCACTGTGAAATCAATCACAGCTTATATACCAAGGTTTATTGAAGATGAATTGGGAAAGACAGTCTATGAAGAGCTCAGTAGTATCATCCACAATTAATGTATACTTTAGGAATCAAAGGACTTGGTATGGTACTGTCAATAAGGAAGGATGGTGAAAAATAGGCCCCACAGTTAGGAAGTTTTTAATTCAATTTTATTTTATTTCCAGTTTCAGTTTGTCTTCTTCCCTTACCCATTGAGAAGGGAAGAAATGTAAAACCCACTGCAAATGAGAAGTGAAGAAAAATAAATATACATATTAGATATTGAAAAAAATAAGAAAGTTTCTCAAGAGGGACAGAGCCAAGATGGTGGAGAAAAGGCAAGGACTCACCTGAGGTCTCCCACTTTCCCCTCTTGACAACTTTAGATGTTTCTCAAAACAAATTCTGGAGTGACAGAACCCACAGGACAGAATGTAACAATTTCTAGTCAGAGACTACTTAGAGGTTTTCAGGAAAGGTTTATTGGACCTGGTTGACAGTTGAACTCAGTCAAGCACGAACTGTGCCAATACAGGCCATGCCATAGGAAACCAGTAGCAGGTCTAGGAGGTGACTAAATGAGCACTGGCAACAGCTTCCTCTAGAGCTCTCAGCCCACAGATGGTAAAGGGGTCAGATAACTGGTCAGAAGAATAGTACAGGGTTCTCTTTGCTGGCACTGGGTGCAGGACTCTGTAGCATTATCCATACTCAGACTGGGCTGCAGTCCTGGGTCATACCCCCAGGGTGAAGAAGATAACCAGCACATTACAGTTTGTGAGCATAGGGCAGTGGAGATGTTGATCACAATTCCAGGGCAGAGAATAGTGATTGTGGTAGCTTACAGACAAGAGTACAGGCCAGGAAAGTAGAAAACACACTTCTCCTTAGATCATACCCCCTTGGAAGAACTGAAAGCTAACATACTATCACAACTGGCTCTGAAAACAGTTGCACAAAAAGCCTGGAGATTGGGACAGTTTTTTAAAAAAAGGAAAAAGATTTATATGTAAGAAAAATAATTATAGTAGCTCTTTTGGTAGTGGCAAAGAATTGTAAATTGAGGTGACGTCCATCAATTGGAGAATGGCTGACCAAGTTGTGGTATATGATGATTTTGATAGACTACTATTGTGCTAAAAGAAATGATTAGCAGGATGATTTCAGAAAAAATCTGTAAAGACATAAAGGAACTGAGGTAAAGTGAAATGAGCAAAACTAGAAGAGTATACACATTAACAACAATATTACACAATGATCTCCTGCAAATGAATGAGCTGTTCTCAGCAAAACAACGATCCAAGGCAATTCCTAAAGACTTATGATTAAAAAGAAATGCTATCCATCTGCAGAGAAAGAACTAAGTTTGAATGGATAGAAGCATTGTTTTTTAAACTTTCTTTTGCTTTTTCTTTTGTCTCTGTTTTCTTTCAGAACATGACTAACATGTAAATATGGCTGGCATGATTTCACATATATTACTTATGTCAAATTTTTTGCCTTCTTATGAGGGGGAGGGGAGAAAGAGAGGGAGAGAATTTGGAACTCAAAGGTTTAAAAAATGAATTTTTAAAATTGTTTTTAGATATAATTGGGGAAGACAAAATGTCAAAACTAAAAAAGAAGAAAGAAAATTTGTTTCTTTATTGAGTCCTTCAGTTCTCTATTTTGAGGTGGATAGCATTTTCATCGTGAGTCCTTTGAACATCTGTGGTTCACTGTGCTGATCAAAGTTACTGTCTTTACAGTTGTTAATCTTCATAAGTTGCTATTATTGTGTAAATTTTTCTCCTGGTTCTGCTTAATTCATTGTATTAGTTAATATAAATCTTCCAAGGTCTTCCTGAAACCATCCCTTCATAGAACAATAGTATTTCATCATATTTGTATAACATAACTTATTCAGGTATTCTCTAATTAATGGGCATCACTTAAGTATATTTTTTTGCCATAATAGAAAAAGCTTCTTTTAAATATTATAAATATAGCATCATGTAAAGCCAAGCACAAGCAGCTTTCCAGAGGACTGCTGCTATGAATAGCTTTAAGGTTCTAATATCATAGTATAGTGAACTCTCTAGTTATTCAGCAGTAAACTAAAGGAAAACATTCACAGAAACCAAAGTACAACATTCACAATGATAGGACATAACAACTTATCCCTAAAGTGGCCACATAGTTTTAAACAAAAGATATCATTCAGTAAGTCCTTAACTCAATCATCCTTAAGGAGCAATCCTCCTTAAGGGATACAAAGTACAAAGATCTCCCAACCCTAGGTCACATTGTCTTAATCAGTCAGAAAGTCTTCTTTCTTCTTGATTGGAGACTAGTTTCCAATCATCCTCAACTCAATTATCCTTAAGGGGTACAAGGTACAAAGTATAACATTCTCCCACCCCTAGGTCACAGAAAATCATGATCTTGTCAGTCAGCATTGTACCCAAGGAGAGGTCTTTTCATCTTGGCTTGAGTCTGGTTCCCAAATTCCATGGTTACTCTTCCATTGGTCCAGCTCTTTCCTGAATTTGCCCAACCATCACCTGGATTCACGAGCAGGCAGCTCTCAGCTCCTCATCCAGTTCCTGTTCCACATTGAAGCTCACAGTGTCCAGTCCACCTCAAGTCCTCTGCAGTTTCTCTTTCTGGGAAGACAAAGCTTAACAGAGCCAAAAGAACATTCATACACATTTCCCACACCATCATCAATTCACTATCTGCCTATGAAATCAACAGAGACTCACAAACAAGGTCTGAGAAATCAACACAAATCATCAGTATAGTCCCAGGACCTCTGAAACCCTCCTCCAAGACTTCTGTAAACAGATAAGAAAATCCTCTTTCAGGGTTTCTAAACCAGCAGTAAGGTCCCAGGGCTTCTGTACAAAGTATCACAAACATAAATTGACACAGACAGAACAGACAGAGCGCCAGCCACCATAAGTGTTCTCCTTCTAAATTCTGCTCAGTCCCAGCTTGTGGTCCTCCTTTTATATGGTCAGTTCCTTCCTGTTCCACCCATTCCTATTCCATCAACAAATTCCTTCCTCCTTGAAATCACAAGGGGCTCAAACAAGGTGCTAAATACTTCCTTGTTTGCTATTAAAGGTCATTTCCTTTTGCTTTTGTCTATTTGAGGACACAGACCTAGCAGCAGTATTGCCATATCAAGGGGTATGTACAACTAAAAACATCTTGGATATAATTACAATTTGCTTTCCAGACCTTTGGGATTCGTTTCCAGCTCCACCAGAAATAAACTAGTGCACCTGGTTTTACCACATATCCTCCAGAATTTATCACTTCCTTTTTTTATTATCTTAGACGATCTGATATGTGTGAAGTGCTACCTAAGAGTTGCTTTACTTTGTATTTTTCTAATTATTAGTGATTTAGAGCATATTTTTACATGATTATGGATAGCTTCAATTTCTTTCTCTAAAAACTCTCTGTTCATATGCCTTGACCATATATTGATTGGAAAATGGTTTTTAATTCTTATAAATCTGGTTCAGTTCCACATTTAATTTTGAAGGCACTACGTACCTCAGTGGATTAGTCTACAGTCAAGAAAAGCTGAGTTCAAATCTAGCCTCAGACACTTATTAACTGTATGACCCTAGAAAAGTCACTTAACTGGTTGCCATAATCCCCTGGAGAAGGAAATAAGCAAACTACTCCAGCATCCTTGCCAAGAAAATCTCTATGCACAGCACTGTTGTGCTATGATTCCTAGGGTCACAAAGAGGCAGACATAACTGAATGATTGAACAACTACATATATTTTAGAAATGAGTCCTTTGTCAGGGAACTAGTTGGAGGGGTTTCCCCCACTCTGCTTGCTGCTTTTCTTCTGAGTTTAGTAGTATTTGTTTTGTTAGGGCAAAAACTTTTAAATTTTATATAAATTTTATATATAAAATTATCCATTTTACCTCCTGTCTAAGTCTTCATCGTCGTAGTTTAATCATGAACTTTTTCCTTATCCATTGACTGGACAGGCAATTTCTTTACCACTTTACCAACTTGCTTGTGATATAACTCTTTATGTCTAAATCATGCACCCATTTTGAAGTTATCTTGACATACATTAGAAACTGGTGGTTTATGCCTAGTTTCTGCCAGACTACTCTCCAGTTTTCTTGAGTTCTTTTCCCTTAGTTGGGATCTTTGCTTTCACCTGATATGAGCTTACTGTTTTCATTCACTCCTGTATATTGTGTACCTTATCTTTTATATGAACCAACCTCTCTGTTTCTTACCCCGAATAAATAGCTCTGATGCTTACAGTTTCCTAGTGTAGTCTGAGATCTGGTAGCATTAGTATCCTTGCCTTCATTTTTTTTTCAACTGATGTTTTTGACCTTTCGTTCCGCTGGATGATTTTTATGATCTCTTTTTTTCTAGCTCTATAAAGTAATTATTTGGTAGTTTGATTGATATTACAATAAGCAAAGAAATTTATTCAGATATTACTGTTATTTTTATTATATTCACTTGGCCTATGCATGAACACATTATTTTTTTCAGATATTGATATTTCTCTTTCTTTGTGTAGAATGTTTTGAAATTGTTTTAATTGAGTTCCTATGTGTATCTTGTCAGGTCAATTCTTTATTTTGTGATGAAGGCTTATACTCAGTTCTGCTGATAGGTTATCGGTTGTAATCCTAGCTCCTTTGCCATCTAGATTATTGTATTACAAATGGAGAATGGCTAAACAAGTTGTGATATATGATTGTGAAAAAATAATATTGTGGTATAAGAAACAATGAGCAGGATGATTTTAGAAAAACATAGGAAGACTTATATGACCTAATGCAAAATGAAGTGAACAGAACCAGGAGAACATTGTACCCAGTGGTAGCAATATTGTAAGCATGACCAGACTTGAAAGACTTAGTTATTCTGATTAAAAAAATGATCTAAGATAATACCACAAGAGTCATGATGAAAACTGTTACCTACCTATAGAAATAGAACTGATAAACTCTCAATGCAGATGAAGCATACTTTTTAAAACTTTCTTATTGTTTTATTTGTGGTTTCTTTTGCAACACAGTTAATTGGAAATAAGTTTGGCATGACTTCATGTGTATAATTGATATTGTCTTTCTTGCCTTCTCAAGCGGTGGGAATAGTGTGAGAGGGAAAGAGAGAATTTGGAACTCAAAATTTTAAACAATGATTGTTAACATTGTTTTATATGTAATTTGGAAGTATTAATATTAATAACTAATTTAAAAATATATGCAAAATAAATGTAATATACATGCAGGGGAAAGTGAGTGGAAACCAACAGTAACTAGGGAAATAAGGAAAAGCTTGAGGTAGAAGGTGACATTTGAAAAGAGTTTTGAAACTAATAAAGAATTCTCAGCAGTAGAAATGAGGAAGAAATGTGCTTCAGTCATGGGAGATACCTAGTGCAAAGGTTTAGAGACATACTTTATGAAAAAGAATTGGGGAAATGAGTAAAGAATAAAAAAGACATCGAACATAGTGAAAAATAAACAGTAATTCACAAAATGAATTTGAATATATTATAACAGATTATAAATGTAAATGGTTAGTAATATGAAAATCATTTCTGAATCAGCTTTGTGCAATTATTCTATCAACTAGTTAGAGTAAAAGACAAAATCAACTCCAAATTGGAAGATAATTATAAGAAAGTAGGTTGTGCCATTGCAAAAAGTTCTAACATGATCTATTCAAATAGGCTATTAATGTTGAAAATGGGGAAAAGGAAAAGGAAACCACATCAACATGAACAATCAGAATTTTCTATGAAAATTTAATTGATTCAAAGAAAGTGCCTAGAAAAGTCTAGAAACCCAACCAGTACATGAACGCTTAACCTCCTTGACAAATAGGGGGAAAAATGGTAGAAAAAGGCAATATAAAGTTATAATATATGCTTTTGGGGGAAAAAAAACAAAGGAAGTGAATATTAAAAAACTATAAATGGAATATTCTCATAAAATTGTGAAGATTAGTGGAGGGAAAATAACCCAGTTTTACAGAAGGACATTTAAAGATGAAACCAAAAGGTTGGAAAACACATGGGTAAAAAAAACAGAAGAGAGTTATAATCATTTCTGTAAGACAATATTTTCTTTATCAATGTCAGAGGAACCTTCATATTTTGTATTCTTACATCTCATGGTCCAATATGATACACAAGAGAATGAAAACTGCACAATAAGACCAGCTGGCCCACACCAATTTGATACATGGAATCCTGACTGAAGGTAGCATAAGTTTAAAGATATTGGGACAGATCTCAAGATATTCATAAGAGAGTAATACACTAGAAGAATTGGGAGGGGAGATCATTAAATGAATAACCACAAAAAGGTGAAGGAGACATTTATGACCATCTATCTTGTATGCCTATTTTCTTATCTCTTTAAAATCTTTCTGAGAATTTCTTGAATATGAATCTGTTATATGCCATACCATGTGCTGAAAAGAGAGAGAGAGACAGAAAGAGAGAGAGAGAGAGAGAGAGAGAGAGAGAGAGAGAGAGTTATGGATGGATGGATCTATGTCTATAGCTAGCTATCTGTAGCTCTCTATTTGTATCCATCTATAGCTATCTATCTATATCAGCAGTTCTCAACCTGTGGGTCGTGACCCCTTTGGGGGTCAAACGACTCTTTTGCAGGGGTCATGGGGATCACCTAAGACCATCGGAAAACATATTTCCTATGGTCTTAAGAACCAAGACACCACTCCTCTATCCATCTCCACGTGGGTCCACCCACATGCAGATACGACCACATACGAGTATTAAAGAGTCATGGCATTAGGAAGGTTGAGAACCATTGATCTATATCTATATGCCAGGTATGCCTTTGATGAAAATGTGAAAGGAGGACAGAAGATATTCACTCTTATATTCTATAAAAAATACATTCAGTCACACAATTGACTAGAGAGTAAAAAGAATACTAGATTTTCCTGTGTATATAGCTCGTTGCTTGTTTTTTTTTTTTAAAGGCATTTCTCTTAGGACAAACTGCAACATTAAAGGCTTTTCTCCAATGAAGTGTCTCCTAACACATGTGAAAAATGATAGTAGGTTCCTTGACAGATATAACAAGAGAAAACTGAGTTTAACAACCATGTGATTATACAGTTCAAATAACAAAGACAGCTTTATCTGACATGATGACTGGCTAATGCAAATACAAAAATGGAAGAATTGCCAATAGATAATGAGATCTTTCAGATGCTACTTATTGAGGATATAATTGTGCCAATTGCATCAAATATGAGAGTCTCGTAAATGAGATCTCTACCAGAAAAAAAAATATATAAGTAGGTGAAACATACTTATTCTCCAAGCTCTGCAATGCATACCGATGAAGAGTCTATTGCACTAAAACATCAAGACATATATTTTGACTACAGTGAGTCTAGAATCAAGGTGTGATGAATGGAAGAATGGAGTCTATTGAATTTGTAAAACTGTGTAACACTTTCCATGACACCAAGCTTCTGAAACAAAACTCTGTTCATTGGGAATCCATTTTCTTTTCTTGGTGTTATATTTCCAAAAATCATGAACCCCGGTGACCCTGAAGAATCAAAATTTCTTTAGTGACCTAAAGAACAATGTACAAACATGTGGTAAACAAAGGTGAGCTCCAGAATATTATCGATCATCATTTCCAATGAACAAATGATAATATAAAGAAGATTAACTCTAGAGACAATGGAATTAGATTAAAATTATATTTCTGACTTATTTTCCTGTATAATTTTGAGAAAGTCAGTTATTCTGCCTGGGTTTCAGTTTCTTCAGCTATAAAATGATGTGGTTTTAGGTCAAATGGTCTTTTCGATCCCTTCTAATTCTAGAGTTCTGATCAGAAAAGAGTGAGCTGTTTAAGTAGCAAGAATGATGGACAGCCTGTGTAATTCACACAGGATGAGAAGGAGTAGATGAGTTATTATTTGTAATTTTTGGAAGAAGCATCTATGCCACTGGAATAAACTTTGAATTATTGTATATGCATTAATCATTGTATTATATTAATTATTGAATATTTATTAATATGGAAAGGAAATTATCTGTCAAAATTTATGAATCTAATAATTTCCCACACTAAATAACTATCAATAGTTCATGACTGTATGGCAGATTTTTTTTTAGAAAACACTTAACAGAAATTCTGAGCAATTTTTATTAACCCTCTTTCACAAATAAAAAAGCGAATCCAAGAGAGTGAAGTGACCTGTCCAAGGTAGCATAGCTACTCAGAACTCAACATTTGGGATCTTTTGATACACATATGCTTACCACCAGTGCATTGGACACCAGGCCAAAAATATTTGACCTATGAAAACCCATGAAAGAAAGAAAAAAAAAATTAAATGGCCCTCATTTCTCTGATTCCATTTCTACAGTGTTGGTATCAGAATGGTATAAAAGGGGGCATTAGTGCCAATAGTGATTCAATTTTTAGATCATCTATAAATATTAACCATGGGCATACTCAAAATTTTAAGTTTCTGTCCCATAGTCAATGAATTAATATTATTAAAATACCTGGCCATAAATGCCCATTAATATTGCCAATTTTAAAATACATGAGATCAGATGACAAAAAATGCATTTAATTGGTAAGATTGTCCAGACTCCAGAGGTTCCCTTTGAAAAGGCAAACAAAAGTACTAGCAGAATTAATTTCATTGCACGCCTATGGACAATAAGGAATGCTTGATTGTCTCAGCTTAAATATCTCATCTCAAGCAAAAAGGTAGTCAAAAGATATTCACAGCTAAGAGACCACATTTTTTTTTCAGAGGACTGATGAGTAGTAAAATTCTGTGAATAACTGGGCAAGGTCTTCCAAACTGAACTGATATGTAGGATTATAGATATGGAACTGAAAGCCATAGCAAAGGTCATGCAAAAGGCTGCCCAGAGAGTGCAAAATAGAGGGTGGAACCACAATGAGGACATCTGATTCCAGAGGCAGCAACTGTATCTTCCTGCATTTGAATACTTGGCAAGTTCATTGAAACATGTATAACATATAAACAGTATACATAGTAATATTTAAAAAAATACTATTAATACAAACACAAAAAAGGAAATAATTGTTATTCTTAAGAAGCTTCAAATCTCTCAAAGGGCTTACACTAATGTTGAATACTTTCCGTTTGACTTGGAGCCTAGGATGATAATATATGTTCAAAAGAATAAAACTGAATAGTCACGAATATATTTATAGTGGCCATCATACTTTGAATCAACCTTATCTATGTCTGTCTTTTCAATGAACTTACCAAATATTAAAATATAGAGACATAACATTTGAATAAAACACTACCTCTGGAATCAGAAAATCTAATTTCAGTTCCAAACTCTAATTCTTAACATCAAAGTAACCTTTTTTTTTTTAAAGGCAAAAAAGTATATGACATTTCTTTGGAAGAATAGCATGCTGGAAGTCTGCAAACATGAGTGCTAGAAAAGGCTTGTGGTTTGTGGCTGTGTAGAGTGGAACAGCTCATTTAACTTCTCTTTGGCTCAGTCTCTCATCTATAAAAGGAAGAATTCAGACTAGATGATTCCCAAAGTCATTTCCAGCTCTAAGATTTCTTAAGTCTAATGGTTTATCTACCAAGAAAGTGTGGCTATCCAGAATAACCTAAGATCCTATGTAACTGAAGTCTTACTAAGTAGGTCCATATATGTGTTTTATCTCATTTATAATCCTCACAATAATCCTATAAGAAGGATACTTATTATTATTTCCATTTGACATGTGAGAAAACTAACGCAAACAGTGATTAAGTTATTTGCTCAAAGTCACACACCTAGTAACTGTCTGAGGCAGAATTTGAAGTCAGGTCTTACTGACTCCAGGTCCAATACTTTGTACACTACTAGCTACTATGTTGTCAGATATCGCCAATAGATGTGAATGCATTTTGCTTTGTTACATATGGTGGGGTTCTTTTAGGGATGGGATGGGGAAAGTTCATTGAAAAGTCATAAAGGTGCTTTAAATGTCATCAACAATACTTTTAAAAGTTAGCCTTAAATCTTGAAATTAAGAAAAAAATAATAAAAGAAAAAACCCTCAACAACATTACCATTATGTGGGAGAGTGGAGAAATATTCCAAATTCCATAGCCTAGTAAAAGAGCAAATAGCAGTGAATGTGAAGACAAGACACACAAAAAAATTAATGTGAGACACAACTGAGACTTATCATTCTAGGAATGTTTATAATTGAAACAGGAAAGAAGAGAACACATACACAAGAAATTGAACAATTTTCTCTATGTTTCTATAATGATGTCTTTTTATTATCATAACAGTGAAACTGCTAAATTTGGAACTTAACTCAAATGAATGAAAATCAAAAATAGCAGCTTCAACTGACCAAGTTGTACACAGGAATTTCATGATGCAGCCAACTTGAAACCCTTGAGGTAGGATTTTATAAGATGCTGTACCATACTTTTAATGACTCCAATCTTTCTGTCTTCTCTGTGTCTCTGTGTCTCCATCCCTGTGCCTTTCTCTCTGCCTTTGTCTTTCTCTGTCCCTGTCTCTGTCTATCTGTCTGTCTCTCTGTCTCTGTCTCTATCTCTCTGTCTCTGTCCCTCTCTGTCTCTGTCTCTCTGTCTCATACACACACACACACACACACACACACACACACACACACACACACACAAACACACACACATCTTTTCAGTATGAATAGTCACCTGGTGCCACTACATGCTTTAAATCTTAGAATACTCCAAGAGCAAAAGAATCAAAGTTTCAGGTGAACTAGATGATAAGAGAAGGAATCCGGGTGATCAGGATATAAGCATATTGGAAGATGGACTGTGATGTGAGAAAGTAAAGAGGAAAAAGAAAAAGAAAGCCAAAAAAATGTTCCAAAAAGCTCCAACCCATGAGGTGAGCAGCAACATTAGATATTGGCTGGTACCATTTGTCTTTGGAGAAATGGAATGTGTCAATTGTTGCTGGGTTGACAGCTGACAATCTCAATTAGCACTAGCATGTGCATTCCCTCTTTCATGCAAGAAAGCCTTTTTTTTCATTTTTTCAAAATTGCTCTCTTGAAGCAAGAGTGAATAAATGCATCATTGGAGCATGAAAGGGACTTAGTCCCAATAAAGGTAGGTTTTTGTGGGGTTTTTTTAGCAATTCAAGATCATCCTCCTATTTCAAAATTTTGAAAATCAGGGAAATTTAGACTCTGAGCTTTTGGAAATTCACTGAGAGTAAATCCTTCGATTCTATTACAATTAGAGATTCCTGAACTGATTGCAGAGAGTAATTAAAACCCAGTAATTTATCTTTCACTAATGTCTTCTGGTGTGAATGATCAGAAAAGTGTTTTTACCACAGTCAACAAGCCTCAGCAATCTAAACCCCAGGTGCACTGCTGGAAACATTCAAATACCATTCTCTCAAAGGTAGAACACAGCAGCTGTTTAACGGCTCATAGAAAGACTACAAGATGCTTCCAGAGAGGTTACAATGTTCCATTGAAATTTCTGAGGGAATAACAAGCAATAATAATGCAATTATCCCAGCATTTATTTGGCTGGAACACTGAGGCTAATAGTCACACTGCAAAAACCAAAGCCAACAGACTGCTTATATTAAAGGCTAACAAGATAATGTTTTCTATGAAAGAGAGGGTGATATTGGGACCCAAGCAGAAGCTTCTGGGTCATTATCCTTAATTCTCTAATTGCAAAGACAATGTTAGATGACCTTTTAAAGTCCCTCACATTCCTTCAGACCATATCCTAAGATCCTTTCCAGTTTTAACATTCCATATTATATATCTGAAGAAATCTTCCTATGCTATCATTCTATACTCTATCTTCTGATGTACTTTCTGTCTCTAATAGCCAATATTTTATAATTCATAGTTCTGATCTAACCAACTGATAGCTGCTACTGGCTCTATCAAATATCTTTGTGAGTGTGTGTGTGTGTGTGTGTTTTCAGTGAATGAATTTCTATATTCATTAAGCTACATATTTATATGCACATGTATGAAGATGCCTACTTAGCCTAAATGGCACATTGAGTCATTTTTACTCTCTATGTATGACTACATAATTAACATTAAATTATTTTATTACAATTAGCCAAATTTTCTAGAACTTAATGGGGTTCCTAATGTGTACTATAATGTGTTCTCATCAGGGTGAGATTGAGGAAGCATGAAATATCTGTTTTCCATCTTCTCCCTCAGATGAGTGGAATTGGCTATATTTTCTCTTATTACTGTCCTAAAGTAAGAGAAGGTAAATACATGTTAGATACTAACCTGTGTGTAGGGGGGAAAGATTTGTAATGAAGAGACTAAGATAGAGAGTAGAAAGAGAAGAGAAAAGAAGGGAGGGGGGAAGAGGAAGCAAAGAGAATCTATTGAACCCACAATTATGTAAGGTCTTGGGAGAAAAGATCACATTAAATAATAGGAAATACACCAGTGACACCATCTCAGCTACTGTCAAAGGAAGTGGGAGTTACAAGACAATGAGGAGACAGCACTGAGTCTCCCTCCAGAGCAGTGATGGAAGACTAATTACAAAAGGAGGAATATTTCAGACAGCTGAGGGAGATAGCTGACAGCTCTATCAGAATAAAGCTGGACTGACCCAACAAGTGTCATCTCTGTCTTTATAGAGAATTTTGAATTCAGATAAAGAGATGAGCACATTTACTTTCAAAGTTAATCATCCATGCAGGTTTCTTACATTTTTAACTTCTTTCACCAAAGGTTTGCCAGATTTCCCCCAACATAAATGCAAGATTTTTTTTTGTCTCCTCAATTTAAAATATTTATTGAATACCTACAATAACCTTAATAATGTGATCATCAACACAGAGATGCCAAGAAGTAGAAAAAATTATTCCCCTTGATAAGCTTGTAGTTTAACTTGGAAGGTAGGATAATCGTATATCCAGAGGTTCTTATATTTAATAGATGACTTTAAAAGATTACCTGATTCCTTACTGTCACTATCAATCAACCAATCAACAAGCAAGAAGCATTTAAGTGCTTAGTATTTGATAAAAAGAAAAAGTTAAAAAAAATAGTTCCTGCCTACTTTAAAAAAGGGAAAACATATAAATCATAATACAAGATACATCTATATGTCTGTATATATATACATACATATTAGCAATAAGAGAAACATAAACTGAGACACAATTTTGTATGGCTTACAAATAATAGCATTATATTGTATAATTTGTTAAAAATAAAAAGATAAGGTACTTAAGAGACAGAATATGTACTGCAAAGAATTCCTAACTTGAGATCAATGTCTGGTTTTGAATCTGAGATCAAACAATTAGTGCAATGACTTTATTATCTTTGTCAAGGCAATATTCTCTGAGCTATAGTTTCTTCATCTATAAAACAGGGATAATAATACTTATACCATCTATTTCCCTAAATAGTACCTCAGAATAGAAGGAACTAGGTGGCATTGTGGATAGATCATTGTACCTGGAGTCAGGAAGACTTGAGTTCAAATGTAGCCTCAGATAGTTACTATTTTCATAATCATGGGAAAGTCACTTAATATATATCTTTCTCTCTTTCCTCAAGAGTAAAGGGGAGATCATAACACCACTTATTTCCAGGGTCGTTGTAAGGATAAAATGATAGATTATTTGTAAAGCACTTTGAAAACCTTAAAAAAATTATATAAACATTGACTATTATTATTATTAAAAGCTTATTATTGTTACTTTTTTAGAAAAGCATTAGGTAAAAACTAAAGTGCTATCTACAACTAAATCGTTATTGAAGATGGCAATGAGGATGATGATGATAATCATGCAGATTAATATGGATTATGAACATGAAGTGAGATATAAGTATTTTCTGGACTCTTTGGACTACACTTCATGTAAGAATTAAGATTTTATATGGAACCTTGAATGCAAAGTAGTAAATGGATACAGGAAGAGAAAGACGGAGAAACTTTTTGGAAGAGAAACATCATAAGCAAAAGCAAGAGATGCAAATGAACATGGTATATGAGGGAGACCATAAGGAGATGTGCCTAACTGAAGTACATTCTGTGTTCAATTAACTATAATTCAATAAACATTTATTAAGGGCCTGCTATATACCTGATACTGTGCTAGGTGTTGGGATTATAAAGACAAAAATGAAATGGTCTTTGCTCTGAAGGAACTTAATTCTATAGTAGGGATATAATATGTAAAAATATAAATAAATTCAAGCTACATGCAAGCAAATACAAATTTTGAGAAAGGAGTGGGATATTAAGAATTGAAGAATTATGAATAATCTCTTGAAAGAGTCAGTACTTAAAGAAAGCCTTGAAGGAAAAAACAAACAAACAAACAAACAAACAATTATACTATAAGAAATAATAAAGCAAATGTTTTTAGTAAAAACCTGCAAAGGTTTATATGAACTGGTGCAAAATGAAATGAGCAGAACCAAGAGAATAATCTATACAGTAACAGCAGCATTGTAAAGGTAATCAATTGTGAAAGATTTAGTAAGTCTGATCAATACAGTAATCTGCCATAATTCCAAAAGAGTAATGACATAAACTGATATCCGCTTCTACATAAAGAACTGATGAATTCAGAGTACAGATTAAAACATATGTAAAAGGCAAATAAAATGAAGATTATACATATTCTTCATTTTATGTCCTGCTATAAAATCAAAGCATGAATAATATTGAGATATTTTTGCATGACTTTTAAAGAAAACATGGAGCTTTCAAAGGGCAATTAAAGAAAGAAAATATTGCAACTATGGGAAGTAATCTATGCCCAGAGTTGGAGCTTTAACAGCAGCCAAGCCAATTTAACCAGAATGTCAAGCACATAATCATCCTGGAGATGTAGAATAGAGCTAGATTATTAAGAGAGTTGTTGGAGAAAAGTTTGAGTATGTGCATTGAAATAGATTGTAAAAGGGTTTGAAAAATAGGTAGAGGGGCAGAGTCAAAATGGTGGCTTAGAAGCAGGAAAACTCCATGGCTCTCCCCATTACCACCACAAATACCTATAAAAGATGACTCTAAACAAATTTTAGAGCTCCAGAACCCAAAAAATTACAAAGTAAAAAAGTTCCTGCTGAAGGCAGCCCAGCAGGCTGATAGGAAGGGGTTCATTGCAGCATGCTGGGAGCCCAGACCAGTACAACATGAATCTGCAGCTGGAGCCCTAGGGTGGCCAGAACAAGCCTCAGTTGGAGCTTTCGGGAGAGTGGATCACAGGCAGCTGTAGTGGTTTCCAGATTGATCAACCCATAAGAAACAAGGACTAAGTGAAAGATCAGTGGAATTTGGCTAAATTTGAGGAAGAGAGTTAAATCATCTGCCTCCAGGGTGAGAAGCAGTGGTGGCAGCCCTGCAGCTGCCTCCACATGGCTGCTTCAGAGCTCCCACCCTGCAGATTGGAGGGGGGCCAAGTGATCATTCAGAGGCTAAGTACTCTTGCCTTAACAAGCCTGGATTAGGATCATGGTCTTTGGTGGTGGTCCTGAGGCATGTGATCAGTGAGCCAAAGCTGGTAGGGCTGTAGAGATGGCAATCTTCTAATAGCCTGGCAGCTGCAAAAACCTCAGCATTATGGGACAAGGCTCTCCCCTCTGGAAGCAGAGTTCTACTGAGTCCAAAAGTCAAGTAATTGACTGGCAACATGAGCAGGCAAAGGAAGCAAAGCAAGCACAGCAATCCAACTTTAGATTCCTTTTTGGGGGACAAAAAGGATCAAAGCATG
>CM053581.1:200288894-200310609 GCA_028627135.1 Pseudochirops cupreus
CATTATACATTATTACATATACACTACATTACAATATACATTATATATATATATACATATATATGTATGTATACATACATATGTCTATATAGGAGGGTATATATGCATATGAATACATATGTGAGTGTGTGTATATATGTGTACATAGAAAGAGGGCACAGGATCAATTGAATAGGATAGGATAATATTTTAAAAGGTGAAATTGAGAGGTGGGAGAGGAATAGTATGAGAATAGACAGGGAGAGAGAGAGTGGGGTCAATCCTTTCATATAGAAGAGGCAAGGGATAACTGTTGCAATGGAGGTGAAGAACAGGAAGGCAAAAGGGAACGGGTTAACCTTACTCTCATTGAATTTGGCGTAGGGAAAGAATGACATACACTCTAAATTGGGTATCTTACTCTACAGGAGAATAGGGGGGAATGGTATGAGGGGGGGATGATGGAGGGGAGGGCAGGTTGGGGGGGAGGGTTATTAGAAGCACACACTTCTGTAAAGGTTCAGGGACAAAGCAGAGAATAGAACAAGTGGGGGGGGGGGCAGAATAGGAAAGGAGGAAATATAGTCAGTCTTTCACAGTATGTCCATTGTGGAGATGTTCTATATAACTATACATGTACAGCCTGCATTGAATTGCTTGTCTTTCCAATGGGGGTGGGTGACTAGGGAGGAAGGGAAAGAATCTAGAATTTAAAGTTCTAAAACCAAATGTTAAAAATAAATATGCATATATGCATATATGTATGTATATATGTATGTATATATATGTATATGTGTACATATATACATATATATATAATTATCATTATTATTATTTGCATGCAACTGGGAAATAAGATATACAGGTACTGGGGTAGGGAGATCCATCTTGCCCAACCAGAAAGTCAGAGGGGCAATGGGAGAGGATATAAGAGAGAGCAGATTTGGGGAGGGGGTATATAGTGAAATCTCTGCTTTGGGGTGGTGGGTAGGGGAAAGATGTGGAGAAAATTTGTAACTCAAAATCTCATGGAAATGAATGATGTAAACTAAAAATAAACAAAAATTAAAAAAAAAGAAAAATAGGTAGAATAGTCTATTCTTGATGAAGTAAGGAAAATATATTACTCTAAATCCTGAGGCAATTGTTTGTCCTTCATTTTCTTTTTTTTTTTTGTTACAATTCTATTTTTCTCTAGTTACATGTAAAAACAATTTTAAAATTTCTTTTTAAAATTTTGAGTTTGTCCTTCATTTGCAAATAGGACCAATGACATCACAGGGGTGATATTTTGACTCATTAGTGAATTGGATTGAGGTAAAGCAGACCTGCACGAAGTCATCAGCCTCACTCTGTCTTCCAGAGTTATCAAAATCCCATGTCAAGACAAAAGTCAGAATGACTGTTGATGGCCCCAGATGCAGTGAATGACCTTGGTGTCTTCAATGTTTGATCAAGCTCTATGTGCTCTACAGCACCTGCTTCAACTGCCTTCAGGGCTAATGAAACAATTTTTTTTTCATTTCCCATTATGCTACAAAAATCTTTACATGCTTTGAGGTAGACATCTTCCTTAAGACACCAATGGGTTCAGAACTTTTCAGTAACCCTCAATCTGATTTAGCCTATCTGTTGGGATAGTTTACTGGGGTGCAGCCACTTCACATGCTGGTTGATTTGGATGGTTGTTATCCATTGTTCTCAAAAAGGAAGAAAATGACATAACTGTGTAGGAAACAAGGTATATTGTGTCTGACTGTGGCTGATCAGACCAATTTGAACTTAGAAGGCTCTACATGTTGGGCAAAATTAGTCCATTAGAACATTTGGAGTGGAAATGTCTCCAAATTTCTGCATCTAGCATTTCTTTTGAGCTACTGAAATTCTGCTTGTCTCCCAAAGCATCAGTGCCTTCTTTGATGCAGACATGCCATGCTGCATAGTCTTGTGGCAATCCATTCCAAAGTTCTTATCATAGAGACCTTGAGAGTATCCTTCTATCTCTTCTTCTGACCTCTCTATGAGTGCTTGTCTTCTTGTAAAGTCAAGCATGTGCAGCTTTTCAGAAGAATGCTTCTGTGAACAGCTTTTCAAGGTTCTGATTACACAGTACAATAAACACTCTATCTATTCAATAACAAATCAGAACAAAACATTCACAGTAAATCAAAGTACAGCGTTCACAATGCTACAACTTATCACAGAAAATCAAAATATACTATTCAAACAACTGTAACAATAATGCAATATTCACAACACCCATGGTGGTAATGAATATGCTGGTATAGTTGTGAATCTCAATGTAGCAAACTCTCCACATGGAGGGCAGAATCAAAGGCTTTATTCAAATACCAAAAGACTGAGCCCCAGAACCAGAAAGACAAAGACATTACACTAGTGATGAAGCTGATACACATGGTTAATGCAGTGAACACCCATACTCCCAAGACTTCACAATAGAACAGGCTCCCCCAAGCATAGATCCTTCTCTCTCATGATAGCTTCTCAGCCTGGTTCTTGGAAGTTCTCAGCAAAAAGTTGCAGCTTCCAGGTGGTCATTGAGAGAAAATCTGACTGTCCTGCTGGTTCTTTTCCTTATATACAGTATAGCTCCTCCCTATTCTGCCCCTTCCTGTTAAGGTGTTAACTACTCCCAAGGTGTTAACTACTTTTGTGTCAATTAAATAGCTTAAACAAGGCGTTAACTTGAAATAAGGTGCTAAGTGCCTGTTTACTAAGTGCCAATACAAAGGGGCATGGAAGATATTCAGATTCCATTAATATTACAACAGCTTATCACTAAGATGGCCACATAGTTTTCACCACAGTGGTCTCAAAGTTTGGAACAAAGAACAATCATTTAGGAACTCAAGCATTCAATCATCTCAATCATTCAATGATCCTTAAGGAGGTTTGCCTCCTTAAGGGACACAAAGTACAATAGTCAAAGTCCTCCACTCATGTGGCATCCTAAGTTACAAATCAGTCGCTTATTCAGTCATCAATCACTGAATACAATCAATCATTCAATCAACTCAATCATTCAATCATCCTTCATCATTCACTACTCAAATCATCAGAAAATACACAAATCCTCCAACCCTATGTCACTAGTAAAGTACAATTTCTCAGTCAGTACACAGTATCCAAGAAAAGTTTTCTTTCAGCTTGACTCAGGGTGGTCTCTCAGATTGCCTGGATCCCCTTCCATGGTCCCATATCCTACCTGGATTCACCAAACTGTCAACTGGGTTCAAAGGCAGACAGCTCCCAGGTCCCTGTCCAGCTCTCTGTGTAGTGCCTGCTCCACATTGGAGCTCATTGTGTCCAGTTCATCTCAAATCCTTTACAAACTCTGTTCCTGGGAAGACTAGGCTTAATAAAGCTACAAACAGGTTCATACAAAGTACCAGTATCACAGTCATGCTTCCTCAGTCTTTGGCAGCTCTGGCTGGCCCTCAAAAATCCTCAGCAGCTCCTCAGCAGCTCTGGATGGCCCTCAGCTCTGACTGGCCCTTGGAATTCCTTGGCAGCTCTGGCTGGCCCCTGGACTCAGCAGAAATTTCAGCTAGTTCCCAGAATCAAAATCACTTCATCCAGGTTCTCCAAATCAAAATCATTCTCTTCATCCTGGAGTGGTGGTGGTGGTGATTTCCTCTTCAGCCTCCATAGCTGATCTTCAGCCTCCCTGGAAGCAGCAGCTTCTGCCTCTACAGAGCTTGCTCCAAGAAGATCTGACTTTCCCAGCCAGAATCTTTCCTTATATACATACAACATTAGCTTCTTTTTTCAACCAACCTGTTCCTGTTATGTCAGCAACAGGAATTCATACCTTCTGTTTCTTGAACAGAGGCTTAATTAATTACTAAGTGCCAAGTGCCTGTTACCTTTGCCAATACAAAGGGATCAAATTACATTACCATCACACTTGTGTGAGTTGTCTGTTAAATAATCTTTTAGGCAAATGTACAATTGTCATTTGAATAGCATGGCCAGCCCATCAGAGTTGCACTCATTGTAGTAGGGTTTGAAAGCTTGGATGTTCAGTTCAAGAAAGGACCTCAGTCTCTGGTACCTTATCTTGCCAAATGATTTTCAGAATCTTTTTAAGATAATTTAAATGGAAGTGATTCAATTTACTAACATGTAGCTGGTATACTGTCTAGGTTTCAGAGGCATACAACAATGAGGTCAGCATAATGGCTCTGTAGATCTTCACTTTGGTAGGTAGACCAATACTTATTGCACACATTTTCCTTCAGAATTGCTCCAAAACTGAACTATCTCTGGCAATGTACAAATCAAACTCCTCATCTATTTTTAGATCTCTGGAAAGTATGCTGCCAAGGTAAGTGAATAACTACGGCATTCAAAATTTCTCCATTTGCTCTAATCAGAAATTCCACATATGGATGATGTGGTTCTGGCTGGTGGAGAACCTCAATTTTCTTGGTGTTAGTTGTCAGGCCAAAATTAACTCAAGTGTCAGAGAGTTGATCCCTTCTTTGTTGTATCTCACTCTCAGAGGCTGCATTGAGTGCACAATCATAACAAGAATAAAAAGTCATGCACCAACTCTCCAAATGAGATGGCTCTTTCTTGCTGATGTTTCCAGTCTCCCATGCTAAAAGACCACTCCACCCCATCTTTCTACTATTCCAAGATTTTTATAGGGTGCTATTTTATGGTTATTTGTAGGTGAATATGGGAGAGCTACAACAATTTACTGCTTGTTCTCTTACCTTGGCTCCTGGAAGTCCTATTAAGGAGGACTTTGAAAAGAATCCTTCTGGCAAGGCCTAATAGAGAGACACATACCCTCGCCCTGGTGATTGTCACTGGACCGCCTATTTCCTTTTCCTTTACAGAGATGGACAAAGGAGGCATCCTTGAACTCCTGAAGGATAACTTTCTCTTGTCATATAATTTGGAAGATTTCAGTCAGCATTTGTATGAGCAATGGGCCCCTGGCCTTTTAAATGTCAGCTGGAATAGAATCAACACCAGATACTTAGCCATATGAAAGGAGCCTAATAGCATTCAAAACTTCTACAGAAGGAAGTTTGGCTAGAGAGAAATTGACTTCAATCTGAGATACATAGTCAGTGACTTCAGCAATGGTAGATAGTGGTCTGTTGAGAATAGTATGAAAGTATTCAACCCATCTCTCCAGAATTGTGTCTTTTTCACTAATCAATGTGAATCCATCAGCACTGAGTAGTTGAGATGCACCATGGGTCTTCGGCCCATAAATAGCCTTCAGGGCATCATAAAAGAACTTTGGATTTTTACAATCTGTATAAAACAGAATTTAATCTGCCTTCTCACTGAACCAAGAATCCTGCATCTCTCTAAACTTTGCTTACACTTTACTTTTGATGTAGTTGAACACTGCCTTCTTAAAGACAGATGAATTATCCTGCTGGTAAACCCTGTGGAGTTCTTGTTTTCTGTTTAGCAGCTTCTCAATTTCCCCATCATTTTCATTGATCCAATCTTAATGTTTGTGAGTGTTCTGACCCAGACTAGTAAATGCAATGCTGTATACCAAATCTCTGAAAACTGCCCTCTCCTCTTCTGCTCAATTGTTGTCAACCATGTGCTGGCTCAACTTTTCCTTCAAGTTAGCAACAAATTGTTTACCCATGGAGAAGCAAGTTTATCTATTGACACTTTCTTCTGGTAGTCCTCTTGCCTTGAGGCCTCTGTTTTCATTGAATGCAAATGTTTAGCTTTAAGAGGCTAAGTCTAAGATCTGTCCAGCACTCTGTGCCATGGATTGCCTTTATCACTTACATCTTGTCTCAATGAGATAGTCTATTAAATGCCAATGTTTGCTGTGAAAGTGCATCCACAAAGTTTTATTGTGTTTCAGTAAACAGAAGACAGTGTTGGTGGTGAGAAGGTCATGAGATGCACTAGTCTTCCGTAGTAAGTGCCTGTTGCTGTTTCTGTTTCTGACTCCATTCCTCCCAAAGACTCCATGTCATGTCTAATACTTTGTGCCTACTCTGGCATTAAAGTCACCCAGAGTTACAAGCTTTTTTTTTCTTTAAGTTTTTTCTTAACTTTTTTTCTTTCACCACATTGAAATGAGGGTCTCCAGGTCTTATAAAATTTTCCTTTGATGTCATCAGGATTCATCATGGTGGGAGCATGCACACTAATGATAATTGCATGGCACTTTTCTGCAAGAGACAAATGCATTGTCATGGGTCTACCATTCGCTTCTCTAGGGAGGCATAAAAGCTTGTTGATTAGATTATTTTTATTGCAAAACCTCCACCAGCTTCAAGGCACTCCCCATTACTATATCCAGCTCTGGCTTCAGCAAATTGGCCTCCATTTGCCAGCTTTGTTTTGCTCAGGGCATTATTTGGATGTGATATCCACTGAGTTCCTTTACCATGAGAGCGATTCATCCTTCAGGTGCACTGGATTTCTTGTTGTCCATAAGCATTTGAGTATTCCATGTTCCAATGATGAATGCAATAATCTTTGCAAAAAATTTTGTACATTTGTGTGTGTGTGTGTGTGTGTGTGTGTGTGTGTGTGTGTGTTCTGACTGCAGAGTAGGACCTCTGCCTGCCATGGTGAGCATACCAGGGTTAGGTTAGGTGAGACAGACAATTTTTTAGGGAACCTTTTCTAGCTCCTTCCTCAAGGCAGAAAGTGAGCAGTGAGATCCTTAAAAAAAAAAAGCCACTTAGACACCCAAGGGGCTCTGGAATTCCCCTGTTGCTTCAGTATGGTGAGAAGATAATCCTATGGTCTGGGATGCCTATGAGGAGAGTCATGACTAAAAATCCCAGTGTATCCATACCTGCTGCTTTGTCACTTGCCTTTTGCCACAGGACTTTGAAGTAGATAAAAATGATAAAATGATATGGGTGATATCTTTTGGCTCATGCATAAATTGGATTTAAGCCAATTCTGCGAAGTTGTCAGCCTCACTCTTTCTTCTAGAGTCATCAAATTCCAGTGGCATGACAAAGTCAAGACGACTAACAATGGCTCAGGATGTCGTGGATGACCTTGGAACCTTTAGTGTCTAACCAAACTATAAGGACTCCACAGCACCTGCTTACACCTCCCTCATGACCCATTGGAACAAATTGTTTACATCTAGTTATGCTACTGGGGAATTCTTCACATGTGTTAGACACCTCACTTACTCACCAATAGGTGTGAGGCCCCTTATTTATCCTGAACCTGATTTAACTCATCAACCAAAGTGGTTTGCCAGGGTGTGGCCATTGCACATGCATGCTACAGCTTCTTGTAACCACAAGTGAGAGTTGGGCAGCAGGTGGACACTGAAGGTGAAAAACATTCCTGAAAAGCATTTAGCAACTCTCAAACCAGAGGTACTAGTCTTACCTGAACACTCACACACCTTTCACAACAAAGTCCTTCTTGAATACTCCATACACCCCCCACTGTCATCAGGTAGTATGGTCCAGGAGAAAACATTGAATGAGTGGAGATGAGGGAGAAGATCTGGATTTGAATTGAACTCTGTCATTTATTTGCCTTAGATGAGTCATTTAACCTGTATGGGCTTGAGCTTCCACACATTAAAAATGAAGAAGATGGGCTATATGACCTGTAAGGCCACTTCCAACTTCAAATCTATGCATTATCTCTGAATATGTATAGTGTCTTCAGTACCCTTGACAGCATTCAAGTTCATTCCAGAGTGACAGACAAAGTGCTGTGGTCATGAGATAAGGTCGACTCTGAATAAGCTATTTATTATAATGATACAAGATATGGGGCATGGGAATATTGGCAGGGCAGACCTAGAAATCCATTTGCCTCTGCATCAGAAGATACTGCATATAACCTTCAACCTTATTATTGAATTTATACTGGGACTTTTTTTTTCTCTCACTTTAAAAGAAAATCTAATCTTGGGTTGTATGTGTCAAATACACAGGATCTACATAAATAATTGGTGCTCTGATTAAAAAAACAAGATGAGAACATATTTATATATTTTGAATTTATAAAACTGATGCTAAAGCTTCTATATTCTCTCTGAAACTGGGTGCAGCTGAATTACAACTCTGTTTGCATCATTCTTGTGGGCCATTGGATGACAAGGAGTAATGTGTGTCAATTCCAAGGCCATTGGCACCAGTCCTGATATTTTTAATACTTGGTATTCTCCTTAAGTCAGTATTGAACTGGTGACCTGGTCAGGTGAGTTAAAAAATAGGCTATTGGACCTGACACATTTTAGATAGCCTCACCGCATGACTCTCCTCTTCATGGCTGCCTGAATTCCCCTAGAAAATCTTGACCTTGGTTTAGATCCAAAGCAAAAGAAAATAAGTACAGTAATAACTCATCCCTCCTTTTTTTTTGTCCTTGAGGATATTCCCTCCTGTCACTTGTATGAGTCCCCCTCCCCAAAATCATTCTATTTCTTTCATTCATTAAAATTTCTCCATGTGTATCAATTCCTCCTCTGCTACCTACAAAAATGTTGGAATCTCTCCCATTCTGTAGAAGAAAAAAATTACTTGACCCTGCCAACTGCTCAAGCTATTGTCCTGTATCTCTTCTCATCCTTAGTACCAGGTGCTAAGAGTCATTCAGGCTTACTACATTCACTTTCTCAGTACCCAGCATCTTCTTCAAACTTTGCAATCTTAAATCCTTTCTATCTGGCACCTGAATAGATATTTGACTGAATCTGCTTTCTCTCTCTCTTTTTCAAGTGGCTTGCCCAAGGCCACACAGGTAGTAAGTGTTATCTGTCTGAGGGTTATCAACTCCACTTCCAGGAGAGAAACTCTTTTCCCCTTTGCCTTTATGAGACTTTTATCTCCCAGTTATTTTTAATACAATTCTGTAAACAATTTTAAATGTCCATCATGTGCAACATGCTATGCCCACAAACACAAAAATGAAACCATTCTTGCCCCCAATGAACTTCCATTATATTGAGAAAAGGCAATAGTTATTCATGTAAGGAAATCCAAATAAATACAAAATTGTTTTGGGGAATGGTGGTAGTAGAAGAAAACACCAGATACTAGAGGTTTTTCTCTCACTTTAAAATAAATTTTAATTTTGGGTTGTATGTGTCAAATACACAAGATCTACATAATTAACTGGTGCTGTGATTACTGCTCAATAAACTCCATTGGCTCCTTTCACTTCTAAGATGAAATGCAAAATCCTATTTGACATTCAAAGCCCTTCACAATCTAGACACCATCTGGCTTTCCAGTCTTCTTATACCTTACCCCTAAAGACATACTCTTTGATCCATTGGCCTCCTGGCTGTACCACATTCTCAGAATGCTCTTCTTCTTCTTCTTCTTCTTCTTCTTCATTTTTTGCTTTTTGGAGGGGGGAAGGCAGGGCAATTGAGGTTAAGTGACTTGCCCAAGGTCACACAGCTAGTAAGTGTTACCTGTCTGAGGCCAGATTTGAACTCGGTCCTGACTCCAGGGCTGGTGCTCTATTCACTGTGCCACTTAGCCACCACCCCAGAATGCTCTTGTTCCTCAACTTTACCTACTTATATCCCTGGCTTCCTTTTATTTTTAACTGAAATCCCACTTGTATAGAAATCCTTTCCCAACCCATCTTTATTCTAGTGCCTTCTTTCAGTCATTTATTTCCTGTTTATCCTATATATAGCTTGTTTGGTTTGTATCTGTTTTTCTTGCTATCTCCTCCATTAGACTGTAATACCCTTGAGGGAAAGGACGGACTTTTGCCTATTTTTGTATCTCCATCACTTAGCACATTGCCTGGCACGTAGTAGGGTTGGATTGTTTATTGATTGTTGGTGATTTTTATATTGTTTATTGTTATCTTGTTGGTTGTTTATTGATTAGAACTTGCGCTGTACAAAAGAGAATCTTGGGGAAATCTATAGTTAGTGACAGAAGATGAATGATAATCCAGGGTCCCCCAAGAATGTCTTTTGTACACTTTTACCATTTCCTCTCAACACTCGGTGATCTTATTTGACCTAATGGGTTCAATTATTATCTCTACATAAATTACTAAAATTTAAACTCTTTCCACAATTCCATTCCCACAAATGCAACTATCAAAGGGATATTTCCATCTAGATGTCCAATATCAGTAACGAAACTGGATGTATTTAAGACTGAACTTACGCTATTCACTAAATCCAGTCTTCCAAATTTTCTTGTTTTTTAAAGTCATGATCAACCTCCTGTCACTCAGGTTCATAAATCTGTAGTGATTTTTGCCTTTTCAGTCACCCTAATTGCACTCATCCAATCAATTGCCAAAGTCCTATCTGCATCTAACAATTTTTCCCTTTTCTTTGTTCACATAAAAAACACAAATACATGCCACATTTGGCCTTGAAAATTATATAGTCTCCTAAAAACATCTCTCATCTTCCCTATCTTCCCTTTTCAACCTGATCTTACTCTACCTACCAAAATATATATCTTTCACATTTCAATTCCATTATTTTATTCTTATTTCATTTTATTTTTCCATCACTGTTTCAATGAATAATCATTTGTGTTTTCTCTTCCTCCCACACCACTTCAATTAAAAGAAAAACAAAAAATAAAACTCCTTTAATAAATATGTAAAATGCTCCACTTAAGGTTCAGACCTGAACATATCACTTACCTGTTCAAAAATCCTTCTTTGGCTCTCTGTTGTCTCTAAGATAAAATTATGTGTCCTGGAATTTAATGCTCTCTGATATCTGACTCTACCCTATGTGTCCAACCTTTTTTTCGTTTCTTCCTAGATTTTGCTTCCCAAAAAACTTGAACTACCATAAACTTTTCTTCAAACAATTCCGTCTCTCTCATGTGTGTATTTTCACAGCTTCCTGGAATAAATATTTTCTCAATCCTACCTCTCAAGATTTTTGTCTTAACAATATTCACAATGATTACAATAACGTAAAAATATGCTGCTGAAGAATCTTCATAATCAGACATTTCTTCTTCTTAAAGGCTGAGAGGCCCAGGAGATGAGAGCAAAATGCTGGATATACACTGCCAGATGAGATCACTATATCCTAAACCCATTCTTTGTCCTCACAGAGACCACCTCCAATTGTGACCTCCAATCCCTCTATTTCTCAGTTCTTTCTCAGAAGTTCAAATCTAGCCTCAGTCACTTAGCAGCTGGGCTACCCAGGGTAATTCATTTAACCTGTATTTCCCTCAGTTAATAGAACCCAGTTAATAGAGCCCAGGGTTGATGTGAGAATCAAACGAGATAATATTTGGACAGTGTTTTATAAACTTTAAAGCACTAAATAAATATTAGCCATTATTATTTGGATATTATCTATATATGTACTTTATTCATTGGCCTCAAGAGTACGTGATAAGCTTTTAAGAGCAATGACTAGTTTATTTTTGTCTTTATATCTCAGGCTCCTGGTACAGAGCCTTGCATAGAGCAGATATTTTGTAAATGCTTTTCTCATTGAATAATACTGTGGGATATAGTGTAAACATATCTTCATTTTACAAATTAAAAAAAACAGATTCAGAAAGATAAGGTGACTTGACAGTAGGCACATAGAGATCAGGCCTACTGCCTCTAATTGCAGGCTTCTTGCCTTTCTATCACAATGCCTCTAAATAGAAGATAAAAGTGCAAGATCCAGTAAGTAATAAGATGACAAATTTAGGGCCAAAAGGAACCATCAAAATAAATTAGCCCAATCCTTTTTGTTTTACTTATAAACTGAGAGCCATTGAACTAAAATGCCTAAGATCACTCAAATAATTAGTTTTTTGTTTTTTTTTAAATGACAGAATTCAAACTTCAATCCTCTAACTCCAAATTCACTGCTCTCCTCACGATACCCTAAGGCCTCCAATTACCTCCCTGAGGCTGCATTTCCTCCATCTCTGTAGCATGTGTACTGCCCATGTAAGATGTCCACATGGGATGTCTAAATATATAGACAAATGATTCTGAGTGAAATGAACAGAACCAGGGGAACATTGTACACAGTAACAGCCACAGTGTGTGAGGACTGACTTTGATATACTTAGCCCTTCTTAGCAATGCAAGCACCTACAACTGTTCCAAAGGACTCATGATGGAAAATGCCAGTCACATCCAGAGAAAGGAGTATGGAGTCTGAATGTAGAGCGAAGCAGACAATTTTCTTTTTCTCGTTCTGTTTTGTTTTTTTTCTTTCTTACAGTTTATCCCATTCATTATAATTGTTCTATACAACATGACTAATGTGAAAAGATGAATTTTAATAGGAATGTATATGTAGAACCTATATTAGATTGCATGTTGTCTTGGGGAGGGAAAGGGAGAAAATTTAAAACTTATGGAAGTGAATGATGAAAACTAAAAATAAATAAACAAACTTTCAAAAAATAAATATATAGATAAGTAGCTGAAAATATCGTTGGAATCTTCCATACTCATCTCTAAGGGAGTCTGTCATACCTGTTTTGAGGAAGGCAGGAGAAGGAGCAATGTGGTTCAACGTTCTTCTCCTCTGAAAGAGGAGGGATTGAATTAGGATTATATATGTGTGTTTCTCTAAATATTGCTGGACAAAGAGCATGATTGATTCAGAGCAAAATCTGCCCTTTGGGCCTCTTAAGGGTAGAGGCTACCCTTACTTACAAAATCAGATCTGATTCACTTACCAAATGCTAGTTGTACAAAAGACTATCACAGATAGGGAATAGGGACTAAACTCATTTACTAAGCAAAAATTGGAGAAGCTCTATAGATTAGAGTATACCCAAAAATGCACAAGTGATAGTTCTTTAGATGGGAATGGGTTTATCTCAACATAACCAAGAAAGAGACCCTGTTCTCAAGAGGAAATTTCCCGAAGTCTTAAGGGAACAGAATGGAAATCAAGGATATTGTCGAACCAATTCCCCCTAAATATCTGCAAAATGATATTTTCCTTTCCTCTCCCTAGAGTTTGTCCTGAAGTAACTCTGGAATGACAAGTCTACTTGTTGAAGAAAGAATGCAGAATGCCTCTCCTCTCCAAAGCTCTTGTATGAACTCTGCCCCTCACACAGTCATGGAATGCCATCAGTATTCTCTCTACCAGTTAGGAGACTTATGTAAAATGCTCCAATCTTGGCTAGAAAATCAGGTTTAATCGGTAAAATGGAGATACTAAGTTTAATGTCTGCTTCACAGTAATATTATGAGGATAATCTTTTGCAAATTTTAAAGTACTACTTGAATCTATAGTGTTATTTATTAATCCATATTTAATGATGAATCTATCAATTGAACTATTATTACAGATTCAATCAGGGATAGCAGCCCATTTTCAGCATGTTTGGCTACCTTTGGGAGAGGAATCTATACTTTTTTTTGTTTGTTGCTTAGAGTTTCTGTCATGAGGATTTCAGGTCTGAGAATTTGGAACTTTGGGATTAGACTTCAATAATGCACCTAATTGTCAAGACTCTCCACTAAGCTTTAGGTTAAGGACCCATCCTATAAGCAAATGAACTGCCACTCTCAGGGACATAGAAAGGTAAGGAAGCTCTGTCTAAAAAAAAAAAGATCTCTTTAAGAGGAACATCATTAATAATGATTCTATAAATTTTAGAGATGGTCAAACCCTGGGACTCCAACTTCAACCAGGCAACAAAAAAGTAACAACTTATCCTCTCAAGGTAGTAAATGAAAAAAGGAAGAGTACCAATGATTGCAATAGAATCAGCACAGTATCACTGAACTAAAAGGGATAAAAATAGGTGACCAAAGCTGGGATTTCATTTATTTGGGGAATTTCCACATGAGAAATTTCCCCCTTCTGATGCAAGACAGGGTTTACTTTGCAACTTACAGTCTTAAAGAGTTACTGAGAGCATTGAGAGGTTGAATGACTTTATCAGGGTGATCCAACCAGTATTTGCCACAGTGGGGACTTAAACCTCGTCCATCTTGGCTTTGAGACCAACTCTCTTATTACTGCTCTTTTCAACTAGGAGCCAATAATAACAATGGGAATGGTGATCATGATGATGAAGATGATGACAACAGCTACAGCAATAGCAGTCAACCTTTTGGATGGCATTTTATATTTTTCAAAATTATATACATACATATATACACACACACATATATACATATTATGTGATATCATCAAGAAATCTACTTTTAAGCAAAAGCTTAAATTACACTTATCCCACACTTTAATTGAAACAACAATCTCAATTCAATTGAACCAGCATTAATTATCAACCTACTATGAACAAGAGTCTGGGCTAAGCTCTGGGAATGCAAAGAGAAAAACTAGATAAGAGTACGATGAACAGAAAAAAAAATGAATGATAAATAGAAGATAGAAAGATATGGTTAGAAGACAGAAGACAGAAAATAGATAAGTAGAGAGAGAAAGAGAGAGAGTGAGAGAGAGTAAATCTTGCTTTCTTTCCAACTTCAGATGGCTCCTCCATCAGGAAGCCTTCCTGATCTTCAGGTGTTTGTCATCTTTTGTCCCTCAAATTTTCCCCTATGATCTAACCAATATAGACCACTAGTTGTTTCCTGAAAGTAATGTAGCATTTTGAAAACAGTTCTTACCTTTGAGGATCATCAATTTAGAGCCTGCAGGGATCTTGTATTCCAAGAAGCCTACCCCACTTATTCCAAGGATGAAGTAATTCAGACCTAGAGAAATGAAGTAATTTGTGTAAGGTCCAAAAAGATGGTGAGTGGCAGAGCTGATTCCAAATCCAACTCTGCTATACCAGGGAGCTAAAAGATGTACTCTAAGTGATGTGACATAGAGACAAATAAGTATAACTTAAATATAAATACAACATAGTGTGTATGGAAATAAGGGAAAAATACAGGCCACTTTCAGCTTGGTGGGAATGGGAAGACTCTATAGAAGAGTTGGTACTTGAGATGAAGGAAGACCCATAGAAACCAAAATATTAATAGCAGCCTTTTAATGGTAGCAAAATACTGAAAACAAAGTAGGATCTTTACAATTAAATGATAATTATATTATATGAATATATAGAGTATTAATTACAATGGCGTACAATGATGAATATGAAGAATTTGGAGGAACATCAAAAAAACATGAAATGCTGCAGAGGGAAGAATTCAGAATGAGGAAGACAATATTAACAATGACTAAAGCAATGTGAATACAAAGGGTAAGTGCAAGAATAAAGCTGATTACATTTTAATTATAAGGACTAAGCTTGACCCTGTAGCGAAAAAAGAACAGAGAATTCATCTCCCTCACCTCTTTAACAAGATAAGGGACTATGAGTATGGAATATTGCATAAACAATTAGATATCGATACCTTGCTTTTGTTGGACTGCTTTTTATCCCTCCTTTAAAAAGCATTTATTGCAAAAAGTAGACCTTTGGGTAGAGGATAGTAAAGAAACATATTTAGAAATTAAAGCTCTTTTTCAATGAAGAATATTAATATACATTTAAAATAAAATATAAGGAGATGATTTCAATAGGCAGAAATGAGGAGGGCGTGCTGTGAGGGAAAGCCTATATGAACACACAGAGGCAGCAGAGGGCAGAAAGAATGACTTCAGCTTGACTGGAACACAGATTTTGTGAAGAGGAGAAGCATGAAAACAGGATAGAAACTCCTGCAGGATCTAGATTGTGCAAGGTCTTAAAATCTGCTAGATTATGAATTCATGCTTGATTGTATGAAAACCAAAGAAGGTTCTGAGATGAGAAGTGACATATTTAAACTTATGAATCAGTAGGATAAATCTCACTGTTATGGTTAGGATGGATAGGAGAAGAGAGGAACAATAGAGTCAGGAAGAATAGTTATGAGGTTATTATAATAGTCTAGGCAAGAGGTGTATTACAACCCAAGTGATCTTCATATGATATGGTTCACAGTTTTCTCAATATCCTGGTTACCCATCTCTGGACAAACTCCAGCTTCTTAATGTCCTTTCCAAAATGGAGCACCTAAAAGTAAACTCCATACTCCAGATGTAGTCCAACCAGAGCAAAGTACAAATAGAACCATCTCCTTTCTCCTGCTGACTGCTGTTTCTATGAATGCAGTAAACAATGCAGCAGTACCTACAAGTGCAATAATGTTGAAAAGTAATACAAAGCATAGTTCCCTGGACCATTTCTGCATCTGTTAATCGGTATTTTTAATGTCATGCTTAACGTATTACGGATTTTCATTCAAAATTTAAAAAACCCTTATCCAAGCTTGAGTTGAAGTGTTTTTCTAACCCACTTGAGTTAACTAAGAAGACAATAAATTATTTTCACAGGCTTCATGTTAGATCATTGTACATATACTTAGTTTTGGACCTTGACAAATCTTTAGTGTTTCAAGACTCTTCTGATCCAACTGTACTTGGAACCCAAAAGGGTAAAAATAAATTACGATGCCAAGCAAAAAGAAACACAACTGTTTTTAGGCATACTGTGAAATCATCAACAAGCTGCCTTTTAAGAACTGAACCACTAATGAAAAAGACTTCACCTAACAGACAAAGCAGCAAAAGCCAAACAAATAACAGATCCTAGAGAAAACTGAACGGAAAACACAAAAGACAAATGAGTTTTGCATGAAGATACTTTGACACCAGTACCAATCACCATGTTATTATACCTGGGCAAATAGTATGATCAATATATTCAAAGACCAATGATTTTATTGATATAAAAACAACTACTGAGAAGGCAAATGGTAACATTCATAATTCATGGTTTTACATAGTTGTCTGTGACTCAGAGAGATTGAATAATCTGACCTTAGTTACTCAAAGAGTGTCACAGTTGGGATTTAAACCCAGTTTTTCCTGAATTTGTGCTTTGATTGATATGCTAGAACAATCCTTGGGTTGAAACCTATTTTCTGTTCTTTGTTCTCTATATGACTTTGGAAAAGTCCTGTCATCTCTCTGAGTCTCATTTTCTTCATGTATGAAATGGACTTGATGATGTTTAGTTTTCTTCCAGCTAAATAGTATTATTTGCACAGTTAGACCCTAGCTTAATGGGCTGTCTAAAAGTAGAATAAACTGCCTATTGAGGTAGTGAAATTAGCTTTATCCAATACTTCAATTTTATTTTTAAAAAGTTTAGACCATAACCTATAAGAAATGTTGTAGAGATTTAAATGGATCAATTATGAAATCCTTTCACAGTCTGGAGATGCCTATGAACCCTTTTTCAGAAAAATGTTTCTAAAACAAACAAAAAAATAACACAAGCATAAAAGAAAACACAGAGGATTACAAAGGAAACTGGTTATATTGAAAGACAATTTTCAAAATATTAAAAAAATATATATTTAAAGATTCCAAATGAAAAAAAGCCCTGAACTAGATTGTATCTTAGGGTCCTTCCATCTCTGAGATGCTGTCATTCTGTTCCTTTAAAACTGAGGGCAGGGTATTTTTTAACTATGAAAAAGGTTATTTTCCTAGAAAATGACTACTCTCCATCATGGTATGGTGGAAAGAATACTGGATTTGAATTCTAAAAATCTGGTCCTGACTTTGCTATTTACTACCTATGTGCCATTAGGCAAACCATCTAACCTCTCTATACTTCATATTCTTCATCTGTCAAATGAGAAGCTTGGACTAGATTAACTCTAAAATCCATGTCATCTTCATCTTTAACCCTACAGGGACAGAGCATGGCATAGTCAAAAGGACTTGGGTTGAAATCCCGGCTCTGTCATTTACATCCTCCATCTCATTAGACAAGTCAGCTCACTCCTCTGGGCCTCAAATTTTGTGTCTATATAATAGAGTGTGAAGTATATGACCTCTAAGGTCTTCTCAAACTTAAAATCTATTATCATATGATCTTGCCATTTAAAGAGTTTAAAATAAAAAGAGAGGGAAATTCTGAAAAAAGGAAAAGATATAATATCAAATATAGTACAAGAGAATCATTGAAGAATCATTGGGCCATGAGTTGCAAAGCAGAATAATAAAATGAGAAAGAGAACTGCAGAAAATATATTCTTAGTCTCAGTTTTTCTAAGTGATAAATAAAATGAGACAGAGAGTTTCATGCAAGTAGGAGAACATAATTTCATAGGTATTTCTGAATTATCTCTTTGAACTTATGATATAGGTCTCATTAATAGTACAGTATGGTGTCCAAAATAAAAGATTGCTATAAGAGGTAGCATTTATATAATACTTTAGCATTTGTTAAATGCTTTCTTTGATATTCACAACAGCTCTGCAAGGTAGATAATATCATTATTCCCATTCCACAGATAAGGAAACTGAGCCTGAGGCAAATAGAGATTACCCAGAGTCAAACACTATTAGGTATCTAAGGCAAGACTTGAACTCAGGTCCTTCTCACTCCAAGTTCAGCCCTCTATCCCCATAGTTCCACCTATCTTCCCTTAGATCTAGAAGGAATCTCATGTAACATTTAGTCTAAACCCCTCACTTACCAAATGAGAAAATTGAGACCAATGGAGTGTAAGTGACATTTATACCAGCAGTAAACATCACAGGTAGAATCTGAAGCCAGGTTTTCTGACTTTAGGACTAATACACTTCCCCACCATACTGCTCTGACTCTGATTCTTGTCCCATCAGAACACTTTGGATGATTGCATCTGTTTCTAGGTCTATTTTAGGAAAAAAATATTGATATAGTAGAGAGTGTCCTGAGGAAAATAACTAGGAAGGCAAGTGGGCTTGAGGAGATGCAAAAAAAGGATGATTGGGTGGAACTTGAGACTTTTAATCTGGAGAAAAGATGAGAGCTATGTTTAATTTAAAGGGCCCTCACATGAAACGTATTTACATGAAACAAGATGTATACATTTAGGTAAAGACAAAAGACATACACAGGAAACATGAAGAAATTTCATGGTAATGTGGTGGTGGGAAGTAGATGCAACTGGGACAGAAAGGAAAGGCCTCCTATAGGATGGGACAGGAATTAGGTCTTGAAAAGCATTAGGGATTTCAAAAGGTAGAGATGAGTACAGAGAGCAGTTCAGTAACAGGAGCCAGACTATGAAAAACAATGGAGGTAGGAGATACATTTCTGGGTACCTATAAAAAGAAGTAGAATTAGTTGGAATGTCAAATTATGAAGGGCAACAGCATGAAATTAAATTGTAAAGGGATGGAAAAAGCTCTATATTCTCTTAAAGGTAATAGGGAGCCACAGAATGTTCTTGAGTAGTAGAGTAATGATGGTATAAGGAAGTATCTGCTTTTATGAAATATTATTTAACGTTGAGCAAGGAAATGTGAGAATGATTATCAGAAAGTCCATAAAGTTCAGTAAAAAGAAGAAAAATAAAAAGAAATATTACTATTTCTAGTCAACAATTCATAGCAAACAAGGATCCTCATACTGGGAGACAGAGGTTAGTATGCATCTAAAGAGAGAGAGAGAGAGAGAGAGAGAGAGAGATGGATGGATGGATGGATGGATGGATAGACGGATGGGTGAACATCCTGCAATGATCAATAGTTCTTTGGTGTAGTTCTGAGGTGTCAAATTGGGAATGGTGAAGTCTGGTAAACAAAAGCCGTTAGGAATTTGTCATAGATGAATGCAGGAAAGAACTTTGATTAGAAAATAAATTATGAGCTTTTTGCAGGATGATTTTTTAAATTAGGGTAATTAATCTAAGAAAGTATTTATTGGTACAGATTAATACCTTGTAAACTCTAGAATTATTGGTGGGCTACTAAACAATAATAATGATTTATGACAGTTTTCATTTGATCAATTAAGTCACTGAACAACATTCACTCATTTGGACAGATTTTCCAAGTCTTCTGACATTGCTTTTCCTCTCCCCACTGTGGTTGCTTCTTCCTCACCTGCTTCCATATCTTCTTGGTGTATTCTGCATATTTAAAAGTTTAAAAGAAGTTTAGAATTGGAAGTATGAGAAATTCATACTTGAATAATTCTTACATTTATCTGTATTGTTTATTTAAAGAGATTCAGGAAACAAACAAACAAACACCTTGATCCTTACAAACACAACCAATGAAGAAGACTTGAGTGATAATTTTGTTCCCTCTTCATTTGAGTGTCATTGAAAGGATGGCTCAGAATTCAAGCAATTGTAATTAGGGATGAATTGTATCTAGAGATATTTTGTACTGCACCATCTATTTCTCTACTCAGATTTATATTCTTATCAAACGTTAGTGTCTGTGTTGCATGCCCTGAGGCACGAGTCTCTGTTTGGGGTAAAAATATACATTATCATTCATTTCTGGTAACAGGTAGCATAGTTTCTGCAAGAAGAGTCTGAAGTCAAATTAGTAGCTAAGCCCAGATCTTGTTTTTGCAGTTTGGTTGCTGACCTTGGGGCCAACTCTCTAGAGTTTGTCAGTCAAATCTCTTTACAAATTAATACAATGGAAGCATAGAGATGATGGATCTAGCAATTGGAGAGTCAAGAGGGACTAAGGCCCTTCAAATCACCAGGCTTGGGCTATTTTCCAAATGAATTTTAGGTGCACATTTATAGGACCTTCCTCTTTGTCCTCTCTAATAAGGCTAGTAAATATAGTTGAGATTAATGTGAGCTGCCCTACAGAATCCTGGATTATGCTGTTGGCTAGAAGACCAATACATCAAATAAAACTGAATCTTTATGTGAAGTTCTTATTTCCATCTGAAGCTGTAAGGCCTTCATATCTGAGTACTTTCCATACAAATTTTTGTTGGATTATTCAATTTAACAGTACACATTTCTTTGGTGCTTTAAGGTTAGACAGTACAACCTTAGCAACAATACTGTGAACCAGGAATTTCCAAGCATGGGGCAGTAGAACAAGTACTAGTTCTGGAGTCAGAGAACCTGAATTCAAATCCCACCTCCAATACTTGCTACTGATACTGTGTGACCCTAAGCAAGTCCCTGAACTTCCCTGGCACTCAGTTTTCTTATCTGCAAAATGAGGGATTTGGATTTCGTGACCTCTGAGGTCCTTTTCAGCTCCAGGTTAATGATACTCTGAATTGAATCTACTATTTAAGTAAATCTTAGACATTGTATTTTAATAAATCCATAAAAAGTATAAAAATAAATTTTAATAAATATTTAATTAAATTTATAAAATTAATAAATTAATAAATATTTTAATAAAGCATTATCAGGAAAAAGGACATTCAAAGGGCTTTAGAGACCACTTAGTCTAATTCCTATCAGAGAAGGAATACTATCTAAGACATGCCCAACAAGAGACAAGCCTACTACTCCTTCTGAAAAACCTCCCTAGGATCATAGATCTGGAGCTAAAGAGAAAGTCAGAGGCCATCTAATCCATGCCCTTCATTTCACAGAATCTGAGACCCAGGATGATTGAATGACTTTTCCAAAATGCCACTCTTCATCCTTCATTCTCATAAAGGATCAATGACATCATGGGGTGTATCAGCAATGCAGTATTCACAATGCCTACAGTAACTATAAATATACTAGTATAGTTATTAATCACAAAATGGAACAGGCTCTCTACATAAGAAATATAGATAGTGCATTCATTTAAATACCAGAAAACTGAGTCCCAACACCAGAAAGTCAAAGCTAACCCAGTAATGATGAAGTTGGCACATGTGGTCAAAGTAGTAAACACCCACGTCCTCAAGCCTTCAAACAGGACCGGCTACCTCAGGCAAAGATCCTCCTCTCCTCACGCACGCAACTGCTCAGCGTCCAGGCAGCTTGGTCCCAGCAGCTCCGGCCCCTGGCAGTTCCTGCCCCAGGCAGTCCTCAG